>WBMV01008903.1:2020894-2050122 GCA_013396655.1 Campylorhamphus procurvoides | reverse complement strand
GGAGGGAGGGAGCGCCGAGCTACAGACTAGCACAGCACATTCTCCACCGTCCTCTAGCACCCACCAAGCGGCGGCAGTTGCAGTGTCTAGAAATACAGAGCTAGAAATAAAAAATCGCCCCGCTCCTGCACCATGGCTTTCCAAAGTAGGCTCCCTTCTTGGATTATTTTGTGCTCCGTCTGGCTGTTCCGCTTTGCACACACGGGGGAGGCACAGGCTGCAAAAGAAGGTAAGGTGATGGGGAAAGCAAAAAGTTTGGGCTTATTTATTGCTTTTGCCCACGAAGTCTGTGTGGTGGCTCAGCGCGGGACCTGCCTGCTCCGGCCAGCTGCTTGTCAGCCCCCCATTAAAAAAAATAAAAATTAAAAAAAAGGGAGTTTTTTCAGTTGAGGTGGGAGGGAGGAAAGACCAAGGCGTTCACTGTGGGTGTGCGTGAGACCGGGAGAACTGCCTGTGCTCCCGGGAATGAGGAGGTTAGCGAGGCTTCCGCACGTGATGAGAGCGCTGGGGAGAGCCCTCGGCCCGGGGACCCGTGCCGGGCAGCCTGGCTGATCCCTGCCAGCCCATCCTCCCCAGGAGGCGCAGCGAGGGCCGGCTACCCCGGCTGTTCCCCGGGCAGGGGCCGAGGGCCGTGTTGGGGCTTGGGACACTCGGTGTGAGGCGAGGCACGGCGCGGGGCTCCCGGCTGCGGGGCAGCTCCGCGGCGCTCCCCCGGGGCCTGCAGCGCTCCGGCCCTGCGGGGCCGCGCACGGACCGCGGGAAGGGGCGCGGGGGGCAGCTTGGCACCTCCCGGCCGTGCGGGCTGGGCATGTGTTTAGAGGGTACACAGGGCCTGGCGTCGGGTGCCTTGCAGCGTGTGTGCTCTGCCCCGGCATCGCTGGAGAGAGAGCGAGGTTTAGGGGGGGACGTTCTGCGCTGTCTGCGGATCACAACGGGGCTTCTCGGTTACCATCAGTCCACAGCGCTGCATCTGTGTAAGGCGAACCCCGGACATTTGTTTCCCCCGCGCACAGAGGCAAACCAGGCAGGTTTTTTTCTTCAGACCGATGGAGGTGTTTCAGATCAATTCACAAAGTCCATCTGGGAATCTCTTTTCTCACGATGAGAAAATCGAACTGATTTAAAGGAGCGCCCTGCTCGCGTTTGACAGCCGAAGGTCCATCTCCATCTTCGGGGGAGCGAGGAGGATGCACACACACACTCACGGCACGACACGACAGGGAGGGGGGAGTCAAGGCTTTTTCGGTGCCTCTGCATATGTATGCATTGGTGGTTCCACCCCCCCACCCAGCTGGATGCGTCAATATTTTTCATCAAACCGCTGGCATGCAGTAAAATATAATTTTGAGCTTCTAAGCGAAGCGTGAAAAAAATGCCTCAATAAAAATGTCCTTTACCCTTAAGAAGTCAGTGGCGAGGTTAGAGAGGGGAAGAGGGGAGAGCCTTCCCTTAGCAGCATTTGGAAAGTTTATTTAGAGGGGTTGTAAAGCATGGAGACCCTCACACGGGGAGCACCAACGCGTGGCCGTGGCGTGGGGAGCGGGAGAAGTGCCGGGCAGGCGGACAGGGAATGAGGAAGGCGAGGAGGGTGTGGGCTGCTCGTCCCGCTCTGCCTTGCGGATTGCTCCGGGATCGGGGCTGTGCCGCTGCCTCCCGGCGGTGGTCTGAGCCGGTTTTGTGTGTAATACGTGTGCGGATGGATATATATGCATCTATACCTACGAGTGTGGGTGTATAATGAATGTATGTTCAGGGAAAATCACCTAGCCAAAGGAGGGTCAGGAGGGGGCGAGCGGTAGACAGGGATTGATAGCGGCTACCTGCTGCAAGCGCAGAAAACTCCCGCGGAAGAACGAGTTAGTTTTAAAAAATAAAAAAAAAGTAACTTTGCAGCTTCACCGCCGGCCCCGCCGAAGGGCCGGTGGCGGCAGCAGCACTGCGTGGGTTCCTGCCGCTCCCCGCTGGGTACGGAAGAGGGACGGGGGGCTGAAAGGCTGAAAAGTTTTCCGAGTTTCCTTTGCTGTAGCTAAATAAGCCGCAGTGGGGGAACGGGGCAGGGACCACTGCCTGTCTGTCTAAGCGAGGCAGTGAGCGCGGTGGCTGCGGAGCGCTCTGCCCGCGGCCGGGACCCTCGGGGCGAGCGCAGGCTCGGCGGGCACTGGGGCCCGCTCCCCGCGGGACGGGGTGCGGGTGTACCCGGGAGTTCGGGGCCGCCGCCGCCCCACGCCGATGGGTGCCGGGCCGCGGGGGCTGTGGCAGCTCCGGCCGCCCTGGGCCCTCAGCTGCCCCGGCCGGGGTCCCGGTGCGCTCCGCTCACGGGCGGCCCCTCGGCATCCCTTCCCCGCGCCGCAGAACGAGCGGGGACGGGGCCGCGGCGCTCCGGGGCAGGGAGCAGGGCAGCAGCAGCCGCTGGGCTGGATGGAGAGCTCTTCCCCGTAACTTTGGGTGCCAGAAGGAACGCCGCGGTTTTATTGCGAGGGCTGTTTGCAGAGCAGGGGTTTGTGTGTGCTTGGGGTTTCTTTTTTTGCTTGCTTATTGTCTTTTCTTTCTGAGATGTGCCCACCCGTTGTTACGTGATGGAGAATTACTGCCAAATAAAAGAAGTATAATGAGTTGCAGCCATGGGGTGTTGTGCTGGTGCTGAAATGGTTAAATTTTTCGTGGTCCTTTTTTTTTCAGGACCAATATAAGTGTTTGTGTTTAACAAACCACCGCATACAGCACCTGCTTTAGTATAGAAACTGTTACAAAGTAAAACCCCTTGAATCCGAGCTTAATGAAATAAGCAGGTAATCTTTCTAGAGGGAGACTATGAAACTTCCTTAATGAGCCGTTGCACTTAATTACTGAAATACAGGCCTGGAAGCTACCGTTTGTGTTCAGCTAACATTCCATATATTACTGTATGAACCTTTCAATAACTTCTTTAGTCATCCCATCCTTTTAGTAATTCACTGAAATTTTGTGTTAAATTCTGCTAGGAGGAAGGGCCAAAGCCAGAATTACAATTGTTTCAATAGACCTGACAAAAATTGTTTCAAGTTACATCCTTAAATCACACATCTAAACATCAGTACTTAAATGCTGTGTATGAAGTTATAAATAGCTTTATAACGAAAGACATGTGGAATAGGTTCAAATTAGAAATGTTATTAAAGAGTTGGTTTATTAGGCTGTGATTTACCAGTTTCGGAAGTGAGGTTATATTTACCTGGAAATAATTGTGATGCTGTATGTCTTTCTGCATGGACATATCACTGGAGTATAACAACAGGAAGATTTTTAGTAAGCCATTACCATAAAGTGAATTAGTCTCATTTTGTGAATGCGAGGTGTGAGGTAATTGCAAAGTCTTTTATTTTCTGTATTCCTGGTTGTCATTTGTTTACAGAATTACTGCTTTATCACCCAAGGGAAGTATTTTTTTACTCTGGCACTTGAAAAAGATCATTGCTTTTTCAGTGCGACTCTCAGTAAGTTATAGACCAGTCCTGTCTAAATCAGTTTGGAAACATTTTGAACTGTTGGTGTGTCTTTGTTTATTTTAAGCTGACTGAAATAACCAGAATGTGGGAAACGTCCTTCTTATGACAAAGGAGATGGAGGGAGCATGCATCTTAATGACTGATGAATAATACTTTAGAGCACTAAAAAAATACCTCACTTTGTTTTAAGCTATGAAATTGTAAAGATTAATGTATATCTGCTTATATATGAATGCTGCATAATCATGTAATCATCTATTTGCAAGTAAATGTATAGTTGTGGTTGCAGATACTTTTTTAATAATATGAAGAAAGAATATTAATTTGTATAAAAGTTCTACCCTTTTTAAAGTTCAGATTCTGTTCTTTAGTTTTATATTCCCACTTATTATATTCAACAAACTGTGGAATTTAATTTTTTTTCTCCATTTTTGTAGTAATATTGCTGGACTCCAAAGCACAACAAACAGAGTTGGAATGGATTTCCTCTCCTCCCAATGGGGTAAGTAGTCCAGGCAAAAACTAAGATCCTGGAGACAAGCAGTTACTTTACTGTAGCAGTTGAAAGACCTACTTTAAACTGGCTCCCCCTCATATTTCTCTCAGTACTAAGTATTTATGGCTTCTTCATTTTCAGAATGAATCCTCAGGTTACAGTGTACAAAAGTACAAGCTAATTAAAAGCAAAGGGCTCTTTAGAGACTCACCTGAATGTTCTTGGTACCTATATGTTTTGCAGTCTACTCCTTTGTGCTGTACAGATGATTACACTGTATGTTTATAACACAAAATAAATCACTTTTTTCCTTCTTCCTTTAGAAACATCAGATTTGCTTCTGTGTGGAAACTTCCTAAAAATATGCTTATCATTTTCTGTAGAATGGGTGATCATAAATGTTTTTATGGTGTTTTCTTTGTAATTGAATAGCACAGATTGAAGTGCTGTAGAATAAAAACATTTATATTGCAGATGTGCTTGAAACGATATTCCAAACTTGAAACATCCCCAAGTCTCGAGGAGCTCAATATCTGGAACTGGGCACAAATTATGTGGTTAAGGCCACCTCCAGCTTGTTTACAAATTAATTTCATGGTACTCTGTGAAATGTACCATTGTAAAATACACCATTATAAAAACAAAGTGTTTAGAAACATCAGTGTTATTGTCTTATTTATTATATATGTAAAGTTGAGAAATGCTGCTTGCAGTCTGAATTGAAAATTATAATGTTATGAAACCCCTTGTTCCTCAAGCCTTGAGGAAGAACATTTTCAGAAAGACATGAGTGTATTGTCCTACCTTAGCTCGGTTCTACATTAGCTCAGTCTGACAAATCATAAACATAAATCATATGGACCATTCTGACTCACAGAAGCAGTTTTGCTGAATCTGTTGTGACTCCTTGCACGAACAAGAACTTGGGGGATCAGTCCCTTAATCTTCAGCGCATTAAGAAATCTGGAGCCAGAAGAGCGTGAAGTGTGAGTCGGGATATAGAAGTGTAACAAATGCTTTAAATAAGAAGAATGAAAATGCGAAAGTGTCTTTCTTTAAAAGCAAGATTGTAATATAAAAACAAGCATAAACTGGAAACTAATCTAAAGACTTCGGAGAGAATGTAAAGTGAGCTCAATGTGCATGATGGCTAATAACTTCGGCATTAGCGTTTTGCACTGATTGAAGCCTTTACCAGAGGTGTTTGAAAGATTAGGTTGGTGGCAGTTATATTAGGCTAACCTGTGGATAATGAAAGACATGTCAACACATGTTACACGTGTCAGCATACTGAAAGATGAAAGTAGAGTCAAATTCAACAAATAGTAAAAGGCAACTGTCAGAGGTAGAAGCCAATTTCAATCAGGAATTAAAAGTGAATGAAAGCTAGTGGCTGGATTTGTATGCGTGAAAATGTTCAGGAAAAGTTGCCTGTAAATTCATGTAAAATTACCATTTTAATAATGTAAATTTTAATTACTGAATTTTCTACTGTGAAATAAGGACTTTTGGGAATAAACACAGAAAATCTTCTTGTGAAACTACTGCATTATCGCAGTATAGAATATGTCAGTCAGACACTAGTTAAATGGCTCATTCGACTGCAAATGCTACATTTAACACTGTTAAGATAACTAAGAAGTTAAAATGCCATCAACTGAATCCAATAGAACAGGACACATTCAAATGAAATTGCATGTATATCACTGTATTTTGCAGCAGGTCAAAGAAAAGTTGAGTTTTCTTGCTGTTAAAGCTATGATATCATTGATCACTGTAAGAAGACCTTAATGAAGGGTGATCTCACAGGCCATAGGTGAAAACATCCTGAAGTACTGATGTTGTTTTTCCCTTGCAGAGGAAAAGGATTAATATATTTAATACTAGGGATAACAAAAAGTAGGACTTCTTGTGTGAATTTAGGGGTTTTTTTGTGTTTTCCTTGACTGTAGCATAAAAGTCTCTCTGATACTATAGCTAGTCTCACATAGTGGGGTTTTAACTCTGAGAAGACTCGATTGTGTTGTATGACAAAAAACAGGTTGATTTTGTAAAATGTATTTTGTTTGTTATATGCACTTTTTTTTTTTTGTGCTTCAGTGTATTCGTTGGGTTTTGGTGGGGGAGGAGTGGGGTTTTGTTTTTGTCAAGCAATCCTCATCAAAACCCGAGGAGACAGACTCTGTTGTGTGGTGCATTAGAGTTACTTTCACTTCAACGATACAATGCATTGTCTAACTGAATATCTCACTGCAGAATCTGGCTTGGTGTTTTGAGGGAAGAATGCCTCCACAAGGTAAAAAATAAAACAAACAAAACCCCCAAACCAACTCAAAGAAACCCCAAAGCAAATAGGACTACTTGATATGAAATGGAAAACGTGAAATTGGGTGAAATTTTAGGCTTTATGTCTTTTCTATCATCTTGGTGGGATTTTTTTGATTGTGGATTTGTTTTGTGTTTTTTGTCATTTGTGTTTTCTTTGATGGGAGGATGTTTTTTTATGATTGTAACATGGCTAAAACCTTCTCAGTCCAAGGCCCCCTTTTTTTTCCCCCTTGTTTGTAACAGTTGTTAGAGAGGTAGAAAAAAATATTACTCATTCCGATCTAATAAATCTCTTATGAAGATAGACTTTCTTTTGTTCTGAGGTTAATACAGTTACAGTAACTTCAGTTAACTGTGTGAGCATTTCCTAATGTATTTGAATCATTTAATACCATATGCATATATAATACCATGTATGCCACATTTGTATTAACTGTAGGTCCTTGAAATGTGCATTGATATTTACAACTTCTGTGCATTTCAGCATCTGCAGCCATGATATATTTTGTGATGATAACTCCCAGCATCAATGCAGCCACATCTGCTTTTTCTTGGAACAGATAACAACATTAAAATGGTCTCATTTGCTGTCAGATAGGCTTGCAAAGTACTGTATACTGTATGGCTCTTGGTCTGGGAAACCAATGGCTTCCATGCTTGGTTGCTGGTGTAAGGAATGTCAGTGGATGATCCATCCTGCAGAGGTGCTGAGTATACTAGTCCCACAAAGCACTTAAGCACATGCTTACCATTAAGCTCATAGATACTCTCACTGATCTTAAGCATGAGCTTAAGTGCATTATTGACACAGGGCTAAGAGGGCCAAGTGCCATACAGAGAAGTCATGGTTGCCTGCATCATGGGGTGCATAAAACTCACTCCCCTCCTCTAATTTATCACAGCTGTGTTTTCTGCGGTCAATGAAATGTCACAAGAAATCTTAAAGAAAACGGAAGATTTTCTTGCAGGTTGCACCTGGGCAGATCTGCTTCGTTGATTTTAGTGGAAGGTTTGCCATTGCTGGAGATGCAAATTCCCATGCTACCAAAGGTTGTTACAGGCTTACCAGATCATTTCATAGTTGGTAAGCTAAAGAGGCAACATCAACAAAACGCAGGCTTTGGCCCAGTGAACTTTCAGTTTGTTTGTTTTTAATTCTATATGTAATCTCATGGTTCATTTGAACTCCCAACTAAATGAAGCTTGCTCCTCTTAACATGGGTGCAGCCAGTGGACAAAATGTGAGTTGAAGAGGAGCTGCCACTTACCTCTTTGATTTGTAAAATAAAACAGAAGGTGGACTGAATGAAAAGGGGACAACCAAAATGTTTTCTTGCTTTTAGATTTTTAGTTCTGTCATTTTCTCTTGCCTTCTCTCTATGCCACTTTGATCATATAGGAGTGAAAACCATCTGACTCGCAAGTTTCAGGACCTGATCCCATGCTTTTTATACGACTACATTGAAAGTTTTACATACACAAGTTTTATGTACTGTAACACTAGGCAATTTCAATTTCTAAGGCTCCACTGATTTTTAAGTTTCTTCGGAAGAGAAGCTCCCTCCCTTCTTTCAGTCTTTGCTTAATCAAAACCACTGTAACCTTAATGAAATGTGTGTGAGCCCAGTGTACAGTCAGAACTTGGTATGCTGAACAGCCTTTTCTGAAGCTGCCCCTTTGCGACTCCGCCCTTGATATGACAATGATTTTTAGAAGTTATTTATGTGTGGGAAAGACACGGGGGCAGAGAGGGCTGCATTAATATATATTTATTTCATTTAGGTGCTTAAGAGTATTTTTAAAGAGACCATATAGTTAAAAAGGAGGGAGGCATGAGTTATGTGAAGCTTTTTAAAAGACAAAGTAGTTACATCTGGTGACATACTTCTTGTTGTATTACTAACTGTTTGTTGTCATTTTAGTGGGAAGAAATTAGTGGACTGGATGAAAACTACACTCCTATACGAACATACCAGGTATGCCAGGTGATGGAATCAAACCAAAACAACTGGCTTCGGACTAACTGGATTGCAAAAAGCAATGCACAAAGGATTTTTGTAGAACTGAAATTCACTCTGAGGGATTGTAACAGTCTTCCTGGAGTTCTGGGGACTTGTAAAGAAACTTTTAACTTGTATTATTATGAAACAGACTACGACACTGGCAGGAATATCCGAGAAAACCAATATGTAAAAATAGACACTATTGCAGCAGATGAAAGTTTTACCCAGGGTGATCTTGGGGAGAGAAAAATGAAACTTAACACAGAGGTGAGAGAAATTGGACCTTTGTCCAAAAAAGGATTCTATCTTGCATTTCAGGACGTAGGGGCCTGCATTGCTTTGGTCTCTGTCAAAGTCTACTACAAGAAGTGCTGGTCCATCATTGAGAACTTAGCTATTTTTCCTGACACAGTGACTGGCTCAGAGTTTTCCTCTTTAGTAGAAGTGCGAGGAACTTGTGTCAGCAGTGCAGAGGAGGAGGCAGAGAACTCGCCGAAGATGCACTGTAGCGCGGAGGGAGAATGGTTAGTGCCTATTGGAAAATGTATCTGCAAAGCAGGATACCAGCAGAAAGGAGACACATGTGAACGTAAGTAAATACACAACTTGCTGTAAATTTTAGGTCGTGTTCTACCAGCTTATTTTTATTTTTCTTTTCTCAAGAGAAATACACGATCAGTCTGCTTTTAAAGTTTTTGGATCCTCAATCTGTCAAGTTCACACTGTTTAATTTAAAGTAGTCAGGCAGTCTGATTATGGAAATCAGTGGTTGCATACTGCATTTTTAAATTGAAATAAGAAACATTGAAGTATAAATATAGGCTTGGGACTAACATTTTAAACTAGTAGCGCTGAACAAGTCATACTTACGTGAGAACATTGTATCAATAATGTCAGGTATGAGTAGGTAAATACTTTCTTCTTTCACATGATCTGTGAAAGAATTATCAGGAAACTAAAATGTCGCTAGTAAACTTGGAATGGGATGTGGTTAGTAATGGGAAGAATATACACACAATAAAAACTGAGTTGGAGATTTGTGTCATTTAAAAATTCAAACACAAGATAGATCTTTCAAACAGAATATCAAATTTTCAGAATAAAGTGTGGTTTCTTTTCTGCAATATATTTTTGGATTGAATTAACTCTAAACTTTTGGCTTGCCATGGAATCATGGTGATTATTTTAAAATACCAGCAAATCAGAGACTACGGAGTTGTACTTTCTAATTCAGACTAATTCAGTCATCTGTGTTCTTAGAATGATACTTATCCTTAGCATTTCTCTCTCTGGGGCTGTGGGCATAAGACATTTCTGCCTAGCATGAGAGAGGATATTTCATTGTTTTCTCTTACAGTAAAAGCAAGAGAATAGGCAGTTTGTTTGAAGACAGATATTTTCATGTACATTTAATACATGGTCTATCATTTTTATTGTTAAGATAACACAAGGAGTTATATATCAGCGTATTTTTATTGCAAGATAGGCAGACAATTGTTGTTGAGAAATGGTGTAAGTCAAAAAANCCCCCCCCCCCCCCCAGATCTATGAAAAGGAGAAATGTCTATAACCTCAAAAACAAAGCTGACAGCAGTCACTGAGTCCGAGGTGCTTGTGTGAGGACTTCAAAATCTGTAGAGGATTAAGGACACCCTAAACCAGAGGAAACGAGTTTCCTTATTAATAATTTGTCCTCAGAATAAAACCACAGTTGTGCTTTTGACAAGTTTTCACGAGGAAATTCAGTACAAGGTGAAGTGAGTGGAGTTGATCTGAAGCTTTTGTAGCCTACACAAATCTTTCATTGTTTTTTTGGGAAGGGATGAGGTCTTACACACTGCAGAAGGTGATCTCATTAGGAGTAATTGTAATGTGAAAAACTGCCTGGACAAAACCTTTCAGCAGACTGTATTAGAGCGCTGTTAAAAATATTAAGTGATGTGTCTCATAGAAGTTTGTTTTGAAGTTTTTGAATATTTTTTTTCTGAGTGACTGATTTCATTTGTTAGTTAACTTGCTCTTGACTACAGACCTAGTTATGGTTGATGTAATTAATACACTAATGTTATTTCACTTTCAATAAAGGAGAGAAAGTATCAAAAAAACCCCCAACCCACTGCATGTTTGGAAGTGGGTAGGGAACAGGAACTGAGTGAGTGTGACAGGGATGGATAGAGAAGAAATTGATGTTTGGTAACTGGAATTCAAGTAACCTGTTTATTAAACAGGCATCTTAATTTCTAACTGTGCTGATGTTGACAAAAGAATTAAATGATAACTTGTACTTGAGCATAGTAGCGTGCTCATTTGCAAGAACACTTCCCATTTTTGGCTTGCTTCCAAAGCAATTGCTAGGAGAACACGCTACTCTGGAAACAGTCCAGAGAATCATTTATGGTATTTTTCCTCTTTTCTTTCAGTGATCCTGTTAAGAGTTTCAAAACAAACTCTGACCCCATATTGAGGCAAGCTAATGTATTTGAGAGGGAAAAGGTGGTAGGCAGGCACTCGCTGAGAGTGCGCCGAGTTGGCAGCTCCGACTCAGAACGATCTGGGTGACTGTGGTGCACAGTAATTGCTGTCTGTGTGCTGTGTCTGTGCTCGAGGATGTTATTAAGTATGATTAACTATGTAGTGACCAATAATACAGCTGGCACACTGATACTGTGTCTGTTTTTTGTGACAGATATTGAGAGAAACTTATCTGAACATTGACACTAATGCAACTGGCTATCTGTTACTGTCAAGCTGTGTAACAGATCAAGCAGAAGCAAGTTGGTGTATGCTTCCTTAACTCAGAGCTTTTACAGCCCTGTCTGAAGGCTCGCTTCTGCAAATACTTTGTACCTGGCATGCTGCATGACTTCTTTGCGACTCCTCAGGGCAGAAAGCATTGTGCTCTGTCAGGATGGGCACAAGTCTGATTCTTCTCTTACACTTGCTAAAGCTCTGCTGAATTAGCTTAACACAATAGGATGATCTTTTAAAAATAAAGAATAATACCTTATCGGCTGCGTTGTAGCAAAGGTAGGAGTAGTTGTCCATGTTGTAGTTCCCAATAGATCTTCAGCCTGTAACTTGGGGGGCAATTTTCATCTGTTTTATACTAGCTTGATTGGCTGGCTGTGATTGAATAATGTATTGCTTTTGCATACAGGTCCTCTCCTGTGTGTGAAATTTATTGAGTTCAGTTACTAAAACAATTGAATTTTGATTTATACACAATTCGGCACTGGATGCGTTGCCAGAAGAATTTTTTTTTTTTTAACAATGTCAGTGACTGGTCGTGCTGGGAAGGATAAGGAAGAAAACAGTTGTGAGTGGTGAAACATATAACCTGGAAAATGATGTCCCATGTGTTCCTTCTTCATTGCTTGATCTTTCAAACTGAATTGATCTTTTTTTTTTTCTGTGATATACACTGATTACTTCTCATTATAGGAGTGCCAAAGAATCCTTGCCACCCCAGTGGTCCATTGAAATAACACTCATACATAAGAGAGCCAAATTTAAGAGAACTCACAAATGTAATTTAAAGCTGTGCGAAACAAACATGAGAAAAATAGGTGAGCCTCTAAACTTTCAATTGCAGATTCTTTTGCTTGTGTGCAAGGACACTATTTCCTCAGTGTTGATCTTACGTCTGCTGGTGCGTGGCACTAGGCTTATGTATGGAAGTCAAACATTTGTCTACCTAGCAAAGGTATCAGAAAGGTACTTAACCATACTCAGTTCTTCCAACACCATGGATTGAGTCTGTTCTGGAAAAGAACCCAACCAGCCAAAAAACAACCACTCAAAAAAAAAAAATCAACCCAACCGCAAAACCCCAACTGACATCTTGGTAACTGTAGTAGACTCCCAGTGAGTCTAACTTTGACTTTTTCTCACAGTGGAGCTCAATTGATACGTTATGTGTGTAAGGAGTACACTGCAATCAGTGATTGATATTTGAAGGAGAAAATAGTTCTTTGAGAGCTTCTAGTGTAATGTATTTTCCATCTGTTTCCTGTTAGTTAGGAGTGGAGAGGGAGAGAATTAATTTTATTCAATCAGAGCAGTAGAGTGATATTTCAGAAGGTGGGAAGCTTCTCTGAATGTTACTGAACTGAGAAATTACATAGATGATTGGGCACCAAGTCCAAAAATTCAGATTCCTAGGGGAAGCCAAATTGGGTAGATTTTACTATCAAACATATTATAATAGCATGTACATTAACTGTTGTTTTATTGGCCTCAAATGAGGAGGGGATTGTAGCTATTTGCACATTTTGTCTTGGTGAGGTAAAAAGGGAACTGCAAGCTTCTCTTTCCAGATTTTGTCAAGCACTGTACACTGTGCCAGACTGCAAGCTGCATCTGTTCCTTCTCTTTTTTCTTTTTGGGACAAACTTTTTATCTCTTCACTTTGTGAGATACTGCTTGATAACAGATCCAGAAACTGAATTTTTCTTATATGCAGTATAGTTGTATTAAAACATATGTGGTTATGGCTGTTTATTTTCCTTTCTTTTGTGTTTTGTTTTTTTAATGTTACTTCACTTAGGAGCTGATGTTCCACAAGTTTATTAGTAAAGGGCAATGAATTAAGGGGGGAATGTGAATAAGTTGCCATTAAAATACATTACAATGCTTCCAAAAAGCCCAAGTTGCACATATTGTGAATTTGATGTAGCCACAAAAACTGTGGGTGACCTGCAGCTTGAATAGTCTGTGTTGACAATGCTGCATTTTTAACTTGAAATTTTTTTGCGTTGTGAAGATGGTAGAAAACTTTTCAATGGCATTTATATGATCAAGACTCTAAATGTTTCGTCTTTTGAAGAAGAGTTACCTTTCTTCCATTTGCCTCCAAAATTACTCTAGGGAAGAGAATGTAATTAGTCTCAGCAAATTGAACCAGAGCAGAGAATTGAGGGAATTTCTGAGTCTTGGCATTTTCTCAGGAGCTAGTAGAAGTTGAACAGGAGAGCATCTACCTCCTTCCCCTTTTATTCCCTAACATAATTTTTCTGTCCCTTTTAAAAGAAAGATCAATGGGATCTGATATCAGGTCCCAGATACAGCTGAATATGAGCTATTTAATTAAAAAATCCCCCAACTTTCCAAAGGATTCTAACAGCCTTCAGAAAAAATATACTAGATACTTCTAAGATAAAAGTAAGACCTAGTTAGATGGTCAAAAATACTGAAGGTGTTTCTAGTATGAAATGCAGAGCTGTGATTTCTGCTTCCAGCCCTCTTTGGAGTTTTAGAAAGTTTAATGTGCCTTTCATTCACTCTGGAGTCTTCTGACTGCCCTTCTTGTCAGAGAGATGTGGTAGAAAGATACATTTTCTTGCTTTATATTTCTTTTAGAACAGTTCTAGTTCCTAAAGAGAATGATTTTTCACAATTTATCAGTCTCCCTAAGTAATTTGGGTTTCTTTAACCTGTTTTGTTCATAGAACCCTTTAGCTTTTTGGATTTGTAAGCACAGAGAATAGAAGGGGAGAGGAGCTATGCCCACAGTTAAACATGTCTGCTTCAAAAAGTAGTTTCCAAATGTCATAAAACAAGATGGCCCTTGTTCTCAGTGGTCAGGGCTAGCCATTACCCAAAAAAAATGAATGCTTTCTTCATTCATAACATTTGTTTCAGGTCTCCTCTGCATTGTCTTTTGACCCTAAGATACCATTTTTTTGTAGTGTTCCTTTTCCTGAAGTGTCTGAATTCATTTGATTAGTATGATCATGACCCGTCATAGAACAGCATCTTCTGTCAAGTGTGACATGAACACGTGAGAAGTAAGGTGATCAGAAGTTGAAGTAATCAAGTGATGAAGGCAGTCCAAACCAGTAGTTCTCGTCCATAATGCCATCAGAGTGACCCCTAAAATAAATTAACTGCAGAGCTACTAACAACTTTCGTTTCCAATAAACTAGTTATTTTGCCCCAGAAGAGCTGAAAGAAATGAAATAGCATGTGCAGGTGGGAAATCAGGAGCCCAGATCTTTGAAGTGAAATTTTTGGATATTATAATTCAATGTAGAGCTCTTTCCCTCTCCAATCTCTCTTCTATGCCTGCCTCCTGCCTGCTCCTCTGTTCTTCTTCCCAGATTCTGTTGTCTCCAGGAATTAATTTTATACTTGTATTTTGCTAGAGGTTTGATGAATATCAATTTCTGAAACTACATTTGTTGTGTGGTTGTTGTTTGGTGTTTTTTTCCCATCAGATTCACTGCTGTGCACAGATTTCGAAATCAAAACAAAGGCAGTCATGAAATCTAACAGAATCTTAGTAATTTCACCTTTAGTTACAGGGGAAGCACTAAAGCTATCTGTTTTATCGGTCTGGGATGCCACTGCTGAATTAGGTATGGTTGCTCAACAGCTGGACCGTTAACTCCTTAGCCATAAGGTCTATCTCCTGTTTGTTCTAAATGAAGCTTTAGTTGCTATTTAGAAGTGGACTCTCATCCTGTCAAGTCTGCTACCCAAAACCATACATCTTGCTTCTGAAACAAACTTTCCTGCCCAACAATCTTTTGCAAAGGGTGCAAAAGGCCTTTTAATAGCTTTGTTACCATTTTCTAAGTATAAAATAGTTTTTGTAGATGAAAAAGAAACTGCTTGCTTGGGAACCTGGAAGGATTTTTTTCACGCTTTTTTGTTTTTGTGTGTGTGTGTGTGTATGTTTTTTTTTTCTGGGTTTGTTTGGTTTTTTTCTGTTTGTTTTTGTTTTGGTGGGGTTTTTGTTTGATTATTTTTGTCCAGGGTTGCTGTTAATGTCTCAGGCCACTAAAAATAAGTTTAAGTGTTCTTTAATTTCTGCGTATAAATGGAAGAAGTGGCACATACAAGCCTTCTTAGGGGGATCACAAGTGTCCTGGGTTCTGTTGAATATGACTATTAGCTTTTTTTAGAAAAACAAAATCATCCATAAAACAAGGTTTCAGGGACTAGAAAAAGAGAGTTAGTATGTTCCAGAGAAACTGAAAATGAGGATCATTTAATGGAAGAACTGATCACAGGAATAGAGAACATGTTAATAACTGTTTATGTAATCTCCTTTATGTATCTGTAAAACATTATTATCTAGATGGTGAAATGCTGTTTAAAGTTGTTCAAGAAAACTGCAGTTCAAAGCATAAATTGTTCTCTGAAAATAAGGGACCTTAAGTAAAGGAGTGAAGTTGAGCTTCTTATTTGAGAAGTAGGACAACTGTACTGAAGCTGGAATAAAAAAAGAGAAAATTATGTGGGCAAAATATTTACTTAACTAGATTAGCTTTTAAATTTTGATGCATCCCCAGCTGCCGCTGTTATTGTTAAAATATTTGTCCCCCACCAACAGTTCATATATATTAAGCAGTATTAATTCCTTAAGAATATCTTTCTGTTTTTACTTCAGAAACTGTGGAGATAGTTTTAATGTGGGTTTTCAGTTAATATCATGCTTATTATTACTTGAACTATAGAGTAAAAATTAATTTTTGCTTCTTGACTTCTGAGCATTAAATCCTGGTGTTTCTCTTATACTGTGCAAACTGTCTGCAATGCTAATTCAGTTATTAAAAACAATAAGTCATGCACAGTTTATTGTGGATTAACACTTTTTAGATTGAAAGCAAACATTTTCAAATTAATATCTGCAAAGACAAGATTGATCTTTTGGCATATACTCAGTACATATACTTGCTGTTTTGTTTTTTACCCCTTCTAGAAATAATATAAATACTACTTTGTAAAATCTTAAGGCTGGAACCAAATTGAGAATAAAACTGTTTGTGGGAATTTCCTTCAAAGACTTAGAAGAGCATATTCAGGGAGCTTATTAAAAGCCAAGGACTTGACAGGAAAAATATGTAAATGTTTTCTACTGTAATCCTTCACAGAGTGTTGTGGTGTCAAGCAGAACAAGAAAAAGGCAGGTTCACTATTTAATTCAGCATCACCCATCTTTAATTTCATAAACAGAAACCTCTCTTTAGGCGATGGCGTGTCTAATTTTTTCTGTAACTTTGCATTGTTGTGAAAACAACAGCAATAGCAAATGTATTTTTTATTTTTATGAACACTCTTCTCATTACTTAGAGAAACTTTTATTTCTGTGCACTTCCTAATCTTTCTGCTGCCTCTATATGTCACAGTGAGTTCTCTTGTCCCTAATATTGATGAAAGATATATGTGAAAATGAATACTATCTGGTTAATAGTTCACAGCAGAAACTTTCTTTTCTGCGGTAATCTCATCTTTCATTTCTTGCTCTCAGGCATATCATCAGTGTGTGCCTGGTGGCTCTGGTGAAGAAGTATTTTTGTATACTTTTCCATTAATGACTGATTCTGACTTCATAGAGTCTCCCTAATAAACACAACATGCCAAAATACTACAGAGGGACTGTTCAGTATTTAGCACTTTTTTCCTTACTTCTATTTTTCTTCATTAAGAAGAGATTTCCAGTTAGGAAAAAATACCTCTTTGAAGGTATATACATTTGGGGAAATTTTGATTAATAGCAAGCTAATTTATAATTCAGAGTAGCAAAGGCAACCAAGTATAAAACCTGTGTGCAATAAGAATTGAGCTCAGTTATTATACTTCCAGAGTTTGGAGTCGTGTCAGCGTTTGTACCTGTACAGCTTTATTTAGCTGGGTGGTCCCGCTGCCTGTCTTAAGGAGGATAAAGTGGCTCACATCTGCCACAAACATCAGGGGTTTTTAGCAAAGGTAATTTGATACTTCTTAATTTTTATGGTTTGGATTAGTTACATGTGACTCTCTCTAAGACATGGCTCTCCTGCAATAATAGTGTCAAACATTTTTCCAATAAACGTTTAATTAACTGTAATTATTAATGTCTTCTGATATCTGAACATACCTCAAATGTGTGTGATTGGTGGGGAAAAAAGGAAGTACTTGATCAAGAAATAAAATTACTGTTAATAGTTCCCAATATATTTAAGGTACATAAATAAAAAAGGTTATTTCTTGATGTACTCGTGGAATACACTAAGGCTTTTGAAAGGCTGTAGCAAGTCTACATCAGGTTGGCTGATGATTTTTTTCTGTTTTGAACAAAAAAAAATTTTGATAGGATATATTACCATAAATAAACATTCTGAAAAAGTGTGAAAATGGGGCTCCTGTTTTTCACTAAAGAATTGTAGATATTGTGCTGCTGCTATAAATGTATACAGAGAAGTGAATATAAACAGGACCCAAAAATTCCACTGACGCTATGTGAGATGTATAATCTCTAGCACACTAGTTATTATTCTTACATTTAGTGAATGTGATATATCATGCAGTGTAGATGACTGGTGTTCATTTTTCCAGTAGATTGAACACTGGAGTGAACTAGGGGGACCTTGAAAGTGAGATTTGGAGGTCTTCTGGCAGCTGATCAATATGGTGGCCTCATGTAGCCATATGCATGTGACCTGCTGTGCATTCTCTTCATCTTACTGGATGTCTCCTCATGATGTGACTGAATTGCAAGTGTCCTCTGACAGTTGATAGAACTAGTTCTCAAATGGCCATGTATATGCTTTAGTTCTAGTCTTATGACATAGTGCATGTGCATATTTCTCAGAAGTCTAAACCCCCTGTGTAGGAGAGGGACTGGATGTCTGTCACGCACTTGAAATGGAATAACTCAGGAGTTTTCTGGAGTTTGGATTAATGACCTGGACCACTTGACCTGGAAAGTTCGTACTGCCTCTGGCTTCCAACCCTCCAAACCCCTCAGTTACCCTGTTTGTAAGCTAGTCTTCATTTGTGAGTAGTAAACATAGTATTCTTTGAGCTTCCTGATTTTACCATCTTTTTTTTTACACTAAACAGTCTGGGTAGAGTTTGAGAAAAAATTAGACATTTTGTGAATGTTTGTGTGGTGCGTATTTGAATCAAACAAATTGTGTTCACAGAGGGACATAGTGTTGAGAATCTTATTAAATCTCTAATTATAATATTGGAACCCTTGCTTAGGGTTCATTTCCATGAAAATGCTTGAAGAATGTTGGCAATTGAGATTCTGTAAGTAAGTTTATTGTATTCCTAAAAGCTGGGCATTTTGTGTGCCAAACAGTTCAGCTCTGTTAATGCTGAACAAATTACATGTTCAAAAATTTGTCTGTGGAACATGGTCTGAGTGTGCAACATGTGGCTGTGATCACTGGCCATATTTACATGATCTCACTCAACTAAGTTTTCCAGGCTTAGGTCAGTTATTTTTCTTGCTGAGGAGAATTTGAACTTGGATCTCTTGCTTCAAATAGGGCATGCCTATTAACCAACATGCAGTCACTGTTAGAAGGTTTTATTAGCTCCAGCTCAAACTTGCTCTTCCCATAGTCTAGCAGTTAGAACCATTCATATGGAGTGATGGGTTCCAGTCCCTTAGGTACCGAACTTTTCTTTTTATATAAATATAGATATATATTTATATAAATATATAAAATGTATAAAACGCAATATAAAATATAAAACATTTAATATTGGATATTTGAAGTCTAGTGTTTTCAAATGTTGACATATTTTTGTCTTCATCAATTATTTGCACTGTATATATATATGCATATATTTCTGAGGTGAATGGTAGAACTGGAGGAAAAGATCTACTGATTTTTTTGTTTGTTTCTCCAAGTGATGTATTTGTATGTCAAAGCAAATGGAGAAATATTGATCTTTTCTCTTGTATCTGTTAGAATGTGTGGTTTTGCTTGAAGTCTTAAAATATCAAGTAAGAAAATGTAATTAGAAAAAAGGGTATTGCATGAGACAGATTTTTTTTTAAGATAATATTTGGTATTTCTTTTTTAATTGCTACATAGAAGTATTTTTAGAATGTGACTGGAATCATATCAAAGAGAGGGTATTCTTACTTGATTTTTGTTGTCTTGGATCAGGTCCATGATACAGTCTCTTAGCTGAAGTCAAGCATTGAATCTTGAATGTTTGATTTCTCATGTTTCACAATGTCAACATATTTTTTTCTTAATTTACGTGCACAGTAATTAAATTAGATAACTCTCCATTTTAATTTTTGTCCAATTCATTGAAAAAGTTTTTTCCATACCAATAACTCTTCAGGAAAAAAATAGCATTCATTATTTTATTTCTTGAGTACATTATAATTGTGACATTGTTCTGTGCTGATTGTCTAAAGACACACTTATCTGTTAAAAAGAAAAATGGACAACTTCCAAAATGTGGGAAGTTTTATTAACACTAGCTAGAAAGAAAAGGTAGTGACAAAGGCCCCCAAAATGATACCTAAAAGAAATGGACATTGTTTTAACTGTTAGCAAACCCCAAGTTCCACACTGTCACCTAATTATCTCACCTATGGAAGTCTCAGTCAGATTTAGTCTGCAGCCTGCTGCTGGGGAGTGTGAAAGTGTTTAAAATCATAAGCAGAGTTAAAAATCATGGCCCTAGTGCAGATGGAAAAGAATATTCGATCTGTGACTGTCTCTTCTGTTCACTTTCTACTTGTCATTAGTTGCATATCACTTAATTTTCTGATTAAAAGACACAATTCTTTGGCTTTACAATGTCTGTGCTTGTCTGTCTGCTTCGGTTTGTCAGCTGAAATAAGCCTATTTGACCTTTTATTAAAAAAGTGTTGTCAGTGGAATTGCGAGTGAATAATGCCAGTAAACAAGAGAGAGATATAACATCTTTTTAAAACACACGTTTTCTTTTCCCTGGGCAAGTGAGACAGAGGAGAAAACAATGACATACCTACTTTTGATCTTTTATCTTAAAGATTTTCTGTCATATTTAGAGCTACGGCCACTGTGTTTTGTATTATTGTTGTAAAAATCATGTATCCTGGAAGATAAGATTAAAAATTGCATGACATGAGTAGAGGAGTGGTTTTTAGAAAATAAAGCACATGTTGATAGCACAAATGATGTGCAATCTTTAAGTGAGGGATTTTATTTCTCTCCTTAATACAAGGACTAAATGAAAATGCAATCCCTGCTCCCACAAAATACACTCCATTTTAAATTTCCACCATTTAAAGATACTTCGTGTATTTAAGCAGTGACAAGGGTATTCATTACTAATTAACATTCAGGAGATAACTGACTGTCAGTTGCCCATCAGAGTGGAGCTTGGAAAATGTTGACATTGATTGATGGACATGTTCTGGACTATGCATAAACAACCTGCTCAGGTCATCTGGATACACAGAAACCTTACAAATCAGCTCCACATACACGAAAAAGATCTTTTGCTCAGGCTGTGCTTCTTTCTGAAGGAAGGATATCCTTCCGTGTATCCTAGACTCACTTGATTTTTGTTATGCCTTCCCTTTCTCACACTGTGGTCACCAACTAAGAGTTTAGTTTTGTCTGATAAATCTGAATAATATGTCATTGTGCTGTTTCTAGCTGTGAGTTATTGAGGTGCTTAAGCATTCAGGTTGAAGCAATATTTTTGATGTTGCTTCATAAAGTGGTATGCATACTTACCGGATAGATATGTACTAATGTAATTTTTTCTTTAGGTAGAAGAAAATCCCTGACCACTCATTTATATTTCCTTGAATTGCAAAGGTGGAAGAGGCTTTTCAATCTTGCAGTCTTTGAGGTCTCCTCAGAAGCTAGTTTTAAATGCCTGCAGTCATACCGGTTGTCTCCATTTCCCTGAGCTGGTAGTGTATTTATGTTCAGTGAAATGAAGACACCCTTATGGTACCCTCATACTTCCTTTTAAGTGAGATGTAAGCAAGCTCGTAGTGTGTCACATGCAAATTGCACTTGTCTTAGGCTGGGTATCCTGTGTGCTGTGGGAACAATGACTGAGCTCCTCCTGCTTCTTTGTGCTGGGCACCTGCTCGTACAGCAGTGGTAGTACTTAGCTAAAAATAAACACTGTGGTGGTTTATGGACAGAGTAGCCTTTTAAAGAGATGATACTTTCCTGTGTATGTGAACAGCCTGGACATCTTCTATGTCTGATAAGCACCTGCTTCACAGGTATTTATGTCTCATAATTTCTCTAAATTTTAATTTTTTGAACGTGCTTACAAGTATATGATGGTTGACTTGAATTTATTAACTAAAACAGATGGAAGGCATCTCATTAAAGTGATGGAAAAGAACATCTCTTGACTGGAGCCCTTTTCCTGTGATCATTCATGGAGGAAAAAAATCCTGTTTTTCTACTGCATTATTACACATCTCTGTATGTTCAAATTTGGATCTGTCTTGTCTTCTCTAAAATCCCCATAACATTCAGGCTTTGGGAGTCACTACGGTTCCGCCCAGTCCGGATGGAAGTAGCGTGCTGCTGGGACTCCCTTGCCAATCTCTGTCCCTGATAGCAGTTTCTGAAGCATATTGGGGGAATCGGTTGAGAGCTGTTTTCATTTTGTACTTACATGCCAGTTCTCTCTTTTGCTGTTTCTTCCAGGTGCCTTCAGCTGGGGTTCCTTGATGCTTCCTTTGGGGTTGACAAGGTGTTTCAATGAGGCAGAATTCCCTACTTTTACCCAGTGGAAAAGGGCGCCACAAACATTTCTATTGCAAATTTGCTTATTTTCCCTTGAGTAAAATCTTGCTTGCTTATTCAAAAAAAAAAAAAAAAAAAAGAGAAAATAAAAAAAGAGTTCCTTGGGACTGCTTGTGAGAGTAAGAAAAATAGGAATTGGCCCCATGTCATAACCATCTGTTAGTAACACAAAGAGCAAGGGCCCAGTCTTGCTGTCCTTGCTAAAAGCAGTTTGTTTAATAGGAATTACTACAAATATGAAAAATGTGTGTTTTCCTCATTACTGTGGCAATATTCCCTTCCGGCAGTGTATAAAAAAGGAAAAAAAAAAGTCATCATGAATCTTGGTGTACAATCACACAATTGCATTATTTTATATTGCGGTAGGCTGTATGCAATAAACATCTCATTCCAAGAAATATATGTATTACAGTGTTTTCAAAAATCACTTCAGCTACTTTCATGCATATTTTTTTCATAGTACATCTTTTCATTTTACAGCTGAGTTATGACTGGGTTTTCTTTTCTACTGTTTTTATGACTGAGATGATTTTTTTTTAAATAGCAACTGGTTTGAAAATAGTGCCATTTTTCCCTCTGCTCCAGCAGAAAATGT
Organism: Campylorhamphus procurvoides; assembly: GCA_013396655.1. NCBI lineage: Eukaryota > Metazoa > Chordata > Aves > Passeriformes > Dendrocolaptidae > Campylorhamphus > Campylorhamphus procurvoides. Next base: position 2,027,707 of record WBMV01008903.1, on the reverse strand, counting down.
TTGACTTTTAAGTTGGTAACACTCCCCCCCCCTTCCTCCAATCCCCTCCCTCAATTATAACTACAAGCACTATTGGAGAACTGAAATAATTTGATCCATCTTGCCACACTATGTTGTGACACAGAGCTAATGTTGGTGGCTGATACTTCTATTTATAGCATGAATTGCTAGGTTGGATTGCTTTCTTTTCCCCCCTAACTTTGTGACCTCCCCTGTATTTGGTATTTCTACCTTAATATTTGAGAGAATTATTCCATAATAATTAATACAAGCCCTATATCTCTGTCAAGGATTAGTTTTGGTGTCTTCCCACCCCTTTGTTTTTTTATCAGTTCATTGCTAGTTCTGCAAGTTGTGCCAGTCCCTGCTAGATAATTTGAATCATGGGTGTTAATAGGGGCCTTTAATCTGTGTTCCTTCACTTCTGGCTATAAATCTGTGTTAGGCAGAACAAGGGTTGCTATAATCCTGTTGATTGCACCTTAGTGGTAAACCAGTCCCCTGGCTAGCTGTAGTGCCTTTAAGGGTGGCTTTGAGCAATCTGGCACAGAGCACATGCAGTGCAGCCCAGAATCTGGGAAAATATATAAATTATGATAGGAGGCTGGGTGTTTCCATGGTGTTTGCAGAAAGACAGGAATTGCTGTATTGGATCAAACAAGTGGCTTGTCAAATCCATTACTCTTTTGCCAGCAATGTCCAGTAGCAGATGTTTGGAAAAGAAAAAATTATAAAAGAACGTCAGTTTTGTTTTTCTTCAACCCTGAAGCATTCTATACAACTCCGTTGTGTTTCCTTTATATCCTTTCTTGAGTCATTTTGTCATTCAAATGTTAGAATGATTGTTTTCATTTCATGCTATAGATATGTTCTAATCCATTTAAGCTCCTGGTGTATTTTTATTGTTTTTGTTTGTGGCCTCAGATTTAAATAGACTGGAAATTCTACAGATGTTTGCATTATTAACTATTCAAGCCTTAAATGTATACTTTGAACTTGACTGAAAAGCCCCTTTTGGATCTGATCTGGAAGCATACACGGTAACAACACTAAATTGATTTCTGTGCATTTAGAGATGTGGATTTGAAATAGTTTGATTGGAAAAACTAATTTGTCAGTTGTGAACTCTGTGTAGAACAAATATATTAAAATTTTATTGCAGCAACTTATTTTTCTGCATTTATAGACACTTTGAGCCATTGAAGGGTTAAACCCCGCCCCCCAGGCAAGCAGCATATCACTTTCCTTAAAATGCCATTGGGAAACCGAGATAAATGGTGAAGCATTTTCTGTGTTGACATGATGTTCGCCTGTCCGATTGCATCCTTCCCAACAGACAGCAGAGAAGCAATTACAAAAAAAGACATCTGTGCCAAGGTTTGGCTAGCCAGGGAGGGCAAGCTCTTGTGTTTAAGAGGTAGAGAATCCAATCAATGAAAATGTCCGGGCCTGTTAGCACCAATAAAGCTGAAGGCCACTGGGAAGCTCAGAGAGGGTCTTTTGTTGCGTAGATAGAAAAGAGGCTGAAGCTGTGACACTTGGGGAGGAATAGGGTCAGCTAGTACGATCATCCATCTTCCTCAATGGCAGCTTTCTGTCAGTTTTTAACCCTGCTCAGCAGAGGATCTAAACCTCTATTGTTGGCACCAGCCAATTCTCAGCCAAGTGTAAATGAAGTTAATATTCACTGACCTTATGCATAGCCAATGAAGGCCCTTGATGTCATCCTGGAAATAATGTTATCTGACACTTCAAAAAGCAGATGTTGGCAGGTTGTTTGTGGTTTTTTGCTGAGCCAGTACGCAAAGACGCATTGTTTAGGCACAGTGCATTTAAACTGATTTCCATAATAACCACAAATAGGCCTTTTTGACCTTAAATTGACAAAGTTATAGTTTTAGTTTGCATATCATTATACGCTGCTCACAAAGCCTGGCTAACCTGCACTAAGTGATCAGGGAGAAGTATTTTGGTTCACTTGGATAAGAAATATATGGGTCAGTGAGCAAATTTTATTTATGCTGATAAAACAATGAGTAATTAAAATAGTTTAACTAGTTCAAAGCAGACATTTTTAGAGCATGGTGAAGAATAGCATTTATTTTGCAACATACCTTCATGAAAGGAAATTTATCACGAAAGTAAAAAAAACAAAAAAATCGCTTTCAGGGGTACAGCTTTTTTTTGAAAGGCCTATTTCAAACGATGGTTCAGGTCTTCCTTTGTCTCCGGAAATATTTTGTCATGGTGAAACGTGGTTATTCTAATGATGTTTTAATTACAGAAAGTTGAATAGTTCTTGTAGGTTCCACTTTGCCAGAAGTTTATCTAAGATAGCAGCATACAAATGATAACTGCGTATTTATACAGTGCATTTCATCTGGATGGATCCACAAACCTTCCACAGATTTCTACTAACCGAACACATCCACACTCCTCTTGTGTAAAAGCCAGTGTCAAATATGTGTTGCAACTCTGGGGTGAAACACTGTGGTTCTTCGTAAGACACACTGCTATTTTTTAGCAGCCTGTGGTTCTGATCTGAGGAAACACCTAAACGTGTACAATGTATGGGAGGTGAAAAGTAGTTTGATGTGGTTTACATTTTCTTGTAAATTAGCTCTAATCCTGGCTCACGTGTGCCTGCCTTATGAGGGATGTGTGTAATAACTTACAGTAATAAAGTACAGATGCAGGATGAGTAGTCATTATTCATAAAAAATTTCAGCTGTATCAACCAGTGAACTTTGCACAACCATCTTTTTCCCCTCTGTGTACAAAATGCAGCAGCAGGTAAGAGAAATCTAGAAATTCTCTATTATGCCATGGTATTGGTATTGAATTATGATTGTATTATAGTTGACAGCTTTCAGGCTGTAATCCATATCTTTGTTTTGAAGAAGAAGAACTCAAAGTGCCATAGTTTCTCTTATTTTGGGTCAAAGAATGAGTTAATAGTTGAACAGAGAAAGCCTGTTAACCACAGTTGCTTGGGAGGCAATTATCTGACAGGCTGGCAAAGATGAGAAATACCAGAACACATCTGCATCTAATTGAAATCACTCACATCTGATCTTAAGATAAACAGTCCTAGTATTTTTGGAAACTATTTTATTGATTGTGTTCTTCTCATCAGTTGTGTTTGTTTGTACCTGTTAGAGAAGTGAACATGTTTCCTGTAGTAACAGATTTCCTTAGAATACCCATCAAGCTAGAGATTTCTCTGTATGCCTTTTGTTCAGTATTAACTCTCAGGAGATGTGATTTTAAAAAAATTAAAAAAAAAAGAAAAATGATAAAGAATTTCACTATGTTTCTGGATAAAATTTTAAGAAATTAATGATTGATTTTGTTTGAAGTGAAGCATTGTAATTGATTAGCTTCTGGTTATTTGTTTGCTGTCTGTGACGTATGATGGCTCAATTATGTAGCTCAGATGATTAAAAGACTAGTTTTACTTCGAGACTGATTTTAATGGGGTAGCTGATAGGACTAATTTGTCCAGAGAGATTAACTCAGGTTCCCCCCACCACCCTGTCCTATATTCAGTCTGTTCTACAATCATTCTGAAAATACCTGAAGTTAGACAGAAGTTTCTGAAACACGGAATTGCAGCCAGGTACTGAACAGTGTGGAAAGAGCAATGAGCCAGAGAGCACTGAAAGCAATGAGGCACCTTAGTGGGCCTTTAACAAGCCTGAAGTCTGCTAAGCAAGCAAATTAATTTGTTCAAGACTTTACAAAGACCCATTTCTTCTGTAAGTTATGTTGAGTAATAACCAGATTGAGTCGTATTTTGATTTTACTACTCTGCTGTAAATCGCTTCATTTCTGGCTCAGTTTTGAGAGTCTGTCCCTTTGTCGGACTTTATCCTATGAAAAGTGTTGAATGCCAAAAGAAACAGCAAACTGACCCAATTTTGCCCTCTCCTCCAGCAGAAATGGATACTGAAGTACAGAAGTTTGTTTCCTGTTTCTGGGATGAGACTGTGAAAGAGAAATTTGCCTTTGTGAATTAAGCCATGGGCAGATTGATTCATTTCATCCTGTTGGTATTGAATATTGTTCTTATTTTAGTTGAAAGTTTGCAAAATGCTAGCTTACCATGGGCAGGCCACTGAGGAAGTGATCCAAAAATAATATAAATTGAAAGTGTTTGATTTAATGTACTTTCTTGTTTGTTTGTGGTTTGGATTTTTTTCTTTAAACAAAACAGAACAAAACAAAAGATGCTTTGGAGTAAATGTCAGCAGAAGATCCATCAAGGGGATGGGGACATGGCTAACTGTGAGCTGTGGGAGTGTGGAGAGGTGGCTGGTGTCTCTTGCTGTTGGAAGGCAGGAATCAGCCTGGCAATACCAGCAGTGGGTGTACTGGTGACATTATTGCTGTGTCTAGTGGTTCTGATGGAGGAAACCCCTAAGGAACCGGGAATCTGATGCTCTTGCTTGGAGCTAATTTGATTTTGCTCATGATTAATCTCATCTTTAAGAGGTGAGGTCTTCAACAGCAGGTTTTTTTGGCTGGTTCTGTTATTTAGAATAATGTATAATTTTCACCTCTGGACTCTGAGCCTCTGCAGAAGTAGTTTGTACAGATCCAAGTCCATTTGTATTGCATTGTTAGCATAGCTGTGCTTTTCTTTGACAGTTGCATTAGTGGGGAAGAGTGGAGTTAGATATGAAAAATTGCTTTGTTCTCCAGAGTTTCTAGAAAAGGTCTTTGAAGCTGTAGTGTGAAATCTCTAGCATGTCTGCACATGATTTGTAATAAAGAATAACTGGCAAAACTCTGTTGGAGAAAATAATATTGGAAGAAAAAAGCACAGAAAAATCAATTGTATGAGGAGATAGAATATTTAGTACTGACTCATCTCCTCTAATCAGTAGAAAAATGGATTATGTGACTAATAAAGAATCACCTCGAAGAGAACAGTTTAGCTATGTACCATTTTGTTGGACAGATCAGAAGTGCTGTAAATAACTTACTGGTTATGAAATATGTGATTTTTACAACAAACAAAATTTGCCATATGGGGAAAAAAAATTCAGTTAAATGTACCACTTTATTGTTTTGTCTACCAGCAAGGGTAGCCTTTGCTTTTTGTTTGGGATTCTTTTTTTATTTTTAAGTCAGAAATATAATGTACTCCACCCACAGAAAGCACTTAAAGGGGCTTAAAGCACCTGCTGTCAAACTGAAATCTGGGATAGGGGAAGGTCTGAAAACTGGGGAGAGGGAAGGAGAAGGTAAGCCAATGATGAGGGACTGTGGACAAGTGAGGAGATGCAGTCTGAGGGCAAGATTTTGGGCAGAGGCTGAGTTTGAGAATGGAAGTGTTTCTCAGCTTCTATCCTATATTTCACAGTGCCAGGCAATGGGTGTGTCAATAGGCGAATGAATACAAATCGAAAGCAGGAGTTTTCATCACCGTGGTAGGCATAGCATTTAATCTCTCGCATACCACAGCAAAGTGGTATCTGAATGCTGTGCAAACAGCCAGTGCCTCAGCCAGTGTGTGATGTGTGGCTGGGAGCTGCCGTCGCTAATGACACAGGATCACACAGGCACCCTTGGTCTGTACGATGAGCTCTTTACTTAGGGCTTTGCCTTTGTTTCATAAAGTCAATAATGCAAATGCATGAGAATAAAGGTGAGGCCTGACCTTGCCCCTTTGAAGTTACTGGAAGATTGTCTTTATCTTTCATGAGCGCTAAGGTCTATTCACTCTGTTTTGTTTTTTTTGTCGTAACAGTTTTCAAAGTGCCTTTCACACACATACAAAAGATCATTCTTTTAATAGATGGAATATCAGTGGTAAATGTTGAGGAAATACCTTTCATAAGTAATAAAAAAAGAAGGGCTCATTTGTAAGTGCAGCAATATTCTTTTTTAATGGAGGAGAATATGGTGTGTTCCCTCTCTTCCCTGCTACCCCTCTTTCTTCTCAAAAGGCAGAGGGTGTGACAAAGGCTAGATTTTGTACTACTCATACAAAAAACTTAACTATGTTTTATGCACATGGTAAGAGAGACAGGAACTGTGTAATATCACATTTAGGGGAAAAAAAGATGCAATATGAATTTATGATCTCAACCTAAGGCGATTGGGCTCTGTGCTTCTTATTAAGCAAATTGGAATATCTCTTTTCTCTCTCCACCATCCCTAAGCATCTGCAAAACTGGAAATTAAAAGATGAGTTGCCTAGAAGAAGAAGTGTTCTGAATTTGAAAATATACTGTTTTTTTTTTCTTTTTTTTCTTTAATTTCTTAAGCTTCAGACAGGCTTGCATAGCTCATGTGGCTGAAATTATTTGGGTCCCCACAAAATCAGGAGTGTCTGAAATTATCATTATTCTTTAATCTCTTAAATACATCTATTTTTATATATATATATATCTTAAATGCATCTCTGAATGTAGTTGGGTCATATTTTCAAATTATTTTCTACAGATGGAAGGACTAGAATCCATTTTTAACTCAAGCCAGAATTTAGATGGTCATTCAGAAACAATAATAACAAGAAACTATGTGAGCCTTAGAACTGGAATATAACAAGAAACTATGTGAGTCTTAGAACTGGAATATAAAATGGATTATCAATTGTTTTAGGATTATGAATTAAAAATGAAGTAAAAAATCAGTAACATTATATGCTCAAGCATAGTTGGATTTTGAAACCCACAGTAAAACCCTCGTTTAAAACAATTGCAAAGTTGGTCTGATCAGTTTGGGATTCTTTTTTTGTCTTTTAAATTTAAAAAAAAACAAACCCCCCCCCCCCCCCCACCCACCACCACCCCACCCCACCCA
>WBMV01008903.1:1593902-2020881 GCA_013396655.1 Campylorhamphus procurvoides | reverse complement strand
CCCATGGTTTTTGTTACAATGAATCAATGTATCTTGAAGGAGTAGGCCAAAAATCTTAGTTTAACGTCCTACACCAGAGACAGGACTGCTTAGGAAGTTGTGATAGCCTAATCATAATGAGTTTAAGCAGCTTTTACCTGTATAAAGCCATCATCGGCAAAGTGTTTTCAAGTGTGGGAGAATATCTATTGCAAAGGTGTAAACGATGACATAATTTAACTTGTGAAAATTCTGTTATCACTGATGAGGGATGGGGAGGAGAGAAACCCCTTGGGACTTTGTAATTTCCAGAGTGAAATCTGAGTTTGTGTTGCTGATGAGTAGCAAAACCATCCCTTTTTATGCAAGCTAATCACATTTCCTGCATAATCCACCAAGCACACCATAAGCATGGATGGATGGCTGTCTCCCATATGACTGTAGAGGCCCTTTTGCAGTGAAATCTTGCTACAGCCTGCATGTGTAAAATACTCTAAGCAGCCAGACTGCAGAGGACTTTGAGCACGTGAGATCTGGCTCTTTCACAGCTCATGCAGCACATCAGGGAGCACAGGACTTGCATTCCAATGTCTGTGTAATTGGAGTCTCCCTATGGGTAAAATTTAGGTTAAGAGTGAGGAAATATCCTTCTACGCTGAGCAGCAGAAGGTTTCTAGTCGGGGCACACCTGTTCCTCTCTGCTGAAGAGTGCAGGATAAAACAGGAATTGTTGGTGCAGAACAAGCATGTCAAGGGGAATCCAGGTTTTAAAGTGGTTTAAACTAAACAGGAACAAGTCTTATTCTGTTTGCATGGTTATAATCAGGAACAACTGCCTGTGAAGACTGCAGTGATCCTCGGCTTGCAAATCAGATGTTTAGCTATGAGTTCCAGTGTCTGGTCTCATTGCCACTGACTGCTAAATGGGCATAAATTGTTGGATATTCAATAGCAGTCTGATTATTTCAGAGCTGTATTCCACTGCATTTTCTACTTCACATGTAATTTTTTGTTTCCACTTTAGTAATGCACAATCTTCTCAGTATAGAGCCCTAGAAGTTTACAGCCTTGCTTCTGCCAGTTTATATTATGACCTCTAGCATTCCTGGAATGATCAACTACTGCTCTTGCTGAATTAACTGAAATACCCCATCAGTCACTGAATTGCTTTGCACCACCGGGGAGTAACAGAGAGGGCAACTTTTAATTCTGTGCTAAAAATAAAGTGCAGGAATGCAGCAAAGTTATGCTGGACAATAAAATAAGTCTGAATTTGCCTCATTGTGTCAAGTGCCTTTTGCCAGCTCTTAGAGTGTTATCATGAGCTTTATGCCTACTTGCTGCTGTACAGTATCAGCTCGTGCAGAAATACATTTCAGTTTTTTTAGGGTAAGCTGTCAGACACTTCTGATGTTTGACAAATGCTCTGTAGTTAAGGATATCAAAAGAAGATAATAAGTTACAATGGATAATCAAAAAAGGAAAAATGGAAATGTTTGTATTTTAACGTCTCCAATGCCAGTAAGTAAAGATGCTGTACTTAACCCTTTTGTATGCCCATCATTAATTAGGCAGGGAGTTTAAAGATTTTTTTGTTGAGATGTGTTTATCAGATATGGGCTATTTGTTTGGAGCTGGGTGTGAGAGTCCAAAGTAATCTGCTCCAGAGGAAGAAAGTAATTCCTTCTAGGGAGTTTTATTTTAGGACTAAGAGACTGTTTTTCTATTTTTGTCACAAAGCTATCCCCTATGATGCTCTTCAGTCCTGAAGGGGATCATCTTGATGGAGTTAAAAGTGGTAGTTCTTTTATTAATAGAACTCAGTGTATTATGTTTGTGCCTGTACTTGCTACTTTCACAGAGTCATCTCAAAGTCATTAAGAACTCCTTGATACATTTATTCCCACCACAATGCACTAATAGCTCTTAGTAGCTGGCTATTGTGCATTTGCAAAAAGTTGCAGTGCTAGGTCAGCATGCATGATACTTTGATAAATGAGAAATATTAACATATTAGACCAGAAACAGGTAAAAAATATTTCTAGTGTCAGCTTTCTGTCTTATATTTCACTTTTTTTTTAGTGTTACTACAATTCTGAGGTACGTCGTAATTAATGTTTCATATGGATAATTTTACATTATTATTTTCAATTTGAAACTATGATTAAGCATAGTTTCGGAAACTTACAAAAAGAAGTAACGTAGTAAGAGATAACTCTAACATGATCAGAAGTCTCATACTCTGCCATTCTGCCTCAGTAAGCACAAATAATTAATAGAATCTCACAGTGCGTTTCTAGAAATTCAGAACAAAACAAAATGATGTGTAAGTCAGGGACAAACCAAATAATTTTTTGCCTATTTGTAGAATGATCGCTTTTAATTTGGCCACTGTTACAACTAATAAGGTCCTGAAAATAAGCTTTTTCTGGAAAATAGTGCTTTCTGTAAAATATTCCAATTTATGCATGTTTTTCTGCCACCGCAGCTTATTTGCATGAGATAGGTTCATCCATGTTTCCATGAAAACAAATGCCAAACCTCCTGCTGAATTTATTTATCAAGCATTGCATAAAAACTGGATGCCATTTTCTGTTCAGCTGTTCCCACTGGTTTTTTGTTGGCGAAAGTTCAAAGGTGAAATTTTGGCCTTGGTGAAGTGAATAGTTAGTTTAATTGGACCAGGAGTTGACCAAAAGTATTCAGCTTAGATATTCATTTTCATGACAGCTAATTGCGATGTGTCAAAGCCGAATGTGGGTAGGACAGACATCAAGAGGAGGTACATTTCTAAGCATTGTAGAATGTGACCTGTAGTAAAAGAAAATAAATGGTGGAAAACAGGTAATGTTTAAAGGTATTTTGCAGCTTGGTCTTGGAGTTGGTATTCTTTTTATAGTGATAAAAAGGAGAAGGAAGCTTAAAAATTTCTTTGTGATTTTTGGCATAATTGTATTGACTACCTACATGCACAACTTCCTATACTAAATTTCGATCTGATAAATGTACAGGACACTGACTGATACAGGATCAAGGTTCCTCTTTAATTCAGAAAGTGTTGTTCACTACTACAGGAGAAGTGAACTTAATCAGACGTGACTCGACTTTACATCTGTGCAGGAGGTTATCCCTTGTAAAAGGGTAAGAGTTGTGAATGAAACCTTTGTCTTCAGCTTCCTTGTAATCCTGCATTACAGTTGAGCATGTTAGCTCAGTTGGAATAATGTGCTGATTTTCTAAAGATGAAAAAAAATTTAAGCCCTTTCCTCTTTTTAGGTTCCCAGTGCCATACTTGCTTCGATTTCACACTACCTGACCTGGTTTTAGCAACTCTGATTTCAGTCTGTCACCTTTCCTTGCTAAAATATAAAAAATGATACTCTCCTCTCCTTGAAGGAGAGTATTTAAGAAATGCAGTCCCGGTGAGAGTGCTGTTTTGTAGCAGCAGGGATTCTTTTTTCCTGTCATTTTCTTAATTTGGTCTCTGTTTCAAATCTTTATCAGCACCTGTCCTTTTAAGGAAACAGATTAAAATGTCTGAGGGTAAATGGAGGATTGATTTGGTGTGAATGTACAGCTTCTGTGCTTTTACAATACATGCAGTTATGAACAGGGATACCACATGCTTTGTCATCCTTACTGGCTCTTAACCGCTTTGCTTCCTTGCCTTTGTGCATGCTGATTTTAGTTCTCATTTTGCCATATTAGGTATAAATATTTGAAAAGAAATGCTATGTTGTTTTAGAACAAGGAGCATGTGAGACTGTTGTATGAAATGCTGGGTCGTGCAGTCTGGCCTGGAGAGGGGTTATCGATTGCAAAACTATGGAGGTGTAGAAGGAGTGAATACTAAAGGTATTTGGGTTGATAAAATGATAACAATATTCTGAAGCATTACAGAATATATTGCAGTAGCTCAAATACATTGATGACTGTCTGACTAGGTTAGAGATAGAAGCAGTAGACATGCATTTGCTCTGCTTGCTCTCATTTAATTTCATCATAGTGAGTCATATAGGCATCAAGATTTATATGGGTCTGATAAGTAGTCGGGATAGAGAGTGCTAATGATAGTTGTAATGCCTTCTAGAATTCTATTTGTTCTGACTTTGGTTGACATTGTGACTCGAAATACTGCAGACTCTGTAAATTAGTAAGTGGAAGACAGAGCGGGGGACAAATTGCCTCAGAATTCACACCATGCTCATTAATATGTAGTCATTCATAGGTTGATTTTTAAAATTTCCCCCCCAGTGCCCCCCTCACTCTGTGTCTGGACAGCAAAATGCATGTTGCTCCTCAGAGAATATCAGATTGGAGTGTGCATTTATTGGGAAAAATTCAGGAAAAGTAAGTAATAAAACATACTGGTTCTTTTTTTTTTTTTTTTATACATACAGGGAACTTAAAACATTTATACTTCAAAGAAAATCCGTAATCATCAGTGTTCAGTGCAGAATGGAGATATTTGGCTGAGCCTTACTGATTCACATGGGACAACTGTCCCTAGCACAATCTGTTTCTGCTGATGCCCCTAGCACTGACATGACAGATGCTTGGAAAGCTGCTGTCCCTACTGCTGCTGTTGTTGACACCGTTGCAAATTCTTAAAGGAAAGTTGCAATGAGTCTTACTCTAGTTGGAAAAAAGATCCACAGTTAAAAACAAGGCAGTCTTTTACAGCGTGATCCTCTGGGATCTCTCTTGCCATCATGTGCTTTTGGTTGGTCTTAACTGTAGGTATTGTGGGTTGAAGATCTTCACCTCTTTAAATGACTGTGGTGTTAATAGGAGAATTTGGAATGTTGTGAAGTGTTTGCACATCTCTTACTGTCTTCATTTATATGACTTAGGTGTCTGCTGCTGCTGTAGCAGTGGTCCTTAGAGGAACTACTTTTCCAGGACATGAACAAAGACAGGAGTGACAGTATTGCAGCTAGGAAAAAAAAACCTGGGAAAAGATAGCTATGGGCAATTTCCACAGCTCTTAATAAGCAGCAAGAGCAAGAACAGCAGAAAAAAATCAATAAAGCCCCTTGTCTACCTTCTTACCTCCACAGCCCTCTCCTGAAATCCACAAGAAAAAAGATGCAGGAATAAAGCATTTATCTTCAATATGCCTGTCTGCTAGGTGCATCCTATGAGTGAAACCAAGGCTCTTTTTCACTCTATCATTTCATGGTTGTTTTGGTGGAGAGGCGAGTCAGTTATTCCGTTTAATTCTATTGACTACTAGTGATATTTTCCTTTGACCTGTTTAAATTCTTCTGAAATTTTACAGAATTTACTGAAGGCTGTTGTTGCTGTTTAGTGTGTTAATGCCTACATCTTGACTTTCAACCAGGCTCAAGAATAGGATTCTGGGGTGCTCCTGTCCATATACTGAATGAGAATATATCCCCTCTTTTCTCCTATTTTTCATTATCTAATATGAGAAGGCAGCGAAAACAAGAGAAATTGAGTTGACTCTGGTCACACAGTTGTTAAGTGCCAAAGTGGGGAATAGATCCCACATACAAATTTTGACTTAGGACCCTTGTTCCTGAGTAATGCTCCTTCTAAATAATTCTTTCCTCTATGAGGAAGACTGCTTAGCCTGAAAAACTGGACAAGTACCTGTTATAGTTAACAAAGAAGTAGAATGAAATCTGGAAATAAAATCAGGTGTGGATTTGTTCTGCTTTATACTTCTGCTTGGAACAGAACAGAGGCCATAAACCCTAAATTTTCAGGCTGTATTGTACCTCATCATGACTAATGAAATTTGAAAAGAATAGAGTATCCACCTTTCTGCAGCTCTTCATAGAAAATCTAGTTTGATGGCTATCATCACAAAGTCAAGGATACAAAAATACGCATTAAGCTTACAGATATTTGCATAAAATAATTTTGAAGAAAAACCAGTATTTTTTGTTTGACTCTGTTGCAGTCAGCTGGAGCAATGTATGAAAAGAACGACTAAACTTCTCATTTTAAACATAAACTGTTCATGATGTGACATATGGACATTTTACATATATTGTTGTTAGCTTGGTCACTTCAGAGTAAGGGCCTCTGAAGACAGGCCTAATGAAAAAGTATTTTTTGTTCTCTAAGGAGGGAATAGGAATTTAAGATTGGCAGACAGGTTTGGCATACTCAGTGCCAGGAATTCAAGCTGAAGACAAGGCAGTAAGATGTCAGCATGCTTGAAGAACAATGTGTATAGAAGAACAATACGCATGTTCTCTGATGTAGAAATAGAGATCTAGAAGAGATGAGTTGAATTACCATAATGATGAGTTATTGTGCTCATCTTCTAGGCAACTTATCTATTGCTCAGAGAAGCTGTGGATTCCCTGTCTCTGGAAGTGTTAAAGGGCAGTCTGGATGGGGCCCTGAGCAACCTGGTATAGTAGAAGGTCTCTTGGGCAATGGCAGTGAGTGGGGATGTTGGGTGGAGTTGGAACTGGATGATCTTCATATGATTCTATGATTCTTTCAAGAATTAGGTACTTCAAGGGAATATTTTCTGAAGTTCATTGAAAATGTAAAATAATTTTATTTAAAGAAAATGAAGAATAAAGAAAGTGACTGCAGCTTTAATCTGGTTTTGATACAAAAGGCACATTAAGGAGATAATACGGATGTATAAATTACCAAATGTTGTATTATTCTTTTATACAGGAAAATTACCTTTTCCCACCCCACTGACATATTTAAATGTGGCTACAGACTTAAAGTAGACCTAAACCCTACAGAATTAATGTAGCTCTACAGAAATTTAGAAACTTAAAGCTGCAGAAGTTTGCTTTCCCTGTTTGACCTTCATGAGAACAGCAGAGCAATCAATCTTTTAAGTCTAACAGAACTGGTATAAAATTTGAGCAGGAGACATAAATTTTGCTGCATATGCAAAGAGCTACACGTAAATGGACTATATACCTGTTGAATATTTAGCTGAACAATATAGGCTGAGATAATACCACAAGTCAATCCCTTTCTCAAGTTTTGTGTTGGATTTAATTTACTAGTAAAATTACATATACCCTATCTAATCTTGCATTCTGGTTCTGTCTAAGGTTTGGCTTTGTTCCCTATTCTCTTTTGATTTTCTCACCTGAAAGAGGTGCTTCAATTTTTTTTTAATTGGTGGGAGCTACTCATCTACCAGCATGACTTGAAATTTGTTATCTTTGTTTGTAATATTGTGATTTTTTTTTTTATTTTTTGGGTCTGTGTTGTTTTGGGATTTTTAAGCAGGTCAGAACACGTGAACTCTTCTACTCTATGTAAAATCTTAAGTCTGCCAACCTGTTACAGAATGCTACAAATTAAAAAGGAGTATTTTATTTCCATATATCAGTGGACATAAATAAAAGTGCTATGTGCTTAAGCAATGTCAGGAATAATTTATATTAAGTTTTAGGACAATTACTATACGATCGATTAGACTATAGGCTTTGCTGCCAAAGGCTGTTGTAGAAACATCATCACAGAAAAGGTCAAGTATCTGTATTTCTAAATTTTACAGCAGTAGCCCTTAATTCTGCAGACCAATTACGGCTGACGGAAAATTTTACAGCAGCTTCACTGCAAATACAAAGCAGATGCTATAAGTGAATTCTGTTAAAAAAAAAAAAAGAAAGAAAAAAGCAATCAGTACAGCAACTCTAGCAATATCTATTTTCATGTTAAATTTCATTTCTTTTTCATTAGCTCCCATTATCAGTCTTTGATGGAACAGGTTGTTTTTTTGGTTTTGTTGTTTTGTTTTATTTTGGGTTTTTTTGTTGATTGCTGATCCACAATATGTCCTATGTTCAGGACTGAAGAAGGATGCGTGAAAATCCAGCACAAAGTATGGGCTGTTTGAAATTTCTGGTACTGCTGGAAAAACAAGTGCAGAGCAGAGATTGGAGGATATATTGGTTTAAGTCCATGCAGAGGTTCTTGTTGGAAACCTTATTTGTTGAAAACTGGTATGCCTGCAGTGCTGATGTACATTTTCATTCATTCTTGCAAATATGTCCAATAAAGTCACTCTGATGTCAGAAGTGTTTGCCCACATAATCAAAACCTCTCTCTGCATTTGAGGAAGATTTCACTGAGCTTTGCATTCCTTCTGCATCTTAGAGCTCCTTCGAATGACATTTTGTTTTGACAAAGTTAACACTAAGTATCACATGTCTTAAAAGCTGCAGCTTAAATGCAGATTAGAGTTTCAACCACTTACAGGCCCTATAGGACAAGGAAAACTAAAGGGCACAAGAATGCACAAAGGTGCCTTATTAGTTCAACATGAGAATTGGTGGCTGGTCAAAAGGGTTGGCACACGTTGTAGTGCAGGGAGTAGCATGTTAATTAGAGATGTCCCAGAAGAGGTCCTCCAGAAGAGTCCATAATTAATGCTTGTTGTAGCTTCATGCATATAGTGGCAAAAAGCCCAATGTATGGTTTTTGCATCTGCTGTTTCAGTGATGTCATATGTTCATTTGTTTCAAAGTTTGAAGAAAGATGAGACATGGAAAGAAACACAGAGGGTTTTTTATTTTCTCTTAATAATCAATGTGTATTTGATAAAGTCATTAACAAGTCAACATTCTGCAGTCACTAATAACTGAGTATGTTTACTTGTTTTTGGCTTTACCCAAACTGTTTCCTACTCCGACCATTCGTCTTTGGCTGCATGACAGGCCAGTAGAGAGAGTTGTATCACTGAAATAGGAGTGCTCATGAAGTGTGGACATGTGTACACACGTGTCCACACATTAAGATTCTTCAAATGTGTGTCCTATCTATACTGCTGCTGTAACGCAGGTAATTGCCAGCTAGTTTTGCATTCATATCAAATTAATTTTCATCAGCATCCACATAAGCGTCGTAATAGCCTAACAGTCATAAATAACTGCACCAGTATTTTATTTTGAATTTAGAGAACTAGTTAAAGTACACCAGTTCTTTACTCAAAAGCTCAAATATGCAAACCTCAGCTTGATATCTCATTCCCTGTAGGCATACATTAAGTACAGTCACCAAGATTTTGTGTGGCAAGCCACAAAAAGCTCTACAATGTGATTTGTATGGATCTATTTGGTATTTGATGGAGGGACCTTTATTAAAGGATTATGAATAATCTCCTTTTCTGATTTCTTATCACTACCCAGCTCTCACAGGATGCTAGATGAACTTATTGCATATGAAATAAGGAGATATTTTATGAGGGTATGTGGTTGGGAGCCATTTGAGGATTACTGGTGATTCTTATGACTGGATGCTTTATATGTTCACATGTCAGGACAAGTAACTTAGAGAAGGATTTCTTTGAAGCTGTTGGTTGGAGAGCAGTTCCACTGGCCATTTGCAAGAGGCTAGGATGGGTTTGTGAACATTGTTTGTCTGGTCTTGTTTGAGGTGGTGTATAGCATGCAGGACGTATGTGTGGGTTGACAGATGTGATACAGGAGTCACAGAAGACCTATATTCTTTTGGACCATTAGCTGAGAACCTGGCAGAATAGCCTTTGGCAACTGAGAACTGAGTCCTGGGTCTCTATAGACTCCAGTGAGAACTGAGCTATGTATTACATGTGTAAGCACTAATATATTGACACTGAAATTTAAGTGTTGTAATCTTGGGAGAAATCACATTCCAAATATTTAATGTGTGGGTTATTGTCAGCCAGGAAATGGAGATCAAGGGATTAATTTGGACAACTTCTCAAAAAATGCTCACGTTCTGTATCACATTGCTGCAGTTTCTGTTAATGTTTCCTTCACAATAGCTTTTTTTTTTTTTCCCTGCTGAAGCCCTCAAGGCAGACTTAGGATGCCCAAGTCTCAGTTTGACTTTGTATTTAAATCCAGTGTCAGAGTTGGCCAACTTTTTTCCTTTGTGTAACTTTCCTGTCACTGCCTAAGAGAAGATCCTTTTGAGATCTGTGGGTCTACTGGACTGACGTTGCTGCTGGTGATAAGGAGGTGGGTTGTGTCATGGAAATGCATCTGGCTGAGTGATTAGAAAAAGTTAGGAAGGGAAGGAACTGAGCCCTGCATGAGGACTGTGTGCCTGTTTTGTTTCCCATTGTTCAGCCCTATTCCCTGACTCCTAGTGGACCTCCACAGCCACTCTGCTCTCTGAATTTGTTGCATCTTTGCTTTTCTTATAAAATTAACATTCATTAAAGTTTGTGTGTATTTTTTATCATTCAGAAAAACACTTTAATATTTAATGAAGAAAATTGCAAAAGTGGGGGAGAAGGAGAGCTGTACTAGGGGACCAGTATGCTTTGGGTAATGTAGCAGAACTGAAGATGGAAATGTATTAGCAGCCAGAAAGATACGAGGGAATGCTTTCTATCAGTGACAGTATCTGTTGTCCCCTGGGCCACTGCCATGGCTTTCACGCCTTCTTGAGTTATGCTTTATTTCCTCCTTGGCAGTCCATCCTTTTGAGAAAGAAACAATCATTTTTTAATAGAGCTGTCTAATTAAATGCCTTTAATTCCATCCTAAGTGAAAAAAATGAATTCTGCCATGGGCTGTCAGGGCACTTCCCTAACATGGACAGTTTTTTCTGGGAGCTGCATACATGTTATGAAGGGACAAACTGGGCCTCCTTGCCTGTTATAGAACTTTATATAAACCTGTTTTTTCTCCCCCCACTTACATAAACCAGCTTTTATTTTCTTTAGTTTTCAGTTTTCTCTTTGGTTGTGACTATAACAACCTTCATTGTTTTTCTTTCAGTATTTAGCTTTTTTTTCAAAGAATTGTGCAGTTTCTTGAGAACTGAGGAACCGACATCTATAAATTTGTCTTTTGTAACGAACTACACAGAGCTATTTGAAGAATTACTTGCACAAAAAAAATCATTTGAGTTCCAAATTGTTCGTGATTAGGACACTGAGTCACTTCTACCTCTGTCAGATATTTTATGTAGTGATTTGTCAATCAAAGCCAACAATTAAACCTTCTCTAAATAAAGGATTCGTATTTTCCCCTCATGAGTGTGTCACTGACTGTGAAGCAATAGGAGTGAGCTGTAGAGCAAAACAGTCTTTCTGTTTTTTTTCAATAAATTTTGGGAGGGGGTTATTTGTGGTAGGTCTAGTCTGATCCAACTGTGGCTGGAATGCGTTAGTTTCACTCTTGGAACACATCTTCTGGTTATTTTCCTCTGAAAACAAACCAGTTCACTTTCTCTGAGACTACTGTGATGGGAACCAAAACACAGTAGGCATGGATGGCTGGGAAATCCCTTCAGAAGTGCACTCTGGGTCCAAACAGAAGTGTGAATGTGGATACATTCATGTTATATTAGCATTCTTACTATTCCCTTTCAGTTTTCACAAATTCAAACCCAAGATAAAAATAAAAAAAAGGACAATCTCCAAGTCCTCAAAATAGAAATTCTAAGTTTCCAAACTCTTAAAAGTTTTGTAAATGTCTTGGAATATTAGTATTCTTGAAAATATACCTGACATCTGGGAAGATGCAATGCAGATTGTTCACGTGTCTGTACGACAGTCTTTGCCATGAAATAACAGTGGTCTGGCTGGACCTTTGATCTTCCTCATTTGCCTTGTCTTTATAGTATGATTCAGGGCATCCATTGTCCAAGACACCTATTACTTCAGTGGGTTTGGATCAAGCCCTCAGGGCTGTAATTACTCAGATGACTAATTGCAGTAAGTTTTTGGAAATTTGCAGAGAATGAAGCTTGCACACAGCTTCAGTAAGCCTGGGCACTGTATGTGCACAGAGGTGTTCTCTTAGGGATTTTTAAGGATTAAATGTAATAGTAATGTATACTCAACCAGAAAGCGTGATAATCTTCATTAAAGAGCTTGATTACGTGACAGAACCAGTGTGGAAGCACACAGTATTTTCAGTGAAAAAAACTTTTCTATGGTTAGATGAATATCCTCTTGTCTTCTCTAACAAAAACAAAGTTCATGTTTTGAGATTGCTTCATGCTTGTTCTGTAAAATTTCCTTGGATATCTAGCTCCTTTGTTTTGCAGTGGCATTTAATCACTTGCAGTATCATACACTCTTCAGCCATGCACATTATCCCTTAATTATATATGACTAAGCCCCTCTTGACTATAAGACATGTTGTTTGTTCAAATGCACTTACAAATCCATTTTCTTATCAGTTCTTTGCTGAACATTTACACAACGGGGTACTGTTTAAATATGAAAATAAACCTTTTATAAAAAAATGGTTTGACCCACCCACCTGGCATCCATCTGTGATTGTTCTGTCTCTGCAATCTGTTGTCTGCTTTTCCTCAGCATGTTCTTTATCTTTTTGGATGGCTGCTATCTTTGAGCGACTTTATTGCCCCTCCCTATTTTCTCTGTGCTTAGTGGAAAGTGACATTTCCAAATCATAAGGATCAGTCAGACAGATTTGATATGCTCCCTGCTATACGACACACTTCTGTTCAGAGTATGCAATTAGTAAAGACAACTTCATTTCACAGTATCACAACTCATGCTGTACTATTTAGAATTAAAGACTTGTGTGAATTCAGGAAGTTTCCTCATAAAAACTTCTACAGATAAGTCTGTCAGAATTAGCGATATTTTTTTCTTACCACATACTTACTGAAACAGACCCAGAAAAAGTCTCTTCATGTTTTATTCCAGTTCAGTTTCATATCAGTGAATTACTATAGTAATGCTTTTCCTTTATATTTTTATTTTTCATTAAAGGGGAGTTGTGTGTTTGTAATCTCTTAATAAACTGACACTCTAATCTTTACATAAAGAGGTTAAATCCATTTTTATTTTGAAGGATTATCATTAAATACTTGCACAGACAGTTTAAGTTTCCAGTCTCTGTACCGATAAAAATGTTACTGTCTTCTGTGAACCTGGAAGGGAGTCCCTTCTTAGAGAAATTAGAGTGTATTTTTTGTTTCCTTTCTGACAGCATTTATGTTTCTTCCTGTTCCAAGCCAAATGTAACTGTGGAGAGCAGTTGATTTTTTGCATTAAAGGTCCTTCAAAAGCACCACAATGGATTCAAAGGCATGAGCATATTCTTCTGAGTAAGTAGAACAAGCAGCTTTAAATGTAGGAATATCTGAGATCAGGATATGCAAGGAAAGTTATTTTTAGATTCTGTAGCACTGTTGTGCAGAAGTGGAGTCATTTCTCTCTTGTGGGTTCTTAGAAGCTGATCTTTTGTTCAGATGAATTTGCCTGCTGTATAATGATGGCCTTCAGGAATGTGTTACAGAAACCTGTGAAAAATGTCTTCTGGATTGAGGCCTGGAATGGTAATAGTAGGTCATTGTCCAAAGGAAACAAAAATGTGTTATTAAGTTATTTTAATTTCATTTCAATTGGAAAGCTTATAGAGATGCCTGCTTCTGTTCTCTTTTACGAGTAAGCCCTCCAGATTTATTTCTGGCCAGCCAATTATTAAGCACCATTGCAGTTAAATTAAATTAAACATCCACATCAAGGTGATTGTCTCAAAGCTTCAGGAAGAAACAGAATAGATCCACTTGCACCACTTGCTTTACAGAGAACTTTGTCCTTGAACCATGAGATCTGAGAAAGATCTAAGACTCCCCCTAGGGACCTCCATTATTTCATAGTGGCCAAAATATTTTCAGTTTCTCTGAGGCCTTAATAGGAAACTCTCCCATTATATTTGCATCTGGACAGTTATATAACAGGATTTTGGGGTATCAGTAGGGAATCATCTGTGTGAAAAGGGAATCTATGGAGTAAAGATGGACAGAATGATTAAACCCAGTACTGTTCTGTCCACAAACATACAAGAAGCTACTCAGGTTATATTTTTACTAACTTTGCATTTTATTAATGCATTGATTAAACATTGTTGCTAGGAGGAGTGTTTCCATCATTTCACAAGGCCCTACGGCTATGTTAATGCCTTCAGAGATGCTAAGTGGTTGTAGAGTAAACTGGATTGAGGAACCAATAATACAAATGACACAAAAATTAGTTTTAGAGTAGTATGTCACAAGGTTTTGTAAATAAAGCTTTAGTGACATATGAATGATCATGCTGGTATAACAAAGTAATTTTTGTAATTTGCAGATGTAAATTACTGTTGGGGAACTCCTTTGTCAGCTTAGGTGTGTCTACATTGTATGCTGGATATCAGTGTTGAGCATCTGAGGAAAAGCAGACAGTCTGAGTGTCCAAACTTTTAGAGGCAAGCATTAGGTGAACTTCATGGCATTCTGGGAACGAAAACTTGGCCCAGTGTCCTCCAGCTGGCCTGAGCCAACACTGTCCCACCCATGCCTGCCTATGGTTGCTGTCAGGCAGGCAGGTCAGTGTATAGTTTCTCCTGGAAAGTTGCAGAGGGGCAAGTCCAGTCTGTGGACAGCCTGAGAAGTGCCTAGCTGCAGGCATATGCTCTTTCTTGGGCAGCATAAGCCATCTGTCCCCCACAGCTACCAGACTTGTCCTTTGAGGAACAACTCTGAAGGATGAGAGGCAAGTTGGAAACTTTGATCTCTGCATTCTTAGATCTCCTTTACTGGCAGACCTGGCTCACATATGTCAGTGATAGACTGAAACTTACGCCTATTTCTACTATTCCTCTGATGTTAATTTAGAAGCAACTCCATCAGAATAGCTATCATCACAAGTTCTCGCTTCACTGGTTTATGTTTCTTCTCCCAGAAGTTTCTCAGTGTTGCTCCTGGGAAGGCAGAATTAGGGGTAGCCAGGGAGTGAGGGGGTTTTTCAGATATTTATAAACTGTATTTGTAAGGTTTGTTGAAAAAACACAGTGACCCTCTGATTGGAGGGCTCTTGACAGCCAAATTGGCAAGACTATGGCTGTTCATTTGGCAAGGCAAATGAAAGCCTTTGGGGGCTTAACACGCATTAGAGATGCTCATGTCAGGGGACATGTCCACTACTCCATATAAGAAGTTGTCATATTGTAGCTGTGTTGTAGTGGTGCTGTGTAATAAGGTTGATATTTAGAGAGTGACCAACTTGGTTTCCTTTGAGGTAACAAGGCTAATAGATTCTAAAATAATGGAGTGGCTTAAAAAATCAATAAAAGAGAAAAAAATAAGATCCTACCTAGTACTCAGTACTTTCAGATTTCACTGTACATTTCTACCTTTAATATCATGAAATCATGTAATCATTTAGGTTGAAAAAGACCCTTAAGATCAACTCCAATCAGTTAACCCAACACAGTTGATCCCACCACTTAACCATGTTCCTAAGTTCCACATCTACACGTTTTAAATACCTCCAGGGACAATGGCTCAACCACTTCCCTGGGCAGCCTATTCCAATGCTTGACAACCGTTTCAGTGGAGTTTTTTCTAATAGCCAAACTAAACCTCCCCTGGCACACTTTGAGGCCATTTCCTCTTATCCTGTTGTTTGTTATTTAGGGCAAGAGACCAACTCCCACCTCATTACAACCTCCTTTGAAATAGCTGTGAAGAATGGTAAGGTCTCTCCTTTTCTCCAAGTTAAAGAACGGCAGTTTCCTCAGCTTTCCTCATCAGACTTATGCTCCAGACCTTTTAATTGCCCTTCCCTGGACAGATTTTACTGTATTATTAATTAGAAAACAAGCAAACCTAAAATATGTGCCACTCCGCTTCCCAAATTTCATCATCTTCCTTTGCTTGTACGTTTTTGATATTTTTCATTCTCTTTGCATAACAATGGGAAACCTCACTTAAGGCACACTGGCAGCCACAAAGCCTGAGTATGCATTAGACACCTCAAAAAGTTCATTTGTCTATGGACAGACAAAGTGTGGCAGTACAGAACTTGTGTGACATCAGAGGAGTTTAGTCATAGCATAGCACCATCAAAAGTCTCCCGTGAACTCAGTAAGCTGTTTATTATTTAAGTGTCAACACTGTATAAGCTAGCTACATTGTAGGCTATAAAGGGATTTCTCGGTTCTTCATTGTTTGAGCTACTCCCCAAGAATAGGGAAGCAGAAAAATTAAAGAAAAAAATCATGAAAGTGAGAGGTTTTTTCTTTTTGTGTTTTTGTTTGTTTTCTTAAGGCTGCTAGAGTTGAATTTTGTGTATTTAAAAAACAAACAAACAAACAAACCCCCACAAAACCTCAACGAAACACCACCAACAAAAGAAAATTACTAGAGGAATGTGGCAAATTTAGCATAAATTTTTTCATACATGTCTTTAGAAAGAAACAAACAAAACACCACTTACAACTTTTTGTTGCAGCATTTGTCTCTTGTCTGCTGATTATTCTGCTCAGTTAGATAATCATACAACTTTCATATCAGACTATCATAACTTCCATAACATGAGTTAGCTCATACTCTTAGACTTCCTGTATTCTTAGTCAATGTATGTAGTTTTAACAGATTTTTTACTTAAAATTTTAAGAGATTATAATTAATATTACCAAGTCAATAAAAGAAGAAAGAAAAATAATCAAAATCTAAAGATGCGGAAGCTATGAGCAAATGAAGTGCATTTTTTCATTATTTCTCTGACTAGTTGAGAACCTTTTGAGGAAGGCAGATAAAATTTCTACTGCTGACAAAACTTCAGTCATGGATTCATTTTTTTTGTGATGAACTCACACCACATCCTGCAAAGTATGGAGAATTTGCTCCCAAGCTGGCTAATGAGTTTAGCTGTCACTCAACTCTGTGCAGAAGGTACTCGAGCACCTTGCAGACTTAATCTTGAGGGAAGGGCATGGTTGAAGAGAAGGGGAAAAAATAGGAAAAGAATGAACAAGAAAACCAGAATATCTTTTCTCCTTTTATTCTTCTAACCCACCTTTCAGTTTTGAACTCTGCTGAGAAATAGAGTTGCACCTGTCTGCATTTTTTTGTCTGTATCTCTCACATGTTAATTTCCCCCAATTTTTCATGGTGGCTTTATATTTGTCAATTCCAAGAAAGTTGTTCAGAGGCTCTTTTTGTTTAAAGACAAATGCTGGAGTGGAGAACTCAACAAATGAGCCCCCTTCCCCTTTTATTAAAACCTCTCTTCCTTTCACCATTACAGAGAAAGGAAATGTGAGGAGATATAAGTAAAAAAATAATAACAGTTTCCAGAAAAGAAATATGAAAACTGTAACAATACAAACAAAGTGATTTAAGCCAATAATAGACAGAAATCGTTCCTGGTCTCTTCTCCCTTGGTGAACAGACACATGATGCCCTGCCTTTCCTCCAGGAGAACAAAGAGAAAGGTACTGTGGGAGACAGGTTCCTGCAGTTTAAGGCCCACGCCCCACCCAGCTGGGCAAAAACCAGGGGGAAACAGGGGCAAAGCATAACCTAGGGAAAAAAAATTGTCCACAAAAACTTATAGAACTGCTCGGTTCATGTCACCCAGCCAGGCTGAGGTCCTGTTCATCTTGGCTGCCAGCTTGCTGGCTGTTGCTGGAGAAGGTGGCTCCTTGCGGTGTGGCTGTGCTCCGTTTCAGCTCTGCTCAGCTGGGACTCCACGGTGAGGGATTTGTGAGTTGGTGGTGGCCGCTTCTTTGTGGTGCTCAGCTGGGCTCAGCTCCATTTCGGCTTGGTGGCGGCAGTGAGTGTGACAACGGTGTGATGGATGCAGAGTTGATTTGACTTTTGTTTTCTCTCGGGTTGCAGTGGCCATGGCCCCTGGTGGCTCCCTTTGGAAAAAAGTCCCTGGCAGGGGTGCAGGTGAGGGTGCCGGTGTAGAAATGGCTCCTGGTGGTGGTTCCGACAGTCTGTGTGTGTCTGTCTCTCTCCACCCCGCCAGCCAGCAGTGTGGTCCAAGATGGAGAGAGTTCCTCTTCTGCCCTGGTAGCCAGGAATAACAGCGCTTACCAGCCAGCTGTGGCAAGAGGTTCATTCTTAAAGGAACTATTTCTCCACAAAAATGTTGGAGGAGGGGAATAAAATGCAAAACCTACTTTAGCCATGACAGTGGCACATGACTTTTCCTTGTAAACTGTAAATTTAGAGAAACATTATGTCATAGCCTCAATGAACAACTTTTAGCTTACCCAGTAATTAATTCTCCTCAGAATATGCTAAAGTGTCCTTAATTGCCATTTAAATGTAGTCTTTTATGTACTCATTTAGAATGATTAGATTCAAAGTAATTTTGCTGTTACAGTATAGTGACATTGGGTATTCTTTGATTTGCAGGATATGTTCTTCAATCTGATTACCTTGTCCTTGTAAAAAATTAGGCAGGAAAACTGCAGAGTACTTTTTGATGCCTATGTTTCTTTGTAAGTAGATAAGTTAAAAAGGCACACATGATAAAATGCTTAGGTTTGGAGTTTTGTTTTGGTTTGGGTTTTTTTTAAGAAGTAGGTGATACTTTCACTTCATTTAGTGAAAAAATCAGAAAAAGGCAAATTTTCTTAGCAAGTGTAACTTAGCAAGCACTCTCTTTCTGGATATCTGTTTGGCTGATCAGCAACATGTGGACATCTCTCAAAAGACATTAGCAGGATTTTGGACAGCAAGGGCATAGCAGGCTTGGGAAATGAATACAAGGTCTGAGAGTTTCCTGACAGGCAACAACAAATATTCAGTGGATGATGGTGTGCAGCCACGGGACAGCCCTATTTAGATATGTCATTCACACTATAGCTGAGGCACTGTTAAGGGTCTTGAGTTTACTCTGGATAAATCATACAACATAATTCCTTGGTTGAAACATGAATAATCTTTAGATGCTATTGCAGTTCAAAACACAAGCTAAAATAAACTTCTTTTTCAGTTAGACATTTAGCATTGCATAGTAGTTAGACAAATAAAATACTACAGTCTAAGCTCCTTATAAAACAATATATATTAGGTGCCAGAGAAGGCATAACAGATGCCATCTCTCACTGTAAAAATAATTTACAGTTTCAAACATAATCACGACTTGAACATACATAAATTATTTGAATAGTGGATCAGAGGTTATAGAGTCTCTTTTTGTTACTGGATTTCTTATGTCTAATATTTCACATTGAAATCCACAGTTGGGAATTGTTTTATAATGGTCTGCCTTCAGTTTATCCAAACTTTTTGGAAATTTTGGCTAAAAAGTGCCTGTGGCTGATGTTGTGATCTACCAGCCAAGTATCTCAAGAGAAAATTGCCCCCCAAATGATTTTCAAAATTTTAATTTTGATACTGTGAAAGATTAAACCTTTTGTATTTATGATGTCTCCCATGCCAAATTGTCATGTGTTTGTAGCAGGTTAATACAGAACAGGGTTGACAAATCTTGCTATAATCACTACCCCATGTTGCTTTTAGCCTCCTTGTCTGCTGTTCATTTTCGATGTGAAAAACCCTAATATATCAGTGACAGGAGGTCTGGATTTGTGGCCGACTGTTATAATTACTCCCACTGAGGCACTGTCAATAGGATTAAAATAAAGATTCTAGACCTGTCCATCGTAGATGAGGTCAGCAACACTAGCAGTGGGAGTACTGTTTCTGCAAGCTGTGCTTTTAGTCCTGAGTTATGAAATCATAGACATTAATATGAAGCAAGTATTTGAAAGCTCCAGTGGAGAAAGACCAGCCTTTTTTTCTGCATTCGCTAAAATATCCATCTGTAATAAATAATCTAACAGCATCCATCTATGTCCTGGCCATACGTATGTGTGTGTTAATTTTCAAATGTATCAGAGCCCCAGAGAGTTTCAATTACAGAACAATCCATTTTGCATTTTATAATTAATAAAGTCTTTGCAGCTGCATAACTTCATCCAGGAAACATCTGCACAAACTCTTTGTGTATACATCATTTCTGTGAAAAGAGGGTTAGCTGAATTGTCTTTAATTTTCTCAGACTTGAGGAGGGTAGAAAGGTAGGGAGTTGATTAAGATAATGGAAAACAAATCACAGGAATGGAGAGTTATGCTCTCACAGATATAAAACAAATTCTAGCCGCTGCTTATAGGAAAGAAATGCAATGTATAGGATCACTTTAATATACAATCAACTTATTCAAGTGAAGAGGAGGAAGGAACCCAGGGGGAAACCTCAAGATGAGCAGTCTATTTGCCATGGTTCTCAGTGGGATCAGCCTGGTACCCCAAGTTTGTCAGTAATACTAATGTCATTGAAACTCTGTGATTACTACTTTGTCACTAGGTTTGAAAAAGTATTGTTTTTTAATATTAGTTTCATCTTCTTAAGTTTGCATGAAACCGTGTCACATATACCACTAAGACTTACTAGTGATGGCAAACTCAGAAAATGGTGAGGAAACTGGAATAAACAGACAAGCTTTTTTGCTCTGCTAGCACAGTATGTAATTTCTGTTTTTCTACCAGTCTACTTTTTATAATGGGATCAAACAGTAATTAATGCAGTCACCCCTTTGCAAGTCATTACATTTCATTATTTTCATATAAACTCAAAAATTATTATCAAAAGCCATGTTCAATCAAGTGCCTAACATGCTGAAACAATTGTGTGCCCTTTAAGTCTTGAGCTGATATGCCACCTGGAAGCTTTGCACTTCTACAAATGGAGGTTTTCTTTTTATTTTTTTAAATTTGTATTATTGTAGTAGCAAAACATTTTCTTGATTAATGTGTCGGTGCCCTATAACTCTTTATTCTTTCTCCTTTGCTTATATAAACATCAGTTGCTACATATGCCACTCATAGCCCTCACCATATTTCCATCATCACTCCCAATTTAAGTTCCCTAGCTCTTCTAGATGCAAAAAGACTCTCATAGTGTTTATAGTGACATAAAAATGAACATTACTTAACACGTTTTTTTCCTTTTTCCTGTCCCACAAGTGGGACTCCAGACTACTGAGTGCTGCCTCTCTCTATTTGCCTTCATTCCCTTCTCCAGAGATTCTTGGATTTATTTTTTTTAATAAATATTAAAAGAAAAATATACATTATTTGATCTCTACCAGGCCACTAAAGCATGGGATGAGCTCACAGCAGAGAAGCAGCTATTTTTCTCCATAAGCTGCAGTCAGCTTATGTCTTGTTATGTCATGAATGTGGCATCATAGTTCTTAGTAGTCTGTGTTAATTCCTTAGTATTTACTTTTAGCTTTGCAGTATGCCATTGCTTACACTATTTGTGTAGACCCTTAAAGGATGTCAAGCATACTGGCTATAAATGTTTGTGAATGTGCTGACTGCAGTGGCATATGCTAAACATGTACTCAAGCAGGTACCGTGTGCCGATGCTGCAACTGCCCAGCCGTGTGCCAGACCCTCCTGTCACCATACATCCTTGTTATGACCGACTGCTACGGCATGTATGAGAAGAAAGCAACTTAGTCCAAGCCAAGAAAGGCTACTAGTATGATCTTCACCAGCATCTTTCATTGTATACAGCCAGAATAGTGCACCACTTTATCTGAGGCTTTCAGGCAAGAAGGTTTAATTATGAAATGCCCTGCGCAGTTTTAAGCCACAGCTCCATGGCGTAAGGAAGCTCCCTCATCTGAGAGAGTTTGTTCGCATTGCTTTTGTATTTTGCAATGGAACTCTGCCAGCTTCCAAAAAGAAAAATCTCTTTGCTTTGTGGAGGAGGTGGAAAGATTTGGTCTGAGGAGGAGCCATGGCTATGGCCAGACAAGGGAACAAATCCAAGGTTCTGGTCAGCCCTGGGAGGGTCATTGATGGACATTCCCTAATGACTGTGAAGTTAAGATACTAAGCAAAGAATTGTGCCTCAGCTGAAGCAAAACATTTTTCTGTATTTATTCATTTTGTAGTATATGGGGAAAGAATTAAAAAGTAATTATTGCATTGTTTGAAGACTGATTGGGATCAGGCTGGTAGGTGCTATTCTGTGTCTTTGGATTGTCAGTAACATGTGAGTCTTCAGAGCAGCTGTTTGAACAAAATGGGAGTTCTGTCTAGGAAGAGCTGTTCTATGAAATTAACAGCCATAAACAACGCAAGACAGTGAATGTTAGGAGGTCGGATTTTGTGCTGGCTTTCTTCCATTTCTCCCCACCCCTGCCCTGTCTTTTCCAGCATCCCAGAAGTCCTTCAGTTGCAAAACTACTGGATCTAACTTGCCTGAGGAACATCAAATGAGTTCACATTTGACTCAGATCAACAATAGGGACGATTAGAGCTACAACATCAGAGTGCTGCCTCACAAGCTATACCCTCCTGCATATCTTCTGTCATTGCTTGAGTTCTGTGCCTTGATTTTCAATATAGGCTCCCTTTATAGAGAAGAAGTGCTGCTGATGAGTGCTCTTCTGCACTAATGAATGAAAGTATTAAAATGTATGTGATCAAATGTCATTTGAGTTGCCTCAAGCTTTGCCATGAGATACTTTTGTGGAACAGTATGTGTATTTATTACCTTTAGATTTGCATGTACAGAGCTCTGATTGATGTTTGGCTAATGTGTGTGTGTTTCTGTTTTTGTTTTTTACAATTAGTATTTTTTTAATGTCTCTTATGGTAGTAGCAGTGGGGATTTTATACCACGTGTCCCTGTAATCTTAAAAATATTACATAAAGAACTAAATTGGATCAAAGAATGTGGAATTAAAATACTGTAGAACAAAACAATCTATACTCGTAATATAAAAAAATCCACCATGGCAATTTAGAAAGATAGGACAAAAAGAAGTAAAAAAAAATATCAAACCAGTATTTTTGAATCATTGTTTTCCATCTGTTGTCTGTATAACTCACTGGCAGGTTCTCACACTTTCGTAAGTGATCTGTGCAATGCTGTCTTGGTATAGTTTTCAGCTGTAAGTTTTTTTTGCAAGGACAGTGATAGATGTCAAAAACAGATAAGGATCCCTAGGTCCCCAATTTTTTAACAGTAGAATTCCACTGCTAGGCCGAAAAAAAACAATGTTTTGTGATAAATTTAATTTTATGAAGATAGATGGGAGAATAATTTGGTTATATTCCTCCAATTACTTCTTTTAATTATAGTGTATGGTCCTGTATACCCTCCTTTCTAAAGGGCTATTAAGTTTTTTAAAAATCTTTTTAAAAGCGCTATTTGCATGCTGTTAAAATTTTCTGTGCTGGAATATTCTGCGCTTTATATCTCTGGGATTTGTAAGTTGAAGGGATGGTTATTAAATGTTGTCACAAGCCTCTTAGTGGACAAAAAGCTAATGGAATGGTAACATGGTATGAATGCCTGAACCTGCTGCCTGTGGTATGCTGTGGGGGAGAATAATTGGCTTTTAGTCATGTAAACTAGTCACAGATATTCAGATCCTTTGAACTCTAATAAGAAATGCACACTTGCTTTAAATACTGAGTGACTAAGCATATAAATGTCTTGATCAAATCATCAGGAAAAAAAAGAGTTTTCTGTTTATATTTTGTTATTTCTGTCTGAAATCTCTATTTTACTCTCTGCATCTTTGCTGTGTAATGATCCCTGCTGAGAAGGACAGACTGGAAACACAGTAGGGATCTTTGCCTTTTAAGTTACTCTTTGCTTTGCAGAGGACTACATGTTGGAAGATCCGGTGTATTTGCCCAGTATTTTGTTTGGTATGGGAGGAACATGACTATTTAAGAAAGACAAGAAACTGTTATTTGGTAATTTTAGCTACATTTCAATTTCAAGTACTGAAAGAGTAGATAGAAGTTTAAATATGTCTTAAGGTACTTGCATACAAATAAGTTCAGCTTTTATGCTCTTTGCTCAGGAAATTCTGAAACAACCTTGAATGAAGGCGTAAAAGGATAATTTGGAGTTGAATTTACCACACCTATGAATTCACAGGTCATGTTTATCTAAAGTGCTTCTCCAAAATTCTTTCTGCCTTCTTTTGTAAATAGCATATATAACAGCTGCTGTGGTAGAATCAAACTATAGCATGTTTTACAAGCAGGTTTAGATTTTCTTCTAATGCAAACTCATGCTCCTTTGTCAAAGTCAAAGGATACAAGGTTTGCATACTAATTTGCTCTGTCAGGTAATTTAGCTTCCATCCACTGTTTTTGGTTGTTTGGTTTGTCTTGTTTTTTTTTTCCCCAGCACAACAAACTCTAAATGTTATAGTAATTTATGTCCTTTAAGCATATTTTTCTTTAAAAAGTTAGTATATTGATAGAGTAAGAGAGAACCAGAATTCCCTGTTGGTATATACTGGTGTGATACACTCTTGATTTGCATAATTCATCAACTTTAATATTATTTTAAGTATTGCCTCCTTTTTTTTTTTCCAATTGCAAAAAATTAGTCAGGTTAATACGAGTCATGTTGCTGTAGCTACACTGTGGGTCCAGTCCAAAGGCTATGAAAGTCAAAGGTTCTGCTCATTGACTTAGTGAGATTTGGATAAAGCTCATTGTTTTCATGCTCTTTGCATCACTGCAGTATCAGTCAAGTGAAATAACTGTTCCAAATATCAGTGTCTTTTGATACTTTGCATTTCTGTTCTAAGAAAATATCCAAGCAAATATGAATATAACCAAAGTAAATTCTCTCCCTCTGAACTCAGAATGACTATTTAACTAGCTTTAATATTTTGATACTCAGTACTAAGTTTCACCCGCTGTCCCTTTTCTTTGCATACAGTTGATGGCTTAAGAAGGTTAGACTGTCTGTTAGAGTTGGAAAAAAAGAGTAAAATAGTGTGATTGAAAACTCCTATGCTTTATTAGAAAGTTCTAGAGGACTTTTGTGTTCTGTTTTGCATGTTTACAGTGTTTGTAAGTTTGTCTGTAACTTCAGTGCTTAAACTGAGTCTTACTCTGTTTCTGGTTTTAGGGTTGTCTGATCCCCACTTCCCTCTTCCTTATTGCCTACAGTTCTCATAGTTTATGAATTCTTAAGCTGGCTGTCTAGGTTGCACTGCTCAGGTTGCTTTTAAATCTCATGGTAGGTGTGTTTTATGGATGTTTTTGCCTTGGGAACTGCAAGAAGTGTTTCTAAACATCAGTGTTGGAACAGAACACATTTTTTTATTTTCATAGATTCACAGCAGGCTTACCAAAGTAAGACATTTTCTTATATGTGTATTTCCAATTAAATTAGCTTACATGCATATTTCCAATTTTTTACCTTTTGTCTTTTCTTGAAAGTTTTAGTAAATTAATTTCATCCTACTTGTGTCCTTCTGTGAAGCTGGAAAAAAAACCCAATTGTGCAGTTTACACTGTCTGCTTTCCTCTTCTTTCTGCTTGTTCCTACCAGAGTCATCTTTCCAACAAGTGTTCATGCCTGGTTCTTTTCCTCAGGATCAGGGTTTGCTGGTGGCTTACAACTTATTTGGGTTTCTTAGATCAGGGAAGAATAAATTTTGCTCCATTAAGTCCAAAACAAGTAGTTCACATAGCAGAAACACTTCGGTGGCCTTAGTTCAGATCTCAAGACTGTTTTTCCCTTCCTATTGCAGGCATCCAGGTGTTTCACACCATTATTGTACTCTTCTTGGTTGAAAAACAGATGCTTGCTGTATTTCTGTAGCCTCCTGTTTTAAAATATTTTACTGCCAAGTGTTGAGGTATATGTAGTGTATACTAGAACTCATAAAATGGCATAAAATCATTAACAGCATCATCTGAAGAAACAAAAAAAATTGTTAGCATAATTTCTTGCTTGAGCCAACATAACAAAATGTTGGACAGGAATGTGCACCTCATGTCACAGAAACAAAAAAAGGTCAGAATAGAAGTCCATGCAAATCTAAACCTCAATTTGTTTCGTTCTGCCTTAGCTTGTGGCCGTGGGTTCTACAAATCCTCTTCACAAGATCTGCAGTGCTCCCGCTGCCCTACTCACAGCTTCTCTGACAAGGAGGGATCTTCAAGATGCGACTGTGAAGATAGCTATTATAGAGCACCTTCTGATCCACCATATGTCGCATGCACAAGTGAGTGAGTCATGAATTTAATAGTAAAGGACGTTGCTTAACCAACCAGGTGCAGCCACTTGCAGTGAGTAGTTTTGTCTGGCTTTTCTTGTGTTTGAAAAGTACCTTTGCAACAATAAATGAAATTGAAAAGCAGCGGCAAAAAGAGTTGACAGTGAATATGGGATCAGCCTAAATATAATTTTCGTGTTTGCTTGATATAGCATTGGAAAACACTGTGTGTTGCATAAGTGTGTAACTCATTGTAATAGATGGAATACAGGCAGTTTTCCCATGGCCATAAAATTGTTGTAGACAGTGTGCTTTATGTGATATAATACCAAAATTATTAATGTGAAAAATAAAAAGTAACCTGTGTAGATCTGTGTTTTGACTGAACTGTAATTGGATCTGACCTAACCTTTTAACTAAAAATAGACTGGCCTACACAGATTGGTGGTTCAAATAGTGGAAGTCTCCTAAATCCAAAGCGGCATAAAATATCTCTGTAGATCATATCTGAGCTGATAACAAAGAACTAGATGCATCTTGTGCAGTATGTTTAGATGAGATGAACAAATCCCATATTTGGGAAAACTGTAAAACAGAACCTTTAAGGTACATTAACCATTCCTTTCAATTGCACAGAAGAGAAATAGCTAAAGTCAGTTGCAGTAAATATACAGACAATTGTTATTCTGATGCCTTAATGGAAAATAAATAAAGCTCTTACCAAATGAGTTCAAGGAAGCTTTTATGCAACTTGTGCTAAAAATAATGAAATGTTTATGTGGAGAAAAATCCTTCAACTGTTTTCTGTCTCAGTAATTAAAATGCTAGCCATGTGTCCCACTGTGGTTTTGTGTAATTACCTTACACTTTTTTCTGTATTATGTAGGACCTCCATCTGCACCACAGAACCTAATTTTCAATATCAACCAGACTACCGTGAGTTTGGAGTGGAGTCCCCCTGCTGACAACGGGGGAAGGAGTGATGTGACCTACCGCATTTTGTGCAAGAGGTGCAGCTGGGAGCAGGGCGAGTGTGTTCCCTGTGGGAGTAACATTGGATATATGCCCCAGCAAACTGGATTAGTAGATAACTATGTCACTGTCATGGACCTGCTAGCTCATGCTAACTATACGTTTGAAGTTGAAGCTGTGAATGGGGTTTCTGACTTGAGTCGTTCCCAGAGGCTTTTTGCAGCTGTCAGTATTACCACCGGCCAGGCAGGTAAGTTTTCATCACTTATGAATCTCAACACTGTGAGACTGAGAGAAATTTGGAACATGCAAACTACAGATGCAGTAAATCAGGAGCGTGTTTGGTGTGTTCTGGCTCATTAATCTTTTCACCTTGCCAACTAGTTAATTTGAGCTTATACTATTTCATGATAACCTGTCCTGTTTCTTGGCCTCAGGATTGCATTCAGAAAGAGTTGATGAAAGACTTAAAGAAGACACACAGCTTTCTTATTGGATAGAATTTCTCAACTCTGGAACTTCGTTTTTTTTCTTCTTACTTCACTGTAGGTCATTCCCTACTACTTGAAGATAAAAAAGTAGATATGACAGTCCTATGAATGCTTCCTTTCTGAATTTTTTAAACATATGCGAGAGTCCTAGGTCATTGGAAGATGATTTGGATATCTGATGGTGTTTTCAGTGTTAAATGTTTTCCCTCAGGATAATGTTTCTGATTTGTCTTATATTTCCAGATATTTGATTATGAGATGCAGTGAGAATATGATGATTATTCTTTGTTTCTTCTATTTATCATAATCTGACAGGTGAAATGTCAGGGAAAATAAAATCAAACTAGCATATCACCCCAGGGGAAAAAAGGGCTTTGGTTGTCTGCAGCTGAATGAAAAAAAATCTGATTTAGGTTTCTAAAATGGTGAGTTGCTTGTTGATAAAATTATGGGCAATAGTGTGCTGTGGGATTTAAGAGAGGATACTAAAACTAACCTTTTATACTTTGAACAAAAGGTCTTAAACTGAACATTATTTGCAAGATCTGGCTTTTGAAAAAATGCCTTAAAAGAAAACATGTGAATAACTGATGTGTTGCTTTCTGTAAGAACAGCCAACTAATGGTTTAAAGGATACTTCATACTTACATCTTGGAGGAAATTTCAATGACTGTGATTGTGATATCTTTTTTTAGTGCAGTAGAGATGATCCCCTATGGTAATGTTTTGAAAAAAGAAAAAACTCACTGTAAAGAGTCAGTGAGAAAACAGGAAAAACTGTGGGTTTTTTGTACTTTAAAGGTGGTCATCTCCAAAAAAGGAAAAAAAAAAAGGGACAAGGAATTTAGTTCAAAACCTTCCCTCCCTCTCCCCAAAACTAGGACAGTTTATATGGTTGTTAAAGTTAGGCTGGAATATTTATGGCATTTTTAATCTTCCCATAGTGCTTCCCAGGATTCCAAATGCACATTTTATATAATTTTCGAACCATCTCTGTAACTGAAGGATTGGTCTCTGTGCTCATTCAGATCTTGAAGTTTATGATGAGATTTTGAGCACAGAGAAATTACCCTGAAACTATTTTTGAACCATAGATTATATTATTTTGGCACTTTGATTTTTCATCTTTAAAATAATTCTCTATAATTCTTCAAATATACACAGGTGGACAGTGTTCTGCACTCTGTAGATGACTATACAGGACTAACGCATGAAGAAGAGGATTTGTACTTTTTCCTATTTACCTGAATTAAATTGGCTTCATTTTACGTGCTTTGATGGTTCAGTGGCACACAGGGTAAAGGAAGAAACAGTGCAATTTGCTGGCTAGAAAGATGCAAAAGCCTTAGTCAGAAGTTTTTTTTATGTTTTCCCCAAGATAATTCATTTTAGTTCATTATTGTTTGTTCTCCTAGTTATCAGTTTACGGAGACTCTATTAGGTCAGAAAATATAAAATGGTTATCCCATGGTATAAGTAACACAAGCTGTATCATTTTATGAAATTGTCCTCACATCAAGTCCAGAGCACTTAGTGAAACTATAGTTTGAGTATATATTAGAGACCACATCTAGACTTTACCTAAAGATTTCAAGTAAAGGAAAAAACCTTCAACCTCCAAGATAAGGTTTGTAAGAGCATGCAGCAGGAAGCAAGAGATCTGACTCTGTTCCTTCCCTGTTCCCCAGTTTACTGTGGGATTATTTCCCAAGATTTGACACTGTTACTGTTGAGAGAAAGGGTACTCATACAACTGAAGAGTTATATGTTTAGCACTTCTGAATATCAGGATTTAAAGGCTTCCAACTGGGCATCTAAAAGGAATATACACAGAAGGCAGATTTGGGGGGAAAAAAAAGAAAAAGGCTTTAAGCACTTTTTGTTGCAGTTTTCTCAGTCTGTAAAATGCAGGTAGCCCTCACTTCTCTTTACCAAGCTCTTCAAGATTTTCTAAGTGGCACATAAAGGCAGCTTTTTTTTTTTTTTTATTCCCCACTGAATTACAAAAATACAGAAAATGCAGACTTTCAGAACAAATGCATTTACCAAAAAGGAAAGACCTCTTTTACATAATTTTTGCAACAGCATGTTTTGGATCCTGATACTGATTTCTTTGGTTTCTCAAGGAGGAAAATATTTTAGGTGGAACAGATTGATGACTATAATTGAACAGAAAGAGACTGGTTGCTCAAAGGAGACTGTTATGCTTCTGTGCTCCTATTTTATTTTACCATGGAGAGAAAGAAAGTGTTGGATTTATTTATAGCCAAGTAAACTAGAATTCATGCAGCTCTCATTTGTTACTGTGTGACTGTTCTATACTTTTGGCAAAATGGACTTTTTCTATGCCCATATTGCTTTTTATGTGTGTAAATGTGTCTAACTAAACCTTCTTCACATGTTATTATGACAGCACAATAGGTGGCTATATATAATTATTAGGTTCACCAGTTGCAGAGAGGTTTGCAATGAGATTTTGCCTTTGTAGTTTTGGTTTAATTGAATTGCTCCTTTGTGGCTATAGTCACAGAATTCAAATCATTGTGTAATGATAACAGGAAATTATTGATAAAAGAACAGGGTTATGGAACATATTCAATGTTTCTTCATCCACACATAACAAGCTTTGATGAAACAAAGAGAGCAAATAACATAAAAGAACCAGGTGGTGAATAAAAACCTATTTATATTTGTGGAAATAAAATGACTGCAAGTGGGTAGGTATCTTTTCACATTGCTTATATATATATATGTATGACACATGGCTATTCATTCCTTGTTTTAAAAAGACTTTGTGACTAGGCTATCAGTTGTCATGTGGCATATTTTTATGCTTCAGCCAAGAACCATGAGGCTTTTGGTTTTGTTTTGTTTCCTTTTTTCTTGAAAAGATTAAGTACAGTAAGTCCCCCTGGAGGAACCATCTTGTTTCATATCTTGCCTATCCAGCATCATATAAAGAATACAGGATGTCATCCCAGTATTGCAAGGTGATCTATGAGAACCCTTGCATCCCTGTAGGATTCAGATTTAAATGTGACTAAGCTCCAGTTACAATAAATGAATGTACTGAAGAGCTGCACCTGGTGAACAGCTGACGAACATACCTTTTCAAGCTTACTGAATGGTTGCTTACCAAAGATAAAATTTACCCCTTCCCTAATAAGAAAGTCATCTTTTGGTTGTACTGGTAGTTACTTTTGAACCTTTCAAATTCCTTTCCAAATTGTACGTCTTTTCCATACAACACTCAAAACATGCATGGAAATTGGATAGGTTTCACAGCATTTGTAATATGTTGACATTTATGCATTTTCAAACATTTTTTACAAAATATGTTTCAATAACAATTTTATAATTTTTCTGTTGACACTTTTGTGAAGACAGTGTGCTTTTAAAACTATATTTCTGCATCCTTTACTCTGGAATTTATCTGAATGGGCAATGGACTCATCTCTGGTAAAGGGTGATATAAACCAAACCTACTTTGACCTTGATAAAACCTAGATATTTTGAATGAATCCCAACGTTTATCAGGATTTGAGAAAATTTAAGCATGTTTCCTGAGCCAGTTTTAGTTGGTTTATAGTAATTTGAAAAAAAAAATCATATCCAAGGGAATATAACTCATAATGTTACTGTAACCAAACATAACAAGCAGAAGTTAAAATGTAATGCCAATAACTGTTCCTAAACCTACTCTCTGCTCTTGTGCAGGGAGCATTTGCTAATGCTTGCTGCTTCTTCACAGCAAGAGAAAGGTGCCCCACAGCACTCTTAGGTCATGCTGTGCCTTCAGATGCACTTAATGCTGACAATTTGAGTCATTAAAAAAACCCTGATTCAGTTTCATAATCAAGGCTTACTCTGGAAACCCATTCTTTTTTAGTAACAATTTACTATAAATATATGTTAATTTGTTATTCCATTTTTACATCTGAGCAATCGATTTTCAGACCTTTTCCTACAAAATTCACAGTTTAAAAAAAAAAACTACTAATTTTTTTCAAAGTGGCGTTATCCCAGCAGATTGAAGTGAGAAAATATTACGTGCTCTAAAATGACTGTTAGCAGCAGCACCATTGATTTACATGACAAGAAGTGGTTGAATGCATAAATGAAATTCTGCCTTTCTTAGGTAATTTTGAAGTCTTTCTAAACAAGGGAAACACTTCACTTTCTCCCACATGCTACATTCTCCTTTCATTCTTGCTGCTCATAATTTTTCTCTTGTTTCTTTTCACTTTTTCCCCAGCTCTCAATTATCCCCGCTCATTTTCTAAAGTCTCCTCTTTCCTAGTCTCTGCACTATTGACATCTATTTGTTTCCTGTTCCCTGTCAGTCTCACTTAAGCCTGACTTTTCTTCAGCAATGAACTGTCCCCCAGCAGAGGCAGCAATCAAGAAGATTGATGCCTGCGGCTTTCCCAGTTACTATGACCTCAGCGTCCTAGTCCTATTCTCACTTCTCTCCTTTTCCCAGGCCATTTTGGTTTCTTCCCATGCTGCCACCAAGATGTTTTAATCTACCTTCATCTGTGTCTTCTGTCTAATATTCATATGGCAGCTTATTACAGAGAGCTTCAGCGTTCAGCTTAACATTTCTTCTATCTTTTCCCATTTGAATGGACTTCCTTTCATTTGATATTTCATAAGTTTCATTTGATATTTCCTGCTAGTGACTTTACTTTTCGAGTTATGCTTTATCTTCTCCAACTGTAGATCAATTTTCCCATTTTCCCACTCTCCCTCTCTATATTTTTAAAAGCAATGCTTCATGTAAAAAGAATTCAGATTATAAAAGTAATGCTTTTACCAAATGTGTTCCACTTGTTGAGCAGAGGGAATTATTTTATGAAAAGTCATTTTCAAAACTAATATTCACTAAATGCTTTCATTAAACTGTGGTTTTAGAAATATGTATGTGATGATTTACTGTATTTTGGATTACCTTTTTGCTTAGTTTATTTAATGGGAGCTATATGGATGCCTGTGCTTATTCTTAATTATATTTAAGAAATATTTTAATATTTTCAGACTTTTTCCTAGACCAGTAGGCAGACAGCATACCTCTGTAAGTGTTCTGCACTCCATGGCGACCAACTAAAAATGGAAAAATTGTAGTAGAAATTAGTTACATATGATAGTTATTATTCTTCTGCTTCTTTAGATGTCTTTTCAGTACATTGAAAAAAGGAATTGGATTATTTCTCTGGAGCTAAGACTGCCTATTGATTTGTAATCACATTACCCTGAACTAATATCACAGATATTTTTACAGGGGGCAATAACTGAATTTATGCCTGAATTAAACTGATGGATAAAATTTTGATAAGAATTCCAGACCCTGTGTAGCAAATACCATCAGATGGAGGAAAGCATTTTGTTCATTCACTGATTGTATCAGATGATATTTAATGTTGTGAAATCCACAAGGTTATAGAGATACTGCAGAATTGCTAGGTTGCAGCATTATTTTAAGGATGCTAGATTTTTCTTTAGGATTTTCACAAGAAGGAAAAATCTATATGGGATATAATATGGTATGTCATGTATATTTAATAGTTTTGATGTATTTCATATACATATACAGAACAGGTGTATACACCTGTTCAATATTAAAAAAATTTGAAATGATGAGCAATATGTTTTATAAGAAAACCTGCCAGAGAATAGCTAATTGTTATTAGTTTGGGGGGTTTTTTGCTAATATTTAGTTCTATTTGTTCCAATATTTTTCACTGAAAGATAAGACAGAAAGAAAGCAGATGTTATCTGTGTTGCTTAGGGTCTGATCCTGCACCGCTGAAGTCAGTGGAAGTTTTGTCATTGACTTCAATAGGAGCAGGATTTGAACCTTATGCTCTATCAGAACACACAGGAACAAAAGCAATGGGCTCTGTGTCATCCTGAAAGGAAACTTTTAATTTTGTATTGCATTTTGAGTCTGACTGTATCAGGTTTTTGCACTTCAGTTTGTGGCTGAATGTAGTTTGAACATTTTTAAAAGTATACTAAAAATACTTTTTTCTTACATGTATATCACAACTCTTGCCTGTCCAGTTCTATTTTTAGAAAGAGATATAATAATTTTTGCTAGGAAACTTTTTCTAGTAATGTCTGTGTGAATTTTACAATATTTAGAAGAAAAGTGGGAAGCTACTTTATGGGTTAACTACACACAAAGATAATGCTAAAGCTTTGCAGAACCAAAGATCTGAATTAGAAATGGTCTGATTAAGCTATGTATGTTACTTGTTTGGTAGCAACCTGCTCAGAGAAGCATGACAGCCGCAGGGCTATTGAATTTCCTGTGCACTGAGCTATTGAAATAGCAGGTTATGTCACCATGGTCAAACGTACGCTACTCAAGCATAATTTCACCAGCTATGCAATAAAAAAAAGTACAATTTAGCCATAGAAAGGAGGTATTGGTTTACTAACATCACACAAAGGATTAGGAGCTCATTTTTCTTTTAAAAAACAGGGGCCAGATATCTCCTCAATATTTATGAGTTAAACCAATTGTGTTCATAAAAGCTGTGATGAAAAATTAATCCTGATCTTGAAAAACAGTATGTGCGTTAACATTGCACTATGACCAATCCCAGAAAAGTTTGTAAAATTAAAGATCTTTACTTGTGACACCTGCTGTATGGTTTTTTAAACCCTCATAAATCTGCCTGGCTTCTTCTTTCACTTCATCCCTAGTTAGATTATTTCTCATGGCCACAAGTCCTTTTCAACTGAGTACATACTAAATAGTACTCTTTGAGCTTTATTATACTTTTTGGGAACTTCAGTAGTTCTGTGAAGACCCAACCAATGTCAAAGACTTTCAAGATAGCTGCAGTACAAATACAAGAAATCACTTGATGTATTTATACTTGGTGATAAACAGTCTAGACTAGCTAATTAACTTCGGTGCAAAGAACAATTTCACAGACCTTTGATTTTGGCAGCAGAACTATATGTCCAGATCTTCCTTTTTCTGCTTCCTGTGAACTGTAGTATGGCAACTGGATGCAGCATCTAAGTGCTGAGCATCATCCATAGGAACTCTGAACTCAATGTTTTTTGTTTGACTCAGACCTTTTAAAGAATTCATATTGTCATTAGAACAAACAACACCTTTTAAGTGCTCAGTTACTTTTTCAATGAGAATGAGCATCACTGCTGAAAGGTGCTATTGCAAGTGTATAAGTGTTACCAAAAGTGAAATCCTAATTTAAGATGTATGTAGTAATTTAAAAAAAAAAAATTAAACTGGAACATCTCTATGTAGTGAAGGATTTGATGACAGCTTGGCATGGAGTCAACCTACTGTAGTGACTCCTGTGAAAATCTTTCAAAGAGAACATGTAGCTTATAGAGGGAGAGCTAAAAAAGTTTCTTGATTAAGCTTAAATAATAGAATATCTAAACAGGCAACTTCTACATGGGAGAGACTGCTCACGGTAGTGCCTGTTGAATAGCTGGAACACCTTCATGGTGAGTCTGTCACAGCTAGTGAGTTAGTATGCCAAAAATGCACTGCAGGACCACATGAAAAATGTCTTGAGTCTAGAGCTTTCTTAAAACAAGGTTCAAGTCCATCATTCACAGATGAAGTTCACTTTCATAATTACCTGTTTAGAAAAATATGCCATGTTGATTTTTCTAGCTTTTTCCAATTTGCTATTTTATATGTATTTTCCGTAGAAATGCTTAGTTATTGTGCTGCTGCTCTTTTGGAACAGATTTTATTCAACTACTTATTTTATATTTCGTGCATGTGCCAGCAAGCCTGCATTTTTAGAAGGAAAAACAGAGGTTTGGCTAAATGAGCCCTCAGTTAAAAAATACAAATCTTCCTCTTCTGGCTCCTGGCCTTCTGGCAATTTAGAGAGCATTAAAGGCCCAAGAATAACTGGT
This sequence comes from Campylorhamphus procurvoides, assembly GCA_013396655.1. NCBI lineage: Eukaryota > Metazoa > Chordata > Aves > Passeriformes > Dendrocolaptidae > Campylorhamphus > Campylorhamphus procurvoides. Next base: position 1,985,750 of record WBMV01008903.1, on the reverse strand, counting down.
TCACCTCTGTCAGGAGGGGGTAAAGATAGCCAAGGTCTGTGAAGAGCTGGACTTGATCCTTCTGATGCTAGTGGGGTAATAAGAAAGTGAGACATCTTCCCAAATAGATGTAGCCATTGCTGACTTTTCCACTATGACAATTCCATGGGTGGCAGCAGATTTTACGGGTGCTGGAATAGTCTGGGTAATTAATAGTTCGGACAATTTTTGCGACCTCTGACATGCTGCTGCCCTATGTAGTTTCTTCTGCTTTGTTTGTGATAGAACCAGCCCTGACTCCATAGGGCATATTCATAATTGAACAGTTGTATCTACTACTCTTTGGCACATGAATTGTTTTGTACGATAAGCATTTCTGTAGTCTTTCCCTGTAATAGTCAAAATATATAATTGGTTCTATTTCTAGAGAAAACTCTCAGGGCAATTTACTGAGGAAACCATGGTTGAAGGCTTCAAATTGACAGCAATAGAAGTATTATCCCAAGTTCAATAGTTAATGTTAAGATAGGAGATGCTGATTATCTTTTTCTTTGCTTCGTTAGTGATGAATGGAAGCAAATGTGATGCAGACAGCAATCTGGTGGAATGATGCAGAGCTATCTATGAAAACATCTGTACTAATCCACCAATGCAGTAAATTATAGCTACAAGCAAATGACATTGATCCAAGAGGATCATTAACAGCTTTAACCAACTGATCCAAGTAATAGGGTAAATGAGAGAACATTATCAAGATCTGATTTTTACAGCTGTCAACTACAATTGCTAAAACATGGTTGCCGCTTTCTCTCAACTTCAACCATTTTATGACTTAAATTTAGTGTGTTCTATTATGGGCAGCCAACAAGGATCAATTAAGTGGTAAAATACGCAGGAAAAAATTGTCCAGCGATCATGCACTCCATTTACCAGGAGGTCAGTCACAAAGGGAGAGATAATTGCTGCAAGCCAGCAAAATTAATCGGGGATGAACCAGAAAGGATGATGTATGTTCTGTGACAAGGTACGTGACAGAGATGTACGTATAAACCTGTAGCTGCTTGCCTTGTTGAGGACACAAGGACAAGAGAAGGAGACCTGTGAAAAACAATTAGCATGGCTTCAGAGTGAGCAATTCTTAATTATCCATAACATGTCGACATCGGATAATTAGTGTCCCAATTTTTAACAATATTTGGTCATTAACTACAGTACAATAAGGAAGATCAAGAACAGAGCCATTTGTCTAAGTGTTACATAATGGTGTCTACATGTGAACATAATACAACTAAATCATACTCATGGTAATGACACAGAAATCTTCTTATTGTGGGACCAATATAAATGTCCTAAATTTAGAGCTTATAACAAGCTGCTCTTTATGTTTCTGTAAGGTAGTTTTTTTGTGCTGGCAGCCCACAAAGTAAATCAGACTTTAATGATAGCTGTAGTTTAAACTGCTGCTTTTCATTTGTAAATTAAGTTTTCTCATGAAGTGTCATAAGTCTCATGACTCTGGCCATTTTAATATTAATGTTAATTAAGAAAAGGTCGGTTTTAGCTCCAATTTTCTAAACATACAGGGTTGTTTGAGCATGTTAAATATACATCTCTTCAGAAGATTTTCCTTCAGCTTCTTTTCCTTTGTCAACAGTTTTTGACAAGTTTTAACTATGTTTGACAGAGAAGTAGAAATCTTAATCTCTTATCTGAAGTCAACAGGCCAGTGAAGACCTGTTCTTATTGAATGACCTATGTCATGTATCAGACACAAGAGAATCCACATGTGCAGAAACAGAAAACCCTAAGAAAAAACATTCACAGAACTGCTGTTATTTTCTATTGTCAATGCAAGAAATCTTAAAGTGCAGAATGGGATGTCTCACATCTCTTATTTCCATCTGGTTTCTGCTGTATAGACATAGAGAAAGAAAAAGAGAGGGAGAGACAGACACTCACAGGCATGCACACATGAGTGCATGCACACACGTGTACATGTAGCTCAGTCTCCTTTTAACCACTTTCTTCTAGTCTGTTAGTGTATTTTTCAGAATTTTTAAGACTTACCTTACTTCCTCCTAAGTGGGAGGACTAGGGATGAGGTGCTATCACTGTGATTCTTAGCTTTCCTTTTGAAGTACAACCCTACATTTCAACAGCTTCTTATATACAATTTTCCATTGAATCTGGTGTTATCTCTCACTTTTATATTTCTGCAGCAGCAGACGCTTCCATTTCTGTGTCTACTATCTCATATCTGCTGACCGATCTATTTGCCATCTCTCCGTTTAACCTTTCCTGCCTGTCACCTAAGCTTTTTTTTTTGAGAATCCTATTTCCTAATGCATCATGGTGAGCTCTTTTTTTTTTCACAGCACCCAAGCTTCTATCAGGGAGTAGTGGCTGAGTCATCATTCCAGATTCAAAGCTAGTAAACCCTGATGCTTATGTGGAGAAATGCCATTTACTTTGCTAAAGAGTCTATTTAAGTTCATAGAGCGTCTAATCATGGCTGTGAAATGAGGAATTGGATGCTAATATTTCAGAGCCAATACTTTAGTGATGTATCTCTGTGGACCTCCTGTGGAATTACTCCAAATATTCCCTTGTGTAGCTGAGATCAAAATTTCACCGTTAGTTCTAATTTTTTGTATTGCAGCTTAACTGATAATGAAGAGGGAGAAGTGTCATTGCTCTTCGTATTGTGTAGAGTTAATCACATCAAGTATTTTAGGGCTAAACATTCTGCTCTTTGATGTTGGCATTAAACATTAGCATTTAAATCTTTGGTGGATATTTACATTGTTGTAGTCGGTGGAGATTGATAGGTTTCTTTAGGGAGTGATTTGGAACAGGAGCCAAATATAGGAAATGTGCATTGACTTGTCCTTAATTACAGAGGAAGCGTTAGATTACCTTCCCTATTTAGCCACCTAAATTAACTGCCAAAAGTTGATGACTTGAATGCCCTCTTCCTTCCACCCCCACATATGCAAATGTTCATTTCTGCCATAATGTTAACATTAAATATTTACATGCTTTTGCTTATTTTCAAGCAAAAACAAAGCAAGGAAGCAAATTTAAAAGTAATCTATTGTCTGTGGGATTTTAAAACTCTTACAAATAATTTGCTTGTCCTATTAGTAATTCATGTTATTAATACCCTTTGAAGCTGTTTACCAAGGTCTGAATTAACGAAGGTGCTTAGTGAGAATATTTATATACAGGTGTATACTAAAAACAGGGATATTTCACTTGTTTGCATTTTACAGCATTTATGTTAAAAATGCTTTAAAAATATTAAATACTTATTCTATGCTTTCTTCTTATTGTGATGCTAGTTATGAGTCCCCATTAGGAGGGCTGAAGGTGCCTTACAGTTTATCTTGCCTACAATAAAGCAGTGATGGCCACTCATCAGTGTTATATGCTTCTGTGTAAACAATGAATTTACTCAGCCATGCAGTGGCACAGAACAATTACAAGCAAATAACCTTCAATGAGCAATAAATAGAGAAAGTGAATTCCTTCACCAGACTCTGGGGAGCTGTCTCGCAGTGTTTGCCCTAGCAGATACCCCAGGCTCTCAGAATACTGTCACATTCTCAATGCTTTGGAGGGTAATTTCTGTATGCCAAAGAGACTCCCTTTCACACCTATGCTGACTACTGCCAGGGCAAAGTTGGTGGTGGGTTCTCAGGCAGACATGTCCTGTCCCATTTAGCAATCTATAGGTCTAAATCAATTAGTTCATTGATTACTAGCAGAGAGGCAATGAGACTTTTAAAGGTGGTGGTATTTGTTCCCTGTTTACCAAAGCTGTGCCTGCACAAAAGAGATCAGGGTTCATCATCTGTTCTGGCATGTCAGGGCTCATGCTTGCAAAGTTAAACTTCTTTATCCCCCAAAACAGTGTTCCCATGTTGCGATTGCCAGAACTATTCCCAATTAGTAAGTGTGTTAACAAATTAACAGTGTGGACAAACATGGGATCATATTCTATTCTCAACCCTAGCACCATTTACTTTAGTAGATTTTACTGTGCCTATTGAGGTATATTTATAGATCAGGAGGTCTATAAAATTTGACTTCTTGAAAAATATTGTAATGAGCTAATCTCAGAGTGATAGACTTATTCATAAAACCAGCACAGCTCCTTTTCTGGGGGAAATACCACAGGTGCCAACTCAAGTGAAGTTGGTAAACTGGTACTATGCCTCTGTTTGTCACATGATCATATAAACTCCTGCGAATGGCAACAGTCATGGTTGGCGTCATAAATTCAGTTTTGAAAATGGGTTATACTTTCTGTTGGGCCCACAGAAAGGGCTTCAGTTTTTAGTACATGTCTTTTAAGATTGCATCACAATTCAGTATTCGCTTAAATTTTCCTTTCCTATTCTCTGTGAAGCATAGGGAAGGGAAAAATATTCAGAGGATGCATATAACAACTTTCAAGTTACTGATAAAGCATGCAGAACTGTTGTTTCAAAATGTGGGAAAACCTCAAGTATATTTTTGATGGAAGAAATTAAGTAAAGAATTTTTTAAAAAGTATCCTCTTACCTATTTATGCTCTGATTCAAAGTCAAGCTTAATATTTCCTTTAACCCTGATAGGTATCTAAGCCACTGAAAATTGCTATTCAGGACAAAAAGCGCGGCACAAAGTTGCTTTCCATTTAGCTACCATGAACAGTCAGTATTATTCTAGAATCAATCTAGAGAGTTAGCACACATTAAAAAAAATTGAGAGATGATAATTATTCAGTTACCCATTTTCATACCTTTTAATAATCAGATGTAACTTATGATATAAGATTGTTTTAAGATTTTCTGTAAAAATCTGGGATCTGGAAAACAGTTATCCATATAAATAGGTCAATTTTCTTCAAGTATGGAGTAAATACTTAGGAATTTACATAAGCTAGCTCTGAAAACTGACTTGATCCTGTGGGGTATTTTTCCTACATTCAGAAATACATATAGTTGAATGTTTTGAAGTTAATCAGCACATCTCAAGGGGAGCTTTGGTGTAAAAGGAGTGGAGTTTGACCCCTGTAGCTGTAGAAAGTAAGAGTCAATGATCTCCATTAGACTGTATATCCTGCTGGGTAGTATCAGTTGCCCTTTTGTTATTGTAAGCTCTTTCTCTTACTTCTACTGTTTAAATAAATATATTGACGCCAAAGAGTTAATGACAAATTCAGGAAGTCTTGACTTAATGGTGATGAAGTGAGATGCATTTTGTGCCATTCAATGTACACAATTTATAACCCTGTTTGATTACCGCAGCATGTCCTCCGCCTATAAGGATTGCACCCGGGGGACTAGTCAACTTATTAATTCATCACTTACTGCCTTTTATGGTTGCAATACCCCTTTATGGCATACAAGCAGAGAGATCTAGTAATCTGAAGGCTGCCAGCCGACTGGTTCCACTCTAGCTGACTCTTTGTCTGCAGGCACAATGCTGATAACTTTTCCCTGGGTTCCTCTTTCTTGGAGGCCGCGTTACCCTCCCGCCTTTTGTCTTATGATAGGAGCAAGCAGCCATGGTTATAGGAACTTCCAGGGAGGAACGGCCTTCCACAAGTTAACCTGTAGCTTTTTTAAGTGCCTTTTGATTTATCTGTCACCTGATCCATCAGCAATGAATAATTTTCATGGAAGGTGCACTTTAATTACCTTCCCATTTGACTAGCATTATCATGCCCTATCTAGGTAATTAATCTCACAAAGTATCCAATTTCAGTCTTTATTGCTGGCAGGCAGGCCTTCTGAATTATATGTGCTTGAATGGGCATTGGGTCTGTTGTTAAACCAAATAGGCCATGAAACAAATTTTAGGTCCTTCTTACTTTCTGGTTTGTTTGGGGAGTTTTTTGGTGTGGTTTTTTGTTTCTTTTCTTTCTTCTTAGCTTAATGGGTCCATATGGATGCTGTGGTCTAGTTGCATTGGTTGACATAGTTGAGATTTGCAGGAAACGGCAATAGTAGAAAGTGGTAGCTGATAAAAATCTAATGAACATAGCACAGATGCAAAAAAGTCAATCAGTCTCAGAAGAAATAGTTATCAGGTTGTGAAACTAGGTACAGAAAATAATCATTTTTTGCTCCTGAATAATGTATAGCTTTCACAGTATGAGCTCTGTATGCGAAGAGTTACTTTGTAGAGCTGATACATTCATAGGACAAATTAGGAGTCCCCCCCAATATCAGATTAGGGATTTGCCATTGTATTCAGTTTTGTGTTTCATTGCTTTGCCTGTAAAAGACAGACCTTTAAAAATGTACTGTTGAATCAACAGAGTAAATAGCATGGCCATAAATTTGTAGGTGAGGTTATTCTTTTTGCTCATGCCTGTCTCATTAAAAATGGTGAAGAGCTAAGGTGTTTGGAAAACTGAAAAAAAACTACTGTCTCAGTGATAAAAAAAAAAAAAAGCTTAGTGCAAATCTTCCACTTTCTTGCCTACAGTGTAGACACACTGTGTACCTCGGAAATTCCCTTCTAATTTTTATGAAAGTGTTTTTGTCTTCTTATTTCCTCTCAGTTACCTTCCCATTCCCTAAAGAAAAAACTTAGCAGATTATTTTTTCAAATGTTTTGACAGAAAGAAACTTACTTCAGATACAGCTGAGAACTCCTTGAGAATTTTCACAAGTCTGTTTCCTGGAAATGAGTTTACTTACTTTATCACTGAAGCTGATCAAATAGTGTGTTAGTGAAGTTTCGTGTTTCAAGTACAGAACAGAATTGTTGGATTAGAAACAATCTGTCTTAAAGGCATTAAGAAAATACGAGGATTTGTGAAGGAAAATATGAAATCTTACCATCATAGGCTTTTTCTTGTTAAAATTTTTAAGTTAGCCAAAGTGGGCTGTTAGATGCTTTTAACTAAAACCCCTTGAAGTGAGTAGACAGTTTTACAAAGACACAATTGAACTTGTAACACAGTTTTTTTCTTTACTATTTGCAGTACTTCTTAAATATCAAAATTTGATTATCTGACAGAAGATTATTTTCTTATTTAATGCAAGCACATTTTTTTTTCAACAGAAGTTCTCCATATACAAGAAAATTTTGAATAATTGTGGTTTATGCTTAGAATGATTTTAAGGGGAAAAGTCTGAAAATATTTAACTGGATGAAAAGTGGAGACAACTGTGTTTAACCATGTAACTCTCACTTCTACCACTTTGAACTTCAGAAAATTGGAACAATAAACAGCATGGAGATTGATACTGGAATGCAGAATCTTTCACCTTTAGGTCACCAATTCAAATTCAGTCAACCCAAGCAGTGACCAAAAATGGTTACCATATGAAAGTTGTTTGTGAACTGTGTGGAATTTAAATTATGATCTCAGTTCATTTTGTCTTTCATAAGCATAATTTCATAATTCTTTCATCATAAGCAAGGCTTTTGGCAGTCACTCAAAAGAGAAGGTAAGATTAAAGAGCTTGACCTAGTAAACTTTTCACTCCTGGTCATGATCCCTTCAGGTGAACAGAGTGGCTGGAGAGTTTTAGGTTGCTGATGTGAATTGTACTTATTCTCTGGATAAAGACAAAATGGTAGATTTTTTTTTTAAATGGCATATGTTAATTAATTTGAATCTTCAGAGGCAGATACTGGGCCACTTTGTTAGACTTCCAGCTTCATGGGTGCTCCTGTAGTTTGAATTACATTCAAACCAAGAACATTTGTTTAATATAAAGAGAAAACAATTGACTGCCTTTGGTTTCTAAGCAGGTTTACCAAATGATAAACAGAGCTCTTGAGTTTTGTTTGCAGTGTGCCAGGAAAGAATGTATTTTGGTACTTACCAAATGGCTCCTGCCATATATCCAGACATACATTGTGAGTCTAGTAGCTGTTTTCAGTCACAGGAATATAAAAAGCCTTGGAAAAAACCTTAAAAGAACTTTAATAAAGTATGGTCATTTGCAGAGCATGAAGGATCTTTTCCAGCTGCCAAGCTGCTGAGCTTTGGCTTTGGTGCTGACTTGGAAGAGGTATGTAATATTTGGGCTGAAAGTATATGTGTTCCCAAGTTTCACAGCTGGTGTTGAGACAAGATACAGGGTGCTTAATTAAGCTCTCCCAAATTATGTTGCTTTAACAGCTTTCTTCAGAATGGTGATAGAGCAAAAATCACGTTAAAAATAGCCATTTTGAAAGGTCATTTAAGGTACTGTACAGCGGCTCTTGTCTGTTAAGAAGAGAATGGTCTGCTGGTTCGGGCACTGGACTGGTGCTCCAGAGATCCATGATAAATTACATAGTCATTCCCATAGGAACCTTGTGTTACTCTGGATAAATGACTTAATCTCTCCATGACACTGTTCTTCATGAGAAGAATAAGGATAATAGGACTTCTTTGCATCAAAGAAGCATTGTGAAGAAAAATCCATTAGTAACCTTGAGGCGTTTAGGTACTGTTTTGCTACTGGCTATATAAGTACTTGCATAGGTTGAAGTCGTTTGTCTTCCTGTGGTTTGTTTTTTGGGGGTTTTGTCCCTGTTAAAATATATAATACAATTAAACCCTTGTTTTCATATTAATCTAGAGCTATTTGGGTTCTTTGTTCAGTAACGTCCAAATTCTTCTTGATTGGACTTCTAAACTTCCCTAAACAGACTTTTTTGTTGCCCTGTTTTAATCCTTTCTAATTTTAAGGAGAGATTTTAAATCGGACTAGTCCACTGTATCACCAACTTTTTAAGAAAGCTTGGTTCTCCTGCAGCTCTTCAGGATGCATTGAGTAGCTGCCAGTGTTGCATATGAAAGAGAAACTAATCTCCCCAGAAACCTCCAAGTTCTTAGACAGTGAACAGGTAGCAGAGTAAGCCCTTAAGGATATTTTAATAATACGTATGCTTCTTAAAGAAAAATCCTGAGATTGTGACCTTTCTGAAATAGTTTGTTCTTGCTGGGACTTTGCTTTTAATCACTAATAATTGTGACATTTTTTTGGCAATGTTCTAGGTAAGTCTCCCATGGGATAAAAGCAGGTCTTTAATACAGCGGTTTTTAGCACTGATGCATTCCTCCATTCCCTAATTGCACCTGGGAAGATCTGGACCTCGTTGCAGTTAATAAGCTGTTCACCCAGTACTCTAAAATAACAAGATTGTTCACATTAAAGTGCTTTTTCATGGCTCGTGTTTTTTCTCACCCCACTACTCCAAATAGGAGGGATAATTTTATGGAGACAGCACCATTGCTCTTTGTCTTTTGTGTAGAGAGATCTTAGGTTTGTTTTACATTGGAAGTGTTCTAAAGCTTAAGTGTCACCTTTCTGCCACATTGCAACATCATTAAAGCTCAAGAAGGTGTTCAGACATATGGGCGTAAGGTTTTTTTAACTTCTCTTCCAAGGGCTGCAGGGCAGGCAATTTTTAACCTGATGGTCTCTAAGATCACACAATAGGAGGTGTAAAGAACAGTGGAAGATACTAAACTTTGGGAACCAAATTTGTTATTTTTATTTCAAATATAATTAAAGGCATTTATAGTCAGAAAATCTAAACCATTAATAAGGTAATCACAGAGTAAATTTCAGATACAAACACAGAGGAAAATTTCCGACAGCTCCAGATGATCATGAACAAAGGCAGGACCATCAGGCCTTGGCCTCCTCGTTCCTCCTTCAACATTTTCTCAAAGTCAGTATTCTGCCTCACACGTTCGCAGTGTGATGCTGTGATTACTTTGCCACCTTCTTGTTCCACATTGCATTTTGTTGATGCAGCCATAAGGGGAAGAGAGAAACTCATATGCTTATCTGAAGTTTTGACAGTGCTACCTTCTTGGGTAGGAAAGGACTCACGCCCAGTGTATGTTCCCCAGTTCTGGCCATGCACAACCATTTTCCTTTTCTTCACAATTGACTAACTTATATCATTCTCAGTAGGGGAAACAGAGATCTTCAGAAATCTGTTTCTTTATTCATCTTGATTTTGAAAACTTTGGGTAAAAACCTGAAGGGAAGGTAAAATGCATACTGCTGAAGAAAAAAGTCAATTTACAAACTTTTTTAAAAGCATCCTCTAAATTCTTGTTGAGGGGAAGAAAATTTTATGCATTTGGACAATGGGTTAATAACCTGTGTGATGTAGTTAGGTTTGGTACAACCCCAAATGTGTATTAAGGATAGATAAAGCACTCTAATGCCTTGTCTACATTTCAGAGGGTTACAGACAACCTAGTACTGTTCAGTCACCATGCGAATAAGGAGTCCTTGCACATGTATATTTTAACCTCAAGTTGCACACATTTTTCTGTCCTCTTTCCTTTCCCTTCTCAACTCGCTTCTTTGCTTTTCGTTTTCCCTTTTTTCTTATGTCAATGACAGCATTGTTTTGTGAAATAGCAGTGCATCACCAGTGTTCCTGGAATTTTACAATTACTTAAGTCGTGAATATTGCTCGAAAGATGAAACATCACAGTCCACTTGCAGGGCAAATTTCAAAGGTTTTCAAAATTATTATTGTTGGCAGTTGTAAATGAGGTTTTTAGCTGACACCTTTATCAATGAATATAGTTCATGTTCTTGTGAAGCAGTTAGAATTTATATGAAATAAAGAGTTAGACCATCCCCATGGTTTTTGAAACAGAGAGTAGAACTTAGCAGTCCAGTAAATACCACATTTTCTAAAATTTTCACTATGGTAGTGAGAAAAGTAATTATTCTTTAAAAAGAAGACAGGAATTGTGGCCTCTTTATCTTTCCCAGTGCAGCACAAAAATGTATTCAGTTTAATGGAATGCCGTAATGCACTCCTAAACTGTCAGATTCCTAAATATGAGCCATACATCATGACAGTGCAGAGCAATGTATTTTGTACCAAAGCAGTTCTATTAGAGAAGGTGAAAATATGTTAATCCTGCCTTGATCATCAGGGACCCATACAAATTTACATTATTCTGTTAACCTTGAAATGAGTAGGTGATACCATTTTTTAATTTTTTAAAATTTTTTTCAACTACAAACAATATTTTTCTTTGACAGTATAATTAATGACTTCATAGACATCAGTAATTATTTGTGCATATGCAAAATACTAAAAATCTCAGAGAAGCCTGTGTTGCACCTTTTAATTTTTTTTTTCTTCCCAAGGAGAATTCTCTAAGGTTTGTTTTTTGTGGGTTTTTTTTGCTTGTAATTTGCATCCATTTTGAGTTAGAATACTAATTGTTTTATTGTATTCTATAACTCAGTTTCTGTTGCCTACTGATTGAACTAATATGAAGACTAGTCTTGGAAAATCTGGCCATAATCTGTTATACAGTTTTATAGATTATTGCATTGCACTGTCTCAAATGTAATTGCATAGTAGAAATACCTGTAAATGCCGTTCTAAAATACATTTTAATCTTTCAGGAAATGAACCTGTTAGGTGACCAGCACTAATTGTATTATTAAATCTATTTTGGGGGAGGGATGTGAAGAGAAAAAAAACAGTAATGTAAGTTGATTGCAAGTGTTACAGTGAGTAAAATTATAATTTTTTTTTTTGTTGGAATTTATAAATGTGAAGTACTGGCAGACAGATCTTTAACTGCAAAATATGAGTAGTTAGATTTTGGTAGCTGGTTATGAATTAAAGGAAATCTACTCATGTGAAATTGCATCATATGAAACATCTTAGGAAATTCTGATTGGGGATTTTTTTGTTTGTTTTTGTCATGAACATATGTATAATGGAAAAATGTATGGCTGTGGTACAGATTTAATGTAGTGTAATATCTTTAGAGATTAACTGTGATAAAAAATGAAACAGATGAGGCTTAGACTCCTATACAAGTTGAAAGCAAATTTTTCACTTTTGTGACATTAGGTGCTGTATTGTTGTTATTGCTTTCTTGTCTTCAATTGATCTAAAAAAAACAAAAAGCAGTTTGAAAGCAGGAGCTTGGTAATGCCTGTATGATTAATGACAATGAACTGCTGTTCAATTTTTAAAGTAGTCATGAAACCATTTATAATTTAGATTTAGTTTAAAAAAATTAGATTTTGTTTCTTTTTTATAAGGATGAAGTAATTTATATCTTAGGGTTTGACAAATTTATTTGCTTCTGAAAAGTCCAGGAGTGACCACTTGGAAAAGCTTCTTTAGTCTTCAACAAGTGCAACATTAACTCCATCAGAGTTGACCTCCTTTTATTGCTTCAGCTCTGTGATTGTGAGCCTGGAGAAACGTCAAACATGTAGTTTCAAGCTACATTAAAAAGTGATAATTAGCTCCACTTTACAGTTGAAAAAGAAATTATACAAAGGGCTTGAAGGAGCCTGGGTACTGAATGCTGGGTCCTGCATTAGTAATCCTGACTCCACTGTGAAGGAGGCAAGAGAACAGTTTCCTGTTATTCTCAGGACTAGTTCCAGACATTTCATGTAAAGGAAGTGGTGGAGTAGTGTGGGTTTGAGCACAGAGGAGAACCGGAATATTTTATCAGTAGCCCCTTATTAAGAGGGATCAAGAAGAGTATGAAATTTCACCCTCTCTAGAAAGTCACGTGACTCAGAAGAAGGTTTCAGAGAAAGATGCTTGAAGAATAGCTGCTGGACCTGCTTAGCTAAAAATAGCTCCTTTTCTTCTGCCTTTAATTTGTCGCTAGAGTGTATGTGAGACTCAGAGCCAGAAAAAAAGTGTCCTGAGGTGAGTGTGGCAGTGTTCTTTTTTTTTTTTTTTTTTTTTTTTTTTTTTGAGAAAAGAACAAGCTAAGCCTTCTGCTAAAATAGGGTGTTATGACTGAGAAATGCTGTTCCAGCTTTAAACTATAACCTGTGAAATGGGAGAATCAGGTTCAGTTCCCTTCTTTAGGTGCTGAGTTTACTGTGCTTCTTCTATGTCTTTAGGAATATCCTTAGTTTTAGTCCACAGAGTCAAGTTTACGTGTAGTGCCTAATATTCTTCCACTCCTATTGCCTTTCTTTCACATGACAGGTTCAACAGAAGTGACAGAGAGAGACTAGTCACTGACGCAGATTTCGCTAGTATTCAGAAATACGCTGGCATTGAATGTGGGGGGAAAAGCAGGAATGAAATGCCAGCTTAATGGAATGACTAGTACTGATGTGAAAACAAATGGTTGATTTTGTAACATGAGATATTTAGACTGGATATTTTAACTTTTCTAACCATCAGACCAGTGAGATTCTGAAACAGCCTTTTGATGGGAGTAGTGGCAGATACGATCTGATTTTAAGATGCAGTGTGGACATTCTTTTGAAAGGAATGATGTCACATGGTTGCCTGAGATGGCAAGTGCCTGGACACAGTGATCCCAAAGTACCCCTTTCACTCCTGCCTTTTTAATTAGGAAAATATATTTTGTTATGTTCTCTGATTTCTCAGAAAGATTTCACCTGTAGTTTGATGGTGGTATTTTTTATTGCTTATGAGAGGTTGGACATAGAGAAGAAAAATTTTTGTTGAGATTGCACAAGTCTGGTAATTGATATGTGAACTGGAGATGATGAAATAGCTGCATGTAGAGTAGAGAAACAAGGAGGACACTGTTCACATTGCAATGGCTGGAAGGGATGTATAAACAATCATGGCAGTTTGTATAGCTGTTTTAATATCGGTGTCAAGACTGATAAAACATAAAGTTTTTTTTCATTGGATAGTGTAAATTTAGAAGGATAGCAAAGACTTATCCCCGTTTTGTTTACTTTTTAATGAATGTTGTATTTGTTAATGTTTTAGAATCTATAAGTTCTGCATCCTTGGTGCTAAAAATGCATTTCACTGTATTCTGACTTCACCATTTTTTTCATCAAAACACTTTTTGCAATTTGTGGAGGACAAATCATGTCGTAGTCGGTAAAAGGAATAGTCGAAAATACTGCTTTACATTGGTACTACAGTTAAATGAGTTCAAAATAGGTTTGGGTTTTTTTTTTAATTTTTATAGTATGCCATCAATGGTTCAAACCCCGAAGACAAATTTATCATCTTTAATAGTAACTGATCTTATACATTTTAAACAAGTTTTGCCTTACTTTGTGTTGCACAAAAACTAGATTCTAAAAGGTTTTGCTACTACAGATAATAACAGTATAGTCTTATGTAGTGCCTAAGTTCAGTGGACTCATTGGAAGATTGTGTTTAGCCTAGCTTTCTTTATGTTAAAACTTGTGCTTTCATTTCTTTTGCTGCTAATGACTCAGCACCTTACTGGAGATGAAACAAGAAGCATGTCATTCATAATCAAGGTGTGAAAATGAAGTTTGGAATCATAAGGAGGTGTTTTGCAACGGCTCATTAACTTGCTCTATGGCATGAAACCCCTGGAGGAGGGTCTTTAAGATTACAGATTATAAGTAATGACATAATTGCCTGATGATGTAGAAATACAATCCAGCTTTTAAAATGGGGTTTCTCTGAATGCTTCAGGTGATGGATGCCCACTGACTAATCCCCATGACCTGATTTTCAATAGTGATTATTGTGAGGAACTGTTTCTTTCAAAGGCTCAGGAAAAAAGATGTGGTGATAGGACACAAGTTCATCTTGCACCAGGTTGCTCAGTCAGGCTTCAGAGATGCAACAAAGCAGACATCTGCTGGACTCCTTGGCAACAGTATTTTACTGCAAAACTGAAGTAGACAATTAGCATCTCTGAAAATCATGATGTGAGTTACAAAAACAAAGTAACTGAGGAGTAGAGGCTACTTCTAAAAATTTGGGCAGTAGTATAAATTGCTCATATACACTTTTTTTTTTTATCATTACTTGAAGCTTAGATAGAAAAGAAAATGGATTTCTCCATTGCTGATCATAGTTAATTTGTCAAAAAAGTAGAGCTCTGAAAGGAATTGCTTTTTAATACATTGTGGATTTTCAATCCATTTCTCTTCCTTTAACAAATTGATCTGTCATTCTTGAAAGATCAGCAAAACCTCACAAAGACATAGTAGGTTTTGTACAGCTTTGAACATCATGAAATTGATTTTTTTATATGTGTGAGAGTGTGCACATTTGTGTGCGGTTTAATAACCTTTATTCATCTACTTACCACTCTTGTTTAACCTTAAAGTAACAACATAGAAATTTTCCAGGATATATTCTCTAGTGTTTAGTTCACCGTATGTTGTTACTTTGTTTGTTAGTTAGTTGGCAATGTTGAATTACACAAGTATTTGACCCATGGTCACTGTAGCTATGCTTCTTTAAGCTGTTTCTCTTCACCTGTCAGACTGAGTCGAGTTATACTGGGGACTATTATTATTGAACAAGATACCTGCAGTGAGAATCCAAATGTTGAAAGAAGTGCTAAGGATGATTTGAAATACAGTTTTTTTTCTCACTGTATTATGCTCAACCCAGTGTTCCTGTGGGAAAAGAATTTTGCAATTGGATTTGTTACTTTTCAAATGAACTGAAACCCCTGAAGTCCTGTCAGCCATAGCCTTGCCACAGTTTTCTAGAGGAGAGGTGTTAACCTCAGTGTCCTGAGCAAATTCCAGTTTGAATAATTACATCTCACATCCATGTCATTCCCCCTGTAGCTTCAGTTGGATTAGCTATTCATTTCCTGTCCCAAACTTTTGTATAGCACTTCCATGTGCTCTTTAACAGTTTCCACATTTCACCCTAGAGCTAACTGTAATCATCTTTCTTTGTCTGTCCCCACATACAGACACAGAATAATTGTGAAACTCTTCGCAGGCTCATAGAGAAGCTAGCCAAAGGCCAACTGCATTAACGAAATTAAGATAAAATTCTAGATCCAGCACAATCTGAATTTAAAGCAGGGCATGAAATGGCTTTAGTGGCATGTGTAATCTGCTCCTTTCAGTGGAGACAGTACAGACATCTATTCTCATCACTTCAGACATATCTGAATCATTTAACACAGCTGATCATGAGACAGTACTTTCTTGCTTGAGAGAGGTAGCAGGATCCAAAGTAATAACTAAAATGGTTGGCATTATTCCCAGACAAACACATCCAACAAGCAGTCAGGGCAGACCGCTTTCTGTTCTTCGTTCTGGTGTCTTTCAAGAATCAGTCCTACTGGTAGCTCTTTTTGGCATCTCTATTCAGCTACTATGTGAACAGGTTGGGTGGTATGCTTGACAAACGCGCACATCACATACATCTCCTTTTGTCCTCTGAGGCCTGTAGCCATTCCAGTTTCACTGTAGTGGCAACTGATGGCAAGAAAACAGTACAGAAATAAAGAATAGGTATTTAAGATTGAACCTAAATGAGGCAGAGATGGGACTACCGAGAAGAAGGTGACAAATCAGTGAGATTCCAGGCCCAGTGTAGGAGGTTCTGGTGGAAATTATACATTGTTTTTTGATCAATGCATTCCATAATTTAGAAGTACTTCTGTATTCTGTGTCAAACTAAAGCTGCTGCAGAGTGGCATCTGATAGATACAACTGTCCATCTTCCTCTCTGGGTAATACAGTCTATCTCATCCTGCTGGATGTTGAATGTCCGCAGTTATTCTTGCATTTCTGCTTCTCCCTTAGATGATAGTAGCACAGTATATCTGAGCATAAGCTCTTACTGGGTAGGGAAAGCTATCTAGTACAAAAGGTTGCAGCAGCTCAGACTACCACGAGCACATCAGACTACCTTACATTGGCTTTTCAGAGAATTAGGTTTAACTTCAGTCTCCACTCTTATCTTCAAGACTCTCCGGCCTGGGCCCAGATATCTGAAAGGCTATCTCAAGCCTCAGCGCTTGATAGTTTCACTGCTGGAAGTTCTTCAGTAGATTTCTTTACAGAAAATAGAAGGCTTATCCGTAGGAGAGAGCATACAGTAGTACCGTTTGCATCAAAGTCTCTGACATAATTCCCAAGGAATCTGATGACTATCGAAATATTGCCTTATTTCTCTGTGTGATGCAAATTTCTTGGACTTGCGTCTATCTTGATAGTTACACAGAAAGAGCCATAAGCAGAACAAAAAGGCACTTTTCAGTTTAGATATTCAGTTACTCTTTCCTCTACTTTTTGAGAAAGGAGGAGGAATGCATATTATATGCTTCTGTACTTGTAAATATCCCTACTTTTATGAACTGGTAGAGCTCAAAGGTCTGCAGTGAAAATAGGCCAAATTATAACAGATGACAGTGTAGACAGGAAATTGTTATTGCAAGAACTTGCTGGATTATAGGTGTCATACGGCTTTCTTCTAAACAAGGTGCTAGACTACCTCTTGTTGTGTTGTAAGTCATATAGATAATAGTGCAATATCTACATCAAGGTTAAATACTAAAATAATGAAATAAATGCTATGACATGTCTTTTTTTAACATTCCTTACTGTTAGCCAGTAGCCAGAGAGACTGGCTACTGAACATTAGAAAACCTAATTTATTTGGTACAGTGTGCAGTGCTGGATATTGATCTTGTTTTGAAATTCTTCATAATTTTGTTTGTTTTACAAAAACATGTTCCACTTCATTATTCTCTGACTGATGCTAGTAGTACTTCTTTTGGAGAAATTGAAGCTACAGAAGGTAGTAGAACGGTTTATGTACATGTGCACATAACTTTATAATATTTGGCTTATTTCTGGCACTCACGTCTCACAATTGGCTTTATTACTGAGATTTTTTGTCGCATTTCTTGAGTCAAAAATGTGAGGGGAAAGAAAGATTTTTTTTCACAGTTGAATTGTATTAACTTGTTAGATACAACAGGAGAAGTATTTGATTGCAATATGTTAGGTGATTCATTTATTTGATAGAATATAAAGCACTTTTTCACTGGTACATTTGTATTTCTGCAGACAGATAAGTCATTGCTAAGTGAACCAAAAAGGATAAAATGTACAAACTTAAATCTTTATGTAGAATCTGGATACCTTTCTCATGACTGTTTTAATTCGTGTTGTTTAATTTCAGCAATTGAAAAAGCTTTCTGGGTTTCCTAAGTACTAGGTTTTAATAAGTAAGAATAAACTCAGAGTAAAATCAGGAGAAAGCTGTATCAGAAAGTTCAGAAGTCTCTCATGTGATACGTAAGTTGTTAATTGCTTGCCACATCTACTTAAGTGACTTTTCTTAATTAGTAGAAATTATTAGATGTAGCAAATTTTTTTTAATTTCACTTCCATAAGGAATATATGTAAAAAACAGAAGAAGGAGTAATATCTAAAATAAAATCTAACTTTCTAAACCAGAAATTAATTCAGTTGTCAAGGAGTACTTCAGAGCTGAATGTGTCTGATGGCTCTTTAGTAGGAAAATTTTTGCATTACTTCATTCACTTAAGTAAAATTACTCTTGGCATTTATTAACAAAAGTTACAGAAGCATCACACCTTTTCATCCCTCTTGAGTTTCCAGTAGTATTTCTTTGAATTTTAAACTACAATATGGTCTATTCATCCATTATTTTCCCATTTTCTGACTTCTTACGTTACTGCAACTGTTTAAAAGCCCTAACTGGTATGGGGGATTGTTCTGGTTTTGCCTATCAGATGACACTATACAAACCAGGTGCTGGACTGAATCGACTGGTCTTTCAAGTTAAATGAACTTGTGTCCATTATTTTCAAACTCTTGTTTGTGAAGGTGAAAGATTACCTCAGGATTTCGGCATGTGCAGTTGAGGACTCTCAGAAGGAGCAAATTACAAGCCCAAGCAGGTATAGCAGGAAACACGTACTCGAGCTTCTTGTGGCTGGGATTAGTCTTATCCTCTTGCTCAGCTATTGTGCCATCCATATTTCACAACAGATACTCCGGCTTTTGTGGTGACAGAATTGGGGCTGCTCCACACCTTCTTCTGGTTCACAGCAGGGGAGGGGAAAGTGATAATCACTGCCTTGATGCATTTCAAGCCTTGTTCCATTTTCAGACTTGGAATATCCTTTATTGGTTATTGCAGTAGCACAGTGGCAGCTGCTGTTTCTAGTGCCTTCTCATTGCCACGTGAACTTTCTAACATGAAAGTTCGAGGATGAGCCACATTCACAGTGTTAGTTTGCCATTTCTTGAAGACTTAATTCTTTTCTTAAGAAGACCTGAATGTTCAAATGCAAGGAGAGTTTAACAGATTTGGAGCTAGATCTCTGTGAGATACAAATGGATGTACACAGCTATCACTTCAGAGTGCTCTGTACATTTGGCAGTCAGTTCAGACTGGTAGAATGTCTAGGATTCATCTAGGATGTTGTCTGCACTACTTCTACAGGTATTCCTGCTCACAGAAGAAGGGACATCATCTGTTTTCATAAAAGGCTTTGAAAAAATGCAGCTATCATCCATCCCACTGTACTGAAGTGCCAATTGCCACTCTGGGTTTGCAAGGCAGCGCCTTGGGAGCAGGCTGACAGGCAGGAGAGCTTTACTTGCCTCCAGGCGGGGGCAAAGGGACCAGGAGCTATTTATAGCTTGCTGCTGCACACCAATCAGGTTGTGCCATCACATAGGCATTTGCAAGGGCTCTACAAAAGGCAAAGTGAAGCTTTATCAGCTCTGGATTTACGTTTTATTTATCTGTGCTTTTTGCACCAAATTGCTTCCATTGAATTCTGTGGGTTTGAGGCAGACTATAAATAGATTGTTGTGTTTCTTCTAAATATATTAATTAGAGAAAATAGAAAAGTGAAGGGCCACCTGGAGTTAAGGTTTTAATATTTCAGTTGTTACAAACCAACTCCAAAACCAATATTTTTTTTCCCTGGCAGATTTGGTGTGAAAATGTTTAGTTGAGCAGATGGAGCCACAGCTGGTAGTGTACATGTTTATCGGGATAGTTGGCATTTAGCTACTTCCAAAACTGATGTCAGGCTGAAAGATGCTAAAAAGTGAGAATGACTGGAAGCAGAGATGTTTCTTCATCTAAGAGCAAATTTCTGTAATTTTTAGTACTTTCGTCTTATAAGAATAATTTTAATCCAGAAGGACATTAAACATTTAAAACTGAAACTAAAAAAATATGTGAAAACAGGTAAACATTTGCTATTACTATGCTTTAATAAATAGCCCGAGGAGTGCAGAACATAACCCAGAATGTATTGATGTTTAAGGCCTAGTTAGCAAATAACAGGCATCTGCTGATGTTTAATTATCATGAATGCTTTCCTGGCAGATTTCAGAATCGTTATACTTCATATTTACCAATGTAGTCTCTTGTTTCACACATGAGAACATTCAGCTGGAAGCTTCAGAGAAGGGAAGGCACATGAATCGTAGTGAGGAACCAAGAAACAGAACAGATAAGTATAGACAACAATGATTTTACAGTTGTTTCTAATACACATAACAAGGCTTGATGTCCTGTTGTGCCAGGCCCTGTACAACCAGTGGGGGAGAGCCCCACTGCCAGGGAGTCTTAAAGAAAGAAGATGGATTCAGAGACTGAAAACTTAATTTCGAACAAGGATTTTAGTTTAAAGCTCCTTAGGACAATCTTAATATGAATAAGTGACAGAAGTATACTCCTTCTGTGGCCCTAACCACACAGCAGTCTTAGGACAATGTGGGGTGTTATTCTCCTTAGGTTAATAACAGTGTATACATTTATATCAGAGATTAATTTGATTTCAATGGTATTTTTGGAATTTTTTTTTTAAAGCATAAACAGTTTCATAATTTCTTTTTTCCTTCCCTTATTATTTTTGCGAGTACAGTTTTCCTTCCTATTCTAGTTTCTCGCAAATATTGTAGATGCATCTTGGATTGTGAAGAAAAATGGAATGTGTTTCTTTCATCTCCATAATACACCACTTTTGATAGCACTGACGTGGCAGAGATCCGTTCCACTGCCGTTCCCATACAGGGAGTGAGATTTATTCATGCACGTTACTATCCTGTAGGCAGCAAAGAATTTTTGCCTCATTTTTGGCACACGATATTCTGAAACAGATTCCTTTGTTGTCATTGCACAGGTAGCAGAGAAAAGTATCTCTCCAGGCATATAAAATGGCTGCATTATAAATGACAGTCTAAGGGGAACTGAACTGCTTTGCTAGATGACCAGTGATGCCTGTCACCTCTTTGCCGGTGGGTTGTGAATGCACAGTGTACTAAAATGTAACAGTGCCTTCAATAACAAAATAACAGCATGTGGCATTGTGTAAACTCTGAGCAATTCCACTTACCTTAGGGCATCATTGGGGTCTGCTATAATACAGAAAGCCCCTCCTCAGCTGTCATCTCCTGGGGCCTGTTCCAATTTCCATCATAGTCCAGCCTGGGAAACATGAAAAGGTGCCAGAAAAGCATCATAATCCTGCATTTCACTGAACTAGGTTTCCCAAAATTATAAACTTGTACAGAATCCAAGTGCCTTGTTTCTTTCTTGTTGGAAAGTTGCATAAGAAAACTATTATGTAACAGCTTTTAAAGATGTTTCAATCATAGACTGTACCTGAAAAAAAAAACCAAAACCAACTTATTCAAATTGGTGATGTCCCTTTTTAAAGCACAGTGGTGTCCATTTTTTAAAGCACATGTGCATTTATGCACTCCAGTGCACTCATCCAGCAGCAGGGCAATGCCATAGTTGTGCAAGCTTATGAGATAGCACTCTATGTGATAAACAACCATGATGTTTTATAAGGCAGTAAGTTTATTACACATATTTTACTCATGCTAATTCCGCAGGACAGAAAATACAGTTTCTGTAATATGGTGTGCAGGGACATGTGGAACCCCTTACAAACAGGATTATCTCCTGGCTGTATCTGGATTCTTTTGGGAACATATGAGTCAGTAAGCTTATTCTCATCTCACCTTTTAGTTTTTTAATGATGTCTCAGGGCTTTACTAATTTTGTTGGACCATACTGCCTCCAGAGCACTAAGCATTCCCACAAATAAGCAAGCTTTGGTGAAGAGATATTTTTAGACCAGCATTTATGCAGTTTAGTATATTATAGAAAAACCTGATAACTGGAAAGGATATGCCACATTTTTCAATTTGAGCTTTATGTTGATTTTTCAAGAACATGTAGCCATTGTAGCCCCTAATTATGAAAATTATATTCTATGACATCTAATTATAATGAAAATTTAGGGGATATGTTCTCTGTGTAATGAACTTTGATGAAAATGCTTTACGCACTAATATCTTCATTCCTTTAAAAAAAGCTAATATAACTGTTATTCAGCTGCAGGGTATAGCATAGAAATCTAAAGCTCATCTCTTGAAGCTCCATTTTTGATGAAGAAAATTATAACATATGTTTTCAATAAAATTAATATGTAATTTTACTAATATTTCAGTATATTAAAAACACACTTGCTCTTAGTTTTTAGTGAAACCCAGCATTTAATCAACCAGTAGTTTAAGGATGGCTGTGAAAAAAAAAAGGAATTTTCTGATCTCAGCTGCCTTTCTTTTCTTTCATGGCATACATCAAACTAAAGTTTAGCAGTTGGACTTTGCACTAAATGCAGGTGCAGTTTTCACTAACAATTGGTGGTGAATATTAAAGTAGATAAGAAAGTGTATGTATGTGACTTAGTACAGTATATTTCTTCATGGAAGTTTTTATATAGAGTATGCCAGCAGGATTTAGCCTTTTCAGAAAGGTATTGAAATCAGAAGTGTATTCCAAAATATTTGATAACAGAGACAATAAGAATTATCTAAATTAAGAAAATCATTATACTGAAGCTGTGTTCTGTAAAGAGGCAGAAATATTGAATGAAGATTCAGCTGCTATAAAGAGAGAAAGAATAAAAGTCCTTGCATGATCTATTATGATTGGGAGCTGAAAATTAAAATTTAATATAGCAATCCATAAAGAAATTAGTGTGGATGTGTTCTGACCAAGAAAGTGCTTTACATAAAAAATACTGTTGGAAGGGATGTTGTAGTCCTAGTGAAGACACTATTTTATGTTACTTTTCCAAACATATACTGATACACTTGATTTACCATTGCTATTGGGACATTAATGATAAAATGATACCTGAAAAAAAAAGCAGTGAAAGTCAGTGAAGAAAGTAAACCAGTCTGCTCCTTAAAAGTCTTAATGTGTATCTGAACACAGAGACTTTACATTTTTTCTCCTGTTGCTTGACCCTGAAGACACAGTTGTCTCCTTATCCTTTGCTTTCTTCAAGCAAGCAGAGTTTGAGTGTACTTCTTTTGAAGGAAAGAGATACAGGCAAATGGTGATTTAGAGTTGCTGTGTACTACTGCCTTCACATTTTCACTCTCTTATAAAGTCAAGGTTGTGTATTTGCTTGTGTTTTGGGAAGCCAAAGACCTTGATAGTTTTAGTAAATTTGATCTTTCATATTGCCACTTTGTTTATTAGAAGGTTTTTTTGTTCTTCCTCATTCTCTCTCTTTTAGCAAAGCAAACCAACTTGTTTATCTCCTTTTATATATTGTGAAGAAGAAATAGGCATCAATAACATAAAAATGGAAAGTCTTTTCTGTGTTTATTTTTCTTGTTGTACATGTCAGCACACTCAGTTGTAAACTATATCTGCATAAAATAAAAGATTAATTGTTGAGTAAGGTGGGATGAACTTGAAGGAAGCTTCTTCTTCACCTTGGTTAGTGTAATTTGCTTTGTTTTGATAACCAAAGATTTTTATAATAGTAAACAGCCTTTTCACAACCTACCAATTGTGGCTTGATGGATTCATTAATTTACAGATTCTGGAACCAGCTGCTCCTATGTGTTGCTGCTGCAATTAGAAAATCAATCTGTTAAAATATAATGAATTTAATAAATCTCATGCTTTCAGTTTTATGTATTTATTTTCTACGAGTCATGGTAGAACCTATAGCTAATACATTTTTTTTTCAAAAGCTACATCATAATAATAATACATAAATCAGAAGGATGCCTTGTATTACAAAACAGGTCTTTTTCATGGTTGTCGTCTCCGGGAGAAGAAAAATTGCTGGTGGGTGTTGAGAGGCAAGGATAATTTCACTGCCTCACACACTAAATACAAATAGTAGTAATAGTCTTATCTTTGCAGAAATGTTCTGATTAAATAGACACAGCTGGGTCAGTCAATGACCTTTTTGTTTAATGCAGTAATTACATTATGTTTTCACAGAGATATGCCTTGTAGGGTTCATGTCCTAAGTATAGAAAAATCCCTAGGAAAATGTGACGTACTGATTATTTTCTAATCTTCATACCCATCATAAATAAGGGTAAGAATTATTATCCAGTGTTGCAGTAGTAATTTCTTATGGAGAGATATCAAGTGT
Organism: Campylorhamphus procurvoides; assembly: GCA_013396655.1. Classification (NCBI taxonomy): domain Eukaryota; kingdom Metazoa; phylum Chordata; class Aves; order Passeriformes; family Dendrocolaptidae; genus Campylorhamphus; species Campylorhamphus procurvoides. Next base: position 1,961,593 of record WBMV01008903.1, on the reverse strand, counting down.
TATTGAAGATATGAAAGGAAATCATTGGCCGGCTGTAGTAAAGAATCCAAACATCTCAACTCCCGAGTTTTGTTCCTTAGTCATTTAATCAGACTGATTACTTGATGTGAGCTTTGTGAGTAATTTATAATGTAATCACTTTTTCTTATAGAATCGTCTGGTTAAACTACACACATAGAGTGTGTTGCCTGGATAGAGTCCACCTCCCTGTACCATTAGAAAAGTCTGTGCTGCAGTAATCCAAGGCAGTAAGAAGACAAAAGAAGTGAGACCTAATTCACTTCTTTGCGATACTATTACACACTTGCTTTCAGCAGAATTATGTCTATCAGTGGGTTGTCCAAAATGCAGTTTTGTAAGAATACTTCTGTTTGGGCTTTATCTCATACCACAGCAGTTTGTGTCTTGTCAAGGAGAGAGAGATCAAATTTTGCATTATACTGCTTCCTTCACTTCCTTCCCCTCACACTGTCACTTCCACCTCCTACCCCTTCACCACAGCACATCAGACTTCCTAGGCAACAGTTCTCTCCCACTCAAATTTCTCTCCTAAAATTTTCTACCTAAAAGATTGTTTAGTGACTCCTCCCAAACGTTTTAGTGATGTTAGAGATAGGTGTTTTGACTCCCCTAAAAGAAGAAATGAAAATACCTAGCTTGTTTAGCAAGATAAAGGTGGATAGAAAATGATCCATAAGTTAAAAATGCATGCATCTCATTTTAAGACAATCTTTCAGTCAAAAAGGTAGCAAACCCCCCAGTCTCACAAGTGCAATGATTTGTGAAGATTTATATACAGATTCCAAGAAATTCCAAAAATTAAACAATGTATTACTAAATAAAGTATCTACAAAGTGTGTCAGCCAAGCAGACATATCTACAGATTAGCTTAGGCCATTCCATTAGAGATGGAGGACTTTCCAAATCAGAATGTGTAAATCAAGCTGTGACTCAGTGCAAGTAGCTTTTCTTAAAATGTTTATTCATTGTGTTCAGAAATGTCAATACTCCCTGGATTTTAGAGGACTCAAACAAACAAACAACCCAAACAAAACAAAAAAAAACACAAAACAAAATCAAAACAAGAAAACCCTGAAGTAAAATAAATCTATTTTAAACCAGATGTTCAGCACCTTGAAGGAAATAGAAATAGTTTGTGACTAAGAACTAAGCAAAGATTGATAAGCATGTTATTGGTCAGACTATGTGAATTTGATAGCAAGGAAGTCAAATTCATGCCTTCTGTCAAAAAAGAATGTTAAATACCTACTCCACAGAAACTCTGTGGTTGCACAGAAACTTCTGAAGGTTTCTGAAGATAAAAAGAGAGGGTGAAGAAACTCAAGGTCCTGGTGTGTTAAAGTCTTGTTTCAGCAGCAATCTGGAGATAAATAGTTTTGGTTGTTTTGAAGCAGTATCTGGATCAACATCTTTTAAATAGGCATCACAGAATCGTTTATGTTGGAAAATACCTTCAAGGTCATTGAGTCTCTGATCAATTGCCACCTTGTAAACTAGATCACAGCACTAAGTGCCACATCCAGTTGCTTCTTGAACACCTCCAGGGATGGTGACTTCACCACCTCCCTGGGCCGTCCATTCCAATGCTTAAAAACCCTTTCTGTGGAGAAATTCTTCCTGTTGACCAGCCTGGACCTCCTTTGGTGAAACTTGAGGCTATGTCCTCTTGTCTTGTGACTAGCTCTCCACTGAGCCTCCTTTTCTCGAGGCTAAACAACACCAGCTCCCTCAGCTGCTCCTCATATGACTTCTTCTCCAGATCCTTCACCAACTTAGTTCCCCTTTCACATAGATTTAAGCTTTGGACACACCATTAGTTTACATTCAGTATGACGTAATAGAAAATACAAGTTTAAGGAATACTTCGGTGAAAGAATTCTATTCTGTCTAACCCCAAAGTAAAATAAACTCAATATATCTGTATTCTTGCAAGGACAATCTTAAATGTTCCTACTCTTTTTTCGTGTTCTCTAATTCTTTTCCTCATTTAAAGTCTATTTAATCCATGGTTAATTTGTATTGGCTGTCACAGCAAAATAGTTTAATTCCCAACAATATCCTGAGAACATTATGCTCAAATATAAGAGGATTCCAGTCATAATAGGGTATTTTTTCTGACACACAACCATCCATCCTTCCCATACAAATATTGCAATTTAAAGGATGGAACAACATGATTGCTTCTTGAAATGTTTGCATTATGTGCAGCTTTTTGAACTAATAGTGCAGAAATTTTTAACAATTCTAGTTGTTATATAGTATCTGAACCTTCATTAGGAGAAGGGAAACTGAGTGTGGAAAAGCTTGGTGAAGGAAAACAAGGAACATGCAGTTACTGCTGCGAAGGAGTTGTGTGTTTCATGGGTGCCACAAGGAGTTGACATATGACTGTAGCTTTCTTCAATAATATGAAATTTTTAAATGTGTCTGTGTCTTTTCTTTGTCTCACTTATGTTGCTTGTAATGGAGAAATCTTGTCTAGGATATTGCAGCTATGACCAGTCTCTGTTTCCTGAAGACGAAGAGGGAATGATAGTCAAGAGAAGTTTGGCAAAATTTTATTACATTCTCCATAGCATTCTGGGGACATTGAGGAGGAGGGATGAGGTTAATTAGAAGTGAATAACCAAATATGTGTAAGTGTTTAGCTAGTTCAGCTTATGAGTCATGTCTTCTGTGTGCAAACAACTGAAGACTCATCTTGTAAGAAGCAACCTGGTATTTTAATAGTTGAGCTTTTTCCTGTGAGTAGCACAGCGCAAAGGATTCTGACAATTAAATTCTTGAGTATCTTTTATTCCCCTCAAGAAGAAAGATTAGAGAATTTTAAGAATGGTCTAAATCTTTAAATTACTTCAACCAAGCAGTTCTCAGGTGTGGTGGCCCTGTTATCTCTACACAGGGTCTTCTTATATGCCATGCATATTGAATTAATAAAATAGTAGCCTGCTACTTCAGGAATGTTCTTGTGTCAGTACTTACTCCCTTCTGAGTCTGAATGTCCGTTACAACTTTGGTCAGGTTATTCAGAATAAAAACCTGTAAGACGATGACTGAGAAGGGTAATTTCACATTTTAAAAACTCACAGTGTTGATTTAATAAAACTAGCTGGGTACAATATTTTAACGGTTGAATTAATCTAGAAGCATTACTGACAGTAGTGGTCATAGGGTCTTGTTACGGTTTCAGGACTTTGTTGCATATCTGGTCAGGGACAGAGCATAGCATGCTGTTGGAATCTATTGGCTGCATCGTAGCAGAGAGGTCAGCCACTGCAGGTTTGATCAGAGCTTAAAAAAAACCTAACACCCTCAAATGTGTTGAGTCATACTGTTGCAAAATACGGAATATGTAAAATTTTCTTAAGAAAGGATGTTTGATCTTTGTATGCTTTCAAGCCTATTCAGAAAGAAGGGGAGTTTAATTCATTAAACAAATAGTAGCTAACAAGCTCTAAGTGATGTCCAGGTGTTGGAAAAATAAATTACTTGTTGATAGAATTGCGTTGTTAAGGTTTAGGGCTTGACATGCTTCAATGATCTCAGATCTAAATGGAGGTTAAGAAATCTTGGGAATAAGGATGTACCATGGATAGTGGACACTAAGAATGCAGAATCTGAGGGCCACAAGGACATCTGCCAGAACTCCCAAGATAAAGAAGAAATTAATAAGGCCAGCTCAGCAACTGTGCTGAAATCAGTTCCAACTGGGTAAAAGGTAATTCCAGCAGGATACTGCAACTGCTGACTCATGGACCACTGGCCCAAGAACCTCACCAACTCAAAAGGAGAGAAGGACTGAGTATGGGACTAATTAGCATTGGAAGCAAGAGAATCATTAACCAGTAGAAGATAGAATACTAATTAATAAGACAAATATGTAACTGGTAGCTAGTGAACACTAATTCCTTTGTTTGCTGAAATGTGTAAATAGTAAAAAGTTTTGATAGTTGGTGTGCCTGATTAGTGGAATACCACCGATCACCCAGGCTTGTGCAACCCTGAAGTGAATAATCAATGTCTCTCTCAAGTGTGTAATTATTGTCTTCTTGCACAGCGGGTAACAAATCCGATTTTTGTGGACAATACAGTCTGTGCATTTGTCATGAAAACTTAGACAACACATTCCACATGTTCTTAAAGAGTATTTTCAAACCATTTTTAAAGTATTATGCTTGATAAAATTTCACATCTAAAAAATCTGCATAGTAAAGGAAAAGGAGATGGAGAATTTGACTACACATTTCTGGAGTGTAAAACCAGGAATCCCAAATGTGTGCTTAAGATACAAGACTAAGTCAAAAGATTTTCATGGAATGGATCTGTTCCTATAACTAATATTTATGCTGATGAGCATTTATATATCTGCATACATCCTTTTGTGGTGAATATAAAAGAATCTTTCTTAGTGTAAACTCGACTCAATGGAATCAAAATAGGTTTGATTTAAACTGGGACAGCTCTGTATAAGCCTCAGTGATGTAACACCAGTTTTAGGTTGCGTTTTTCTGGTGGTAGTGGTTTTATGTCTGTAAATATACTGAGACACCTTGAGAACATGTAGAAATTAAGGTTTTCAAAATAATTAAACAGCCGAATGTGAGAGCAGGAACAGTCCACTAATCTGATATATATATATAATTTGAACCATTTTGGACCTCAGACATACAGATACTTAGACCTGAAGTGGATTAATATGTGTCTTCTATATGAATCAATGATAGGATTCTTGTAGAATTGTCTTTGTCTACAGAATAGTCCTGGCCAAAAGAAGTGTAGTATGTCCAGGTTATATAGAAATTACACATTATCTCTCAATTCTTAGGCAGGATTTATAGATGTGAAGCTATTTATTGAAACGTTAATAATCACGTTTGTAAGATTTCTTCTTTGACCTAATCCTTTCTTCCCAAGAATTTGTATGTAAAAATGCCTTCAAGACTTCACTCTTTTTCCTTCCAAGGCCTAGGGCCTGAAAGGGAGAGCTAAGGAAAAACAAACCATATGAAAATGCACCTTGAAGTTAATGTGCAACAGGTGTATTAATTTCTAGATGGATTCCCTCCATACTGTTCCCTCTGCAGCATGTATGAGACTGATGAGGCATGAAGCAAACTGCAAGAATTGGACTCTGAAACGAAGAATGCAGCAGAATCCAGAAATGCCAGGCAGAGAGCTTTTCACCAAATGCTCTGGCATCCATGTGTATACCCAGAATAATTTAACTGAGCATTTCCCTGAGCAAAGTTTGCCTAATGTTTATTACATGTGGAGTTTTTAATCATTTGTCTGCAATGTTTCAAATATAAAGAGCAAATGTATCTGTTTTGTGTTCATTGATACTAATAGAGTGTGGGAATATAGTGGATTAGATTTAAAGCAGGCAGTTGGCTATGGATGGGTTATTTAATTTGGACTTGATCCCACGAAATAATAATTTTTAACAAAATAAGTAACCAAAAGTCAGAATATTCTTAACTATCATTGACTTGACTTGTCTAAGAGTTTAAGCACAAGGTTTCAGAATTTACAGAGCTGAAACTTGTGAAGCTATTCACTGACAAATGGGCTGCTTAAAAATGTTACCTCTCCTATCTATTTCTTGCATCAGATTAAACAATTTCAGAATCAGAAAATGAAAATATTTGTTTAGAAAGGCATAACTTCTAAATATATAATTTGTTTTCTATAAGTGCTATCCTTCAGGAAGAAAATGACAAGGGAAAAACCAAAAGCAGAAAACCCTTTGTGAGTCATTTCAGGTAAACGATTGATTCATGGTAGCTCAGAATCTAATATAGTATGACCCAGTTGTATCAGGGTGAATTTGGTCATAAAGTGCCACTCATTCCTGGAAGCATGAGGGACAAAGCATTGATTCAACAAATAATCTCTGTGATAGTGTGTATTAGAACCAACCTTTCAGCAAAGTGACAAGGCTTATGTAGGAAAATTGTGGTTTGGAGTTTATTTATTTATTCATTCACTTATTTTTTTCCATACTAATCTCTGAGAGATATGTGAGTGTAAATCATCTTTTTCTTTGTGTATTCCCTGTCAGTTCATTTGTTGAAATACAGAACTAAAGCTGCTTTTTGGAGCAACCCATCCTTTAGCATATTGAACACTTTCAGAAATTAAATATTTTTAAAATATAATATCTTCTAGGAGGCAGCAAGGGAAAGCATTTTGCCAGAAGCTCATCTTGTTAAAAGAAAAATGACTGAATGATTTGTAAAGTAACATTCAAACTGATTTCATTGTTGAGGCTGGAGCAGATCACATTCTGACTTTGTTGCAGATAGGGCTATGTTAATCTGCAGGCCAGCATTTCACAGCTACAAGTTTGCTAATTCCACCTCTCTTTTCTTCTGTCTTCCCCATCTTCCATTCCATTGCCCCTTTTCCCTTCCTCTTCGCTCCCACCTTTTCCCCCACTTCTGGAGCTTCAAAACAAATTGAATCATTTCTGATTTAGTTTGACGGGATAATGGAAGTCATATTTTTCTTTCTAAAACTTCCTCCTAATGAAGGACAGTGCTTGGATTGGTTTGTCTTTGGGTTCATTCAAAGCTCTCACACTTGCCAGAGCAGGTGATGAAGAGTGTATGTGAGTTCAGTTCAGTGAGCCATTGGGAAATAGGTTATAGTTTTCAGGAGTAATAAAAGTTTGGTGTGGGTAGATCCTGAGACAGAGCTTTGAGTTATCATATGGCACATCACTCATTAATGATTAAGCCTCAAAGGCTTCAAAACAGTGACCATTTCATGGAAAATAAAGAATATATTGTATACTTGCACCCCTTCAACTTTCTTTGTGCCTTCAATCCTGTTTTCTTGTCTCTTTTAAAACTCTGTCTTTAGAAAGCTTCTCTCTCACTTTGTTTATGCCCTCTGAAATGAGATCCTACATCCCACTCCCCCCAGTTCCTCTTCAACTTTCATAAGGAAATATGCTGAAATTTAAGAGCACCAAACAGGTTTTCAACATTTTCATATGAGTACAGAGAATTTTCATCCTCTTAAAAAAAAAAAGTGTTCCGCTTCCCATCTGTCAAAGTGCACAGACCTGCTTTCCAGAAAATATATCCCTGCTGGTAGGCACCAGAAAACTAGAAATAAACTATATGTGTCTCTTAATAGCAGTAATTTTACAGTGTTTGCTAGAGCTGACTAGCATGACATTTCATTTCCACTTACAATCCAGATGTGTCTAGTAAAACTTAAATAGTTTAAACATTGAGTGTTAGTGCTGATGTTTTAATTTTGATACTTTGACACGTACAGATTTCCTTCTCTTAGACTCTTGCTTGTAATATTGAAAGCTCAGAGAAATACTGAAAATTCATCATACTTGAAATGTTTGAGTAAAGTGAGGATGCAATAGTGCATTGTGTTGTGAAAAACTCTTGGGGTTTTTTTTCTCCCACCATTGTGCTGTATCCTCAGGTAAGGAGTAGGAGCAATGGTTTAATCCCCTCTGTGTTCCCATGCAAACAACTGTGGTTTGGTCTAAGATAACACATACCTTCAATAAGTGTATTAGCAGAAAAAGGAGCATGGTGCACCTGTTTGCATGTGGAAGCAGTCAGATCACTGAACTGCAGCGTGCTCCAAAAGCTGATTAAGCATTTTGCCTCTTCATTGTGTTCCTCTTTTTCACTCCTCTGTGCTACAGAATCAAAACAAAACATTTGTGCAGAAGTTTGAAAGATGTAAAAATCAAAATCTTTCACTGTCTTAAAGCCTGGAAGGAGAGTGAGCTGTTGATCCAAGGAGAGATATCAGAGCCATAGCATGCCTGAGGACAGCTGTTGGAGCATCTCCAGATTTCCCTTTGTTTAAAACTATGTCACCATTTGAAATCTAGCTAATGTGAAGAGAATTAATAAGCTGATTGCATGCAGTGCTTCCCTTGTTAAGGGTTAATTATTATGCGTCTTTCCTTGCACCATATGGTGGACTTTTGTTTGCTCTGAAATGCCTCTCTTTTCAACAGCTCTGCAGATTAGAAAGTAAAGCTCATTAGGTAACAAACGCTATCCTTTTTACTTATGTTTTACATACTTTTATATAATTTTACATATACTTGACTCCTTGTCAAGTATAACTAGATACGCTTAATGAAAATTGGTGTTTCTTTTTAATATTTCTTTTTTTAAAAAAAATGTTATGGTAATTTTTTTTCGTTTTCTTTACTCTCTGTTCTAAGAAGAAAAGTTTTCTTTCTGCACCTAGTTTCTGTGTTTATGATTAAGTATGACCATGGACATGTATGCTCCTCAAAAGTTTTAAACAAAAGTTTAAAACACTCGTTGCTGCAGGATCAGTGCCAAACATCTCTAAGGAAAAGTGGTTTTATGAAGTCAAAGCTGCCTTAAGCATTTTTTCTTTCACAATAATCCTAGCCTAGATGTGGATACAGATAAGAACCAAGATGGAACAAAGTCATTTAGGCTTACAGTTGCTTAAGTATTTCCATTACAGCTCTTAATTTTTGGCTAAACTTTTTCACACAGATGTGTTTTCTGCTTTTTTTCCTTCGTAGTTTGTGGAAGAATACCAGACTGTTTTGAAATAAAATATTAATCTTTCATATTAAGTGAAAGGGTGGAATGTGAGGGGATTTCTGACTTACTCATATATGCATGCTTATTTGAATCAAACTTGCAGCAAAATAACTGTGTTTAAATTCTGGCAAGGAAATAGGTATTATTGATTATTATTTTGAATTTTTAATATTTTTGATGAAATTCCATTTTGATGCGGAATAATCATGCCTTTGGACAGTACACATTTTGCATGGACCTTTTGTGGATTTATGCCTTATTGAGTGTTATGGAGACGTTCGTAAACATTTATCTTGATGAATTCTGTAAAACACAGGATTCATTTTAAATTTTAAATATTGCACATGTTACCATTCTCTTTATATTTTTATATAATATTAAGCACCCTTTAGGAGCTACTGGAAATAATCATTGGTGTAATATTAAAATTTTTATTCTATCACTATTGCTAGTACCATGCCCTACTAGTATTACTGTCTGGATTATTTGATAACATTATTGATTGTTAATGATAGAATAAGAAAGGGAATTCTGCCAGTACATTATAAATACTCAAAGAAATGGAATATGAGGACTTGTAGGATAAGTGTGGTACACAGGTTTGAAAATCATGCATTTCCTGGAAATAGCTTTAAATGAATCCTTATCCCATTTGCTGCTCCATTTTCATATTTTTCCAAATATTTTTAAGCTTTTTCTGCTTATGACCATCTTTTCCTGACTTACTGTAAACCTTTACTCCAAAATCTGGTAAGAGCTGTTGCATGGAACATTATTTGTAATAGTTTGTCACAAATCAACTTTATGATTTTTCTGCAGGACTGAGTCCTGCTAACCAAGATGGAAATCAAAGTAGCCTGTCTTGTTTCATGCAGATATTTCTGATAAAGAAAGAGGATGGCAGTGAGTTATGTATAAAGCAAGGGAAAGTAGATATAATTCTGTTATTTTTCTGCTATGAATATATCTTATTAAATCCATGGAATTACAGTATTTTTCACCCAATTTTTTGAGGTATACTTAAAATTATCTCTCATCTGCAGGGCCATATAAAACTACCAAAATAGCTGAAAGGCAGTGTCATTATCAAGTTTGGTTGGGATTTTTTTTTTCCTTTACCTACTGTTTTTTCTTTTCTTTTGGAATAGCATTGAAGGGCTCCCATCAGATTTCAGGCTGACTACTTTAGTCATTAGATACACATATGAAAATGCATTCTCTAACCCAAAAAGCTTTTACTCTAAGTAACAATGGCATGCTTTGCCAAGGACAAGGTGAAATGCTAGTGTACTGTGTACCACTCCTTCCAACATACTGCATGGTGAAATAGACAAATGTCCTTACTCTGAAGGACAGCTTTATGATTCTAATTTTAGGAACTTCCTGAGTAATTAAGACATGCTCATTTATTAAGCCAATTTACAATGCTTCTATCTAGATAACAATACAGATTCTTCAAATTTCTTTCCACCATTTTAGATAAAATCTTTATCTGCTGGTTTGACACGCATTTCCCATGTCTTCTTTCCTAAATCTCTGCTATGGATTTTTTTTTATTAGACATGACACAGAAAACGTTACACATTTTTTGAACTTTAGGTTAGGAAATTAAGTCAAAAGTTCATGTGAGTCTGAAAATTTCTGGGACTTGGAAAAAGTTTAATTTTTGTGATCCATAGTTGTTAAAACATCATTTCTCTTAAAAACTGCTGAAATACACATTTAACTAGACTTCAGGTTAAAAACCTTACAGTAAAAACCAGAAAAATATATTTGTGCTTTCTAAACAAGACATCATGCTAGTCATTTTTTATTTTTGTGAGTTTTAAAAAAGAAACAGTTCTAATATTAGAATAGTTTTGCTATTAAAAGAATATAAATAATTACCAGAGAAATATTCTCATGACAATGCTGAAATTACAGATATTACAAAGTAATGAATGGTATTCTTGCTTTTGGTTGTTTTTGTGTTATTTTGACAGGGGGCTAAATCCAAATATGTAAGTAAATCAAAACATTAATTATTAGTAGATATTTTTGTCAAAGTATTTGTTACTCGTTATTCATTCCTGTATTTTACAAAAGTATTAATTACATTTATTATATATGCAATATATAGTACAAGTTATATTGTATAGAGTAAATGATATATATTAGAATATTCATTGCTATATAGAGTCCTTATTTTGTAATCTTAGTATTATAAATCATGTGACATATTAGTGCAAAATTTTTTTCAAAGAATACCCTAATATTTGAATGTGTACCTGTATAACAGGTGTATGCCTTATGAAGCAAACACTGAGTTACTTCTAAAGAAGTTTAAGCTATATTACTGTGTTAACAAAAAAAAAGGAAAAAAAAAAGAATGTGTAACATCAGAATATGTGAACTTAAATTTTGGTCTGAATTAGTCGTTCAAGGAAGTTATGTAACAGTGGGTTTAATTTTGTCCATTGTGCGCAAAAATGAAACAATTTACCAACATAATACATAAACAGAAATTAAGGTTTAGCATTCCCTGTCACTCTACTGCTTTGTTTCAGCTAAAAAGGCTAACCTTATATCTCCATGGAAAAGGTCTATATTTAAAAAAAAAAATAAGGTAGGAAGGAAAAAAATCCCTTAAGCCATCACTTTTAAAATAAAATTATGGCAGCCACTTTTACTTTTGCCTTTGAAAGCCACTTCTGTATCAGGTGGCTGGATCTCAAGAGCAAGATTCATTTTTGGTGAATAAGAAAGGGTTGTAATGAGTGTAATTAAGGGAAGGTATTTCATACACAGCTGTGATATAGAAGTATCAGGGTGTCTCACCCACACACTTGCTGATTCCTGAGATACTCCAGCTCCTTGCACTCAGTTCCTTTCCAGAGTAATTCTCACAGGCAATACTAATAGTTGCTAAAATACATCATAAGTTTTCTTTGCAATGCAGAACTTGCAGTGATTTTTCTATAAATTGACTTCAACCTGTAAAAAGAAATAGCAAGAATACATGGATGTAATTAATAAGTAAAACCTAGTGTTTAATACTCAACACTGTGTAATCTAAAGTCATACAAGCAGAAAGTGTTCAAATGGCATTTGTGAGACAGCTTCCTTTGAGTGGCGGGATCATTTTCTCCTTGAGCTGTGGCCAAGTCCTGCATATACAGAGGGAAAACCTGTTTGGAAGAGAGATCGTGAGCTCATGATTTTGTTTCTCTGCATTCTGTTAGCATATATCACTAGATTGATGTTTGCACTTGAACAGACTCAGCTTTTAAAGCAGGAACAGCATTGTGAACTGAGTCCTGAATTCTCTCACCTACTTTTAGAAAGGGGTGCCACAATTTCCACAGTTAGGAATGAAGGAGTAAGAGAATTTAAAAAAAATGAAAATAATGAGGAAGTAAATGAAATAATGAGGAAGCGAATGCTGTGAATTCCAATCTGGAATATCTTTTTGTTAGGCTGTTGTTCAGTATTTTGTCATGCTATGTTTTACCCCTTATGGAAGCTTTGCTGACCTTTTTGGCAAGCATTGGCCAACTGAGATTGGAATTGCACAGTATATCATATTTTGACAAAAAACCTGCTTTTCCACTGAGAGTATTTGTGTAAGTTCAGTCACATACACTTTCTAGATAAGAACTCAGGCCTAATTTTAATGCTTTTCAAGTTTAGCACCAAACCAGAAGTCTGTATACTAGTGATAAAGTTGGGTTTTTTTTAAACCCTGTTGAATCCAGCAGCAAGTCATAGGATATTAGATCAGAATGTAACTTTGTTCTAAAGAGTCTTGGAGATTTTATTTTTAACTTTGGCGTGCCACTTAGTGCCTAAAGTTACATGATGGTGAACCTGGGTTTTCTGGTCCAAAATCACCATTAGAGAATGAGGCATCCAGACACCTTCCAGCCACTGAGGTGGATGCTGATGCTTAAGGTAGCTCAGTTCCCCAACTCCATTTTAGATGAGAATCTCTAACTTCTAAAGTAGCTGTATCTCTATTAGTAAGGAAATTCCTTGCTTTCTATACTTTTTTTTAAATTAACATGCTTCAAAACTAGTGTTGCACAGGAAGTTTTAGTAAGTGCTAATAAACAATAGGTATTGTAAGTGGAATTATGACTATGGAAATTTAAATCATCAAATGAGAGAACCTACTAAAATGCTATGGTAGCACCTGGTTGTTATAAAACCTGTATTTCAAAACTCAGGATTGCCTTCACATGTGCATGCTACCTTTATTTTCTGGTTTTTTCTTCTTCAGGGAAAAAGTGATTTATTTTATTATCAGCTCAATTTAGTGGATTTTGTTTGCTTGTTTTGTGGTATTATTATTGGCTGGTTTGGGAATGTTAATTATCCCAGCAAATTCAGTTCACTATTTCTCATGAATAAAAGAACATTAAAATGAAAAATTGCAGTGTTTTACCAAGAACATCTCTGTGTAATCAGAAATCTGTATCTAGCTCAAGAAAGAATAGTATTCCCTTGGGATACAAAGGCTCATTAATTGGCAAAAATCAATGTCCTGGCAATATAAAAGTCCAACAGCATTTATAAATATGCAGCCAATGCCTCAATAAAGATGTGATAATTAGAGGGTCATCAGCTTAACACTTTTTGGTTTCTTTAATGTCATTAATGCACAAGTCATTTGTAGTATCGATTGTTTCTGGTGAGCAGTTATTTAACTGGTGAGCAGTGAAAACAAAGCAGCTGTATTAGCTTCTATTCACAGCTAATGCTCCAATGAATCAGGTAGACCATAAAATACATTAACCAGCCAAACAGAAAAAGTGCCAGTTGATACATCTTGAATGAAAGACCATAGTGCAGCCTTCCTTGCACAGAGAGTTTGAATTAAAAAGCAGTATCCTGGTATACATAGTGAGGTTGTTGTTTACCTCAGAGCTGTGAAGGAATTCAAGTAGTAAAATAAGCTTAGAAAGTTAAAAAGAAAGATGGAAGCACCAAGTTAGTAAATAAAAGTATATGTCTAAGAGAGAAATAGTTATACAGTGTGCATTAAATAAACTGTTGTTAAGACTGGCAACTTTAAAATAACTGCCTTGAAAAAACAAAGCTTTTGAGAATTTGAAAAAAACACCCATACATTTTATTTCTAAGAAAACTGTGCTTGAATACCATGACAAAAGAGTCAGAAGAATAAGAAAGAGGACAAAGATTCATTTCATTAAGATTACTTCTTTAGTCTAGTCACATAATTTTCTTTTTTTAACATTTATATCTGTGATTCAACACAAGGATGGATGATTATAATGATGAAAAGACATAATTTGTTTTTTCAGCCCTTAATAGCATTCTACTTTTGGTGCCTCTTTCTCAAGTGGTACGCACCACATCACATACCTTCCAGTCCCTTGGGGGATGCAGGCTAGTAGTATGGATGCTATTTACTAACTAGATTTAGGTCACTGTTGCAAAACGGAAAGGGATGGAGAGGGGTAACATGTACTGTTTATTATTTAAAACAGAACTGACCATTTGTAATTGAAAGGATGAAAAATAATTGTAAGATGTACAAAAGAGCCCAGTTTGGACAACCTCAGCTCAAATATAATTGTCTCTAAAGCAAACCTCTCAGCGCCAGTACATGCCTGATTTAGTATGTAACTTTTAATGCTTAATGCTCCTCTTCATCTGCCATAGGCAAACATGACAGAGAAAAGTCTTTTGCAACAAGATTTTCTGTTGTAAGTGAAAGTTTGTTACGTAATTTTCAGTTAAATTACAGTTAAGGTTTCCTGTAGTAATATTAGAGGAGACCTAGAAGTATAACTTCCTGAGGTTGCTTTAAACTATATGTAAATTTGGGTCACACCTCTCACCCATCCTTCTTGTGACTTTTTTGCAATATCTCTATTTTACTATATTTAAAAAGTTTGTCTTTTCCATGCTCTTTGGTTCTTCTACAGTAGAGACACTTAAAAGTCTTTGTCCTCATTTTGGATTGCAAATTCTGTGGAATTTAAGCTTCGTTAGGCTCTAACATTTTGTTATTCAAACATCACAACTTCATTTGAAAAGTTTGAGTGCATGAAACAACATTAGTCAGAGTTGAGTCAATGCTAGAAGCACTTTGTTTTTACCTTTCAGTATAGTCAAAACGGGAAGGTGGAAGGAAGGCAGGAAGTCTATACATTAAAAAAAAAATTCAAATCACTCTTCATATGCCTTCATAAGAAAGAGATAGGATAAGAGATATATAGAAGAAAGGCTGGTCTGTCTTCTTCTCTTGTCTGCTTTATTCTGGAAAGAGTTTTGCCCATATCGGACAAGCCTGTGGCTGATACAGGCCCGAGGAAATTTCTGGGCTCTCTTCTTAGGTCCTGATTTTTGGCAAAGGGAATTTGCTTGACTGGGGCAAAGGGTGCTGTTTAAAGCAAAACCAACATTCCTGCAAAACTGCCACTATCTGAATAACTGGTGACAATCTCAAAATCTGTATCTTGAACAAACAGTAACAGTCAGTCCACCTTTCACACTTGATTAGTAGCCTAATTAAGAGAGTAGTGTGTTCCATTTGTTATAACTTGAGTGCTATAGTGCCATGTTATAAAGTGCCAGTGATTAGACTATTCTTCATTTCACCATAAAAACAATACCACTGGATTTTTAAAGACATTGTGCTCACCCTTTTATTTTTATTTGTATTTTCTGCCTTTGAGCGTTATTCTTCTAGGTGTACCATTAAAACTTAGTCACCTGTTAATGTGCTGAAGGCTTTAGGTACCTAAATGTTTCTTTGAAAAGAACTAAAGAACACCTGCAATGTCTTAAGGTAATAACTGTCAAACTGTCAGAGGCAAAAGTAACAAGCAAAATATTTCCAACAAAATAAAGAAGACAGACGTTGGAAAGGGAAGCAAACTATATTTATAAAGCCAGTTGTAAAAGAAGTTAATGCTAAACATGTGATGTTTATGCCAATAGAATGAGTCAGATGTGCTTCAAGTGAAATACTGTATTTTGAGCTGCCTAATGTCACCAGTGCCTGCAGGGACAGTTTACTAACTTTCCATGAACACCCAGCCAGCTCTTCAAAGTAATTTTCATTATACAACCATGTAGCTTTAAAGGCATCCTCCCTTATTGATCTTGGTTTTGCATGATTCAACTTGTTAAGAACAAGATAAAGCTCCTCTGATAAACATTGATATTCTTTAGGTAAGGAGAATATCTTTACTCTAACATTTTTATTGTCATTGTTTGTATCTATGCAGACAGCTTAAGTCATTAAAATGGCTTGTTTTGTTTATTGTTTTTTTCCTTTTTCCCTACAGTTAAACTTCCATTAAACTCTAGCCAGCTGCTTGCATTCCTGACCTTCTGAATCTACTGAGTCAGTGCTCAAGACCAGTCATGGCACTTTGCTTACTGTTATACAGTCAGGGCTGGGCCAAAATTTTTCCAGATTTTGCTTTCTCTACATTAAAGTTAATGAGACAGATGCAGGAATCTGATTTCTCAAACAGAAAGCACTGATTGAAAAAACCCGCAACATTTCCCTTTCCCTTTTCACTTTCTTTTTCCTTTTCAGTTTCCCCTTTCTCTTCCCTCTTCCTTTTTGTGACATATTTCTTGAGCTATGGGCTAGTATGAAAACTAAAGGAAAGGAGAAAATAGGGTAATTGCACACTAATTTAATCCCTCTTCTTCAAAAATGCTGCATATTTGGATTTTCTTTACTGATTTGGTTTTCTTTGGGATGAGTGGGATGGTTTGAGACCATTTAATATTAAATATATATATATACTATACATATAAAAATACATTCTAAGTACTTTAAAATACCATATTGATGATCTCTTTTATTTTTTGAAAATTCTTTTGCAAACAGTTACCACAGAGTTGAAAAGGGGAGAAGTACCTACTTGACACTAGAGCATGTAATCTGAATGTGCTGGCTACGCAGTGAAGTATAGTGTTTTAGCAGAATTTGGGGTGATCCTGTAACTTCAGGCCAAACTCAGTCACTTAAGACACACACATATGGCTGTTGTGCTGTAGGTCAGTTGGCCAGTTTATGCATGTTGTACTTCACAAACCTGCATAGGTCACAATCCTAATTTATAATGCATTTCTATGTGTTCTGTTTATGTAAGTGTGTTTCATGGAATAACATCTTGTGGAAATTACCTACAGAAACTAAAAAGCCTGTTTGTATCTAGGGTGAGAGTGGTTTCTAGGGTTTCTGGGGAAAAGTTAATGACTGCAGCAGAAAGGTGGGTAGGTGGTAGACCGTGTCTGCCGAACTTTGCTGTGTATTATGTATTGACACAAATTTTAAAACAGACTCTTTAAAGGATACACCTCGTTTACCTCTTGAAGAGTGGCAGATGTTTCCACCATCCCTCAGAGGGAAGTCCAGCCTCCCTAGCTAGGTGCCTGAGCTGTAGGCCTTTTAGGGCAGCCCTTGTCCCTAATTAGATTTCTTCTTGAGAGAGTTTTTAGGTGTTTCCTGCATAGACTCAAGAGTTTAAATTAGAGAGGCTACTTCACAGCTGTGGGTAATAAATTGAGACAAATACCAGAAATTAGCATTTCTGTATTGCTATCAGAAAAAAGCAAATATTAGACTAATGATTTAAAATTGAATAATGATAACAAAATAATAAAATTCCAAGGCCCAATGAAAGATACAACGTGAGAAAACAGTCCTATCAGTCGCGTTGTAGATGTACGTTCAGATGTAGGTTCCATCTCAGGACACACCTGGAGAAATAATCTATCTTAAATGCCCACCTAAGATCTGAATGACAGGCAGGATCTCTTTCTCTGCTAATTGGTAGAACCCTAATGAGGCCAGACTTGTATTTTCATATCTTTGGTGAAAAATTAGGTGGGATCAGTCCAGGCATGTATTGCACACTTGGTGTGTGAAATTTGTGTTCAGATAAGGAGAATTATATTTATTGATGAAATTTACATTACCTTGAATGCTGTAATGTATGCAGCAAAACCTCTTTTTAATAAAGATAAGCCAGTTGTGTGCTCCACTCCTAAAATAAGTTTGCAGCCATGTCCATTTGAAGATAGTTACTCTATTTAATCTGCACATATACTGCATGTATGAAGCTCTGATTGGTTCCTTTGGATACAGATGTTATTTAAAAAGTGTCATGACTATATTATCTGAATTTATTTGTATATTTCATAAAATTTTGGTTTAGTTCGGATTAAAGAAATTACAAAGTTAAAAAAGATAAACCTTTTCAAATAGTGATTTAAAATAAAACATGCCCTTATCACTACCAGCTTTGTCTTATGACTAATTCAACCACTGTTATCTAATTAGAACAAAGAATTAATTTCTTTTCTTGTTTTTATTATTCCAAGCATATGTACAGTATAGCTTTGATTAGTTGAGTAACCCCTCTACTATTTCAACTTTTTCAGTGGCACTCACGTTAAAAGCTACAAAACCTCATACTTAGGTAATAAGTAGATTGAGTATTTTTGTCATTAAATGATAATAAGAGGAGTTTCTGAGTGGTTTAGCACAGCTATTTTCTAAGTCAGGGTTTTTACATGCACATTTAAGGGAGAGTAATGAACATTCAGTATATTTATTATCCTGGGAAATTCCACTACCAATCATTTATTTCATTTTTTTTTCATTTCATACAGTAAGCAGTGCTGAGACCATATTCATTAAAGAAACAAGCTATAGATGTTCATGATTCGGATGTATATCCATCTTAATAAGTGTATTATAATACATTCATGAGTATAAATAATTACAGTAGAGCTTTTTCAAATGAATAAAGCATTAGACTGTTATTCAGTGGATGTAGTCCTATTTCTGTTTCTGTTTACATATTGTACACCTTGCATATTCTGGTATTTAATATGCTATTGGTCTAAATTATGTCATATTGTTTGACTTATCTAAATATGACCCATATTGTAACTATACTCACTCATGTCAATTGTGTTGCTCTACTAGTGATGTGCCTTGAAATCACTAATTTAAGCCTCTTGTTGGTGACAAATGCAACTTTTTTGCTATACATACATGTACGTAGCAGTGATTTCTACTGTAGACTTGGAAGATCTCATAGAAAAACAAAATTGAAAAATGATCTACAGTATATGTAGGAAAATGGTAACCTTTGTTAAGGCACAGGATGGTGCTGTGGTTATGACTAGTTTAATTGTTTTTGTGGCATTCCAGTTTTGTGGCCTTTTTCTGTATCCTTTACAACTGGAAGGACTTCTAAGATGTGTAGACACTATTTTTCCATAGTTTTCTATAACAGAACAGCATATGTTGCATACAGTCTGAAAGACAGACCAACACTATGCTGTCCCAATATTGTAACTATGAGTGAGGGAATGGAGAATCAGATCTAAAGTTTATTATTTTGGGTAAAGAGAACCATAATAAACTATTCAAGGATGCTTATGCAATTTTCTTTATTTTTCCAATATATTGACTGTATGTGAAATCAAACAGAACCAGCTTTGTCTTTTGTTTCGTTTTGTTGAGTTCTTTCTTTGTGGTTTGTTTGTTTGGGGGGTTTTTTAGATTTAACCTTTCTGACTTCTTGTTGCATGGTTTTGTGTTACTGCAAAGAGCTCCCTTTTCATCTCCTTCATCCTGGATATTGATTAAAGTTCAGCATTCAGGATAAAAGGAGTCAATGCAGTCACTACTTATTCACACTGTTAAAAATTGAAAGCGAATCGGACCCAGGAGCTGTTGTTCTGGTTTTGTTGTTTTTTGGGGTTTTTTCTCCTAATAAAGTGTTGGTTCAGACTTCAGTACTACTTAGGAATATTTTCAGCATTAAATTGATTCTCTGCAACTGTGAAGTTGGAGTTATATAAGTAGTCACAATATTTAGGTACCTTGTTAAAGCACCTCTAGACTCATCAGGAATTAGACTTATGTTAGTGTATGTAGAAACCTGGATCCTACAAGGTTTGTATGAGAGGGAAGTGAGAGCAAACTCCAGGCTAATTACCTTAAAGTGCCTTAAGGATCATGGAATACATATCCTTAAATTCCAAGGAAAATTTAGGAGAAAGGAAGAAATTCTAGATAGTGTGAGAAAGATGGGGTCTACATCACCTATAACTTATGTAAATGTTACATGTCAGTTTTATTTGCTGCACTAGATCATCTGTTTCTTAAAAAATCTGTGCCTAAATTCATTATGTAATCAGTGGAGAAAGTTTTTTCAAAGGTCTTAAAGTGAGGTTGTTTTAAAATTTATGGGTTTCAGTTTAAACAGGCAGACTCTCTTTTTGGATCTTTGCAGTGCACTTACCTCTCTGTCACAGGGAGCAAAGCTATTTGACGAATTTAATCACTTAATTTATGTACTCTGTAACCGCCTAAAGGATAGGTGCACCCAGGTGCCTAAGTTAGATTGTCTGGATCCCATCCAGACTTGTTTCTGAATAAAAAAGTAAAAGCCTATCTCTGTTAAATTGGCTAAGAAATTTGAATCTTTTCATTAAAAATATAAAAAATTGTAGCCAATTAATGATGTAGCTATGTTGCATAATCAGTTGTGGTAATTACAATTTTAATTACTTTACCCTTAGGACCTGATTCTGATCTTGTTTCCATTGGTATAAAGCAAGGATAGCTTAGATAAAATCAATGCAGCTAAACTAAAATATAATTGATGAGAGGTCAGAATTGAGCCCTAAATGGTATGCTAAAAGTGGAACTAATCAGAAAGCTAAATGGGTTTATAATTTGTGCAATTGACATTTTCCTAATCTAAATCTCCAAGAAGTTAACCTTTGGATATAGAACTTCGGTTTTCTTTAGAGTTTCATAGCATCTAGGGAAGTGAAGCCACTAGAAGATGTGTAAAAAGACCTGAAACCCAAAGATGATTCTGTGCAGCTTTTAAAACCACATAATAAATTCTTCCATTAAATGATTGATGTGTTTTCAGCTAAATAAATTTCTGCATCAGACAAGTCTTTGTGCAAACTCTTCCGGTGAGCAGAAGCTGGAGAAGCATTGAACTGTAACACGTTCTCAAATAACAAAAAAAATCCCCCCTAATCAAAGGTTACTTTAAGCAGTAAGAAGATTTATGAACCAATGTCTACTCAAAGTGAAGACTATTTAAGATCTTTTTGAAATTATGTTTAGAGTTCACTGGTTGTGTAATAGATGGTAGGGATAAATTTTTTAACCATCATGCTAGTTTATTATATATAGTTACTAGGTCTTATTTATATATATTTAGTCCTATAAATGTGTTATAATTTTTAATATTATTGTGCCAAAAAAAAGACAAAACATAAACAAATTGAAGATATTTTCATACAAATTTTTCAGGCTTTATTGTTATGTATATGCATTGTGTCTGAAGTAATTTTTTGCTGTTGAATAGACAGATGTTAGTTTATGTTGTATATTCAAATCAATTGAGCAGCTTCTTTAAAAAATATGTTCTCCCAAAGATAAGGGTTTTTTCCTCTGCTTTTGTACAACAGCATTTTTTGAACAATTTATGCAAACCTCCAAAGTTATTTCATTTGGGTCAATCAACATTGTATCAAATGAATTTTTTCTCAGTTGTCACAACGTCTGTGAATTTTTATACATCAAGGGAAATTTTGAAAACTGTGTTTATGTCAGTGACAGTTCTCCCCACTGGCGACCTCACTCTGGTCAGTGAAACTTACTCTTCCACAAGCCCTGACAGAGGGAGTGATAGGCTGACTGCTGTGCTTGACCTTCCCCTCATGGACATGATTTTTCCTCCTGTGCATACTCACTAACTTCAGGCTTACTGCTTCTGAAATTTATCACTGTAGCAGAGATTCCCAGATGGATATTTATCCATCTTATTGAAATCTAGAGATTTAGTGCTCTTTTGGAGAAGAACGCTCATAATGTGAAAGAAAACACAAACTGTTTTTGCAAGGAATTCTTCCTGCTTTCCCTGCCAATATTACCCATGCTGCTTTCAGAAATATGCCCATTGTTAGCAGTGCCATTATGATGCATTTCACAGGAATTTGGAAGGCTGGAACAGAAGTTGTTACACACTTTAGGAATGTTAGTAGAGTAATATTTTTTTTCTGCGCTGAACAATTATGTCTTTGGAAACATCAGTTTGTTCAAACCTCTGGCACAGTGATAATTGTTTTGTGCTGACATCTTTATAGAATATTTATATGCTTTTCTGTTAATATTTGATCAACTGTTTTTAATTTTTTTGGCATGATACTTTGTTTCCAGATTTTAATTGGCCAGGTCTGAAACAAAATGCTTTGTTATGGGGCTGGAATTATTTCAGTAGTGTGTTGCACTTCTTACACTAAATAAACATAATCAAACTAGTGCATAGGCCTCCAAAGGCACAGTTCTAAATCACCTCATACACTCCAACAAAAACAACTTTTACTTTTAGAGTAGTCAAACTAGAGTAGCAATTTTAGCTATAAAGTAGCAAGAGGAGTGTATTAAGGGGGGGTGGCGCGGGAGGTAGGTTTGTGTTTTTTTGTTGGTTTTTTTCACCCCATGTGTGGCTTCCTTGAAGCTGACATGTATTTGTGGCTTGAATAGATGACAGCATGAAATTCAATTACAGAAAACAGTCTCAGTCATTACACCTGTCTGCTTCCAGAGGAAAGTATTTGTAAATTGTGTTTTATCCTTCTGTTCCCTAAAACTGATGTCTGTAATTGACACTTGCCAGCAGAGATGACTGGAGACAGAAGGAGAACATAATGTGTCTGAGTAGCCCACCAAGGAAAAGAGTATCCTGATCTTTGGGGAGTTTTGTGGTGTTTTGCTTTTCTTTAATGAAGAATAATATGTGTGTGTCAAGGATTTACTGCAAGGCTGGTGGCAGATGTTTCTCTTAAAAAAAGTTATGAAAGATGAATCGTAAAAGAACACAGGACAAAAGAAAAAGGTAATTAACATAGAAATATTTCTTCTGCAAAGGAAAACAAACACTTCAGGAGAACAAAGGCCCCTCTTTGTTATTTGTAAAGCTGGTTTGTTACTCTAACACATTTGTAAGAATCAGGTTTGTGCCTGACATGTCAAAACTTATTCACAAAACAAGAGTTGTGGATATCTTGGGAGTTGATGTTGTCACTTGTTACGCAACTCAGCATCCATTCAGCACTGATTGATGCCCAAGTCACTAGTTTTGGAAGAAATGAGATGCAGACATAACAGTAATATTTGTACGAAATGTCAGGCAGGAGAAACAGGGGAGTTCATAGAATGGATCTAGATACAGACTGTGACCAGAATAAAACTAAAAAAAAATCAAAAAGCATGATAGACAAGCTGTCAGCTCTGATCTTTCTAAGCTGTTTAATTTCTTTTTGGTTGATTCTTTTTCTTTCCTTTCTTTGGTTACTCTCCCAGGAATTTTGCCAGAGCAGAGAGTTTATAGAGCTGATCCATCTGCTGAATTTTGAGTTTAATGAAGGAATTACCAAACCAATAAGAATTTTAAATGCATCAGATACATAAAAGATATAGGCAGTTAGTAAATTGCTACATATTTGGTAATAATACTGTTTGAACATAAGCTTTCTTAGAAATTTGCTAATAATATTAAGGGGAAATCTGAATGTATTTATTGGGTTTTTTTCCTGATAGGTCTCTTCTAACTCAGCATATTCTATGATTGCATTATTCTATTTATTAATTGATATGCAAAAGTATTGAGGTAGCTACTGCTTCTGTTCCTCTCTGTAGATCAGCAGGTATTTTGAGAGTTTCTCAGCCACAAAAGTAGTGGCAAAAAATGTAGTGGAGTAATGCACTCAAGTATTACTTGACTACCTTTCCCTGTTACCATGTACTCAGGAGATCCCCAAGTGGCTCAGAGAAGTGTGTGTGCCTCTGCTCATGGCTTACACAGTACTGTAAGCACACTGTATTATATTTATGAGCCAGAAAGTAAAGTGTGTCAGAGAGGAAGTTAAAATGGCTTCTCTGTAGGATATTGTTAGTGTAAAATATCTGATTTATTTGTGTCTCTTTTTGAATGTTGCAGCTTGTAAACACAGTGGGGAATTTCTCTGCCATTGATCCAAAGCAATGGGTACTAATGGCATAATACAGTGGTACTCAATAACCTTTTATCATGGGCTGCTTTGTCATGTGGAGGCTTAACTGAGGGGAGAGAAATACACTGTAACAGAACAGAAAATCTTATCAATTTTCATCAATATATTGAATAATTTTCAGTATAAGAGCTATAGTAATCTTTTCTATCATCTTTTTGCATGAACTATCATATAGAATAGCATGAAAATTGTTGTACATATTACTAGAAATATGAAGTGAAAGGTAGGCATTTTTTCCCAAGCATTCCAAGGACAAGCTGCAGCAGCTTTCTATTATGGATTTAGTAGCACTTAAGTGAGTACCATATTACAGTGCTCTGAAATTTTTTATAATTTTAATAATAGAATAAACAGTTTATATAGATATAACATGTACTTATACATATCTATAAATCTTTATGACAGAAAGATTTTGTATCTTTCTAAGAAACAGAATATATAAATAAGGGAAATATCTATGCTGTAAGGGGTTAAAATCTGCCTGGTATATGCCAACCTTTGTCAAGGTTCAGTTTTAAGTGACTTCTTTGTACATCAAACAGCTCCTTAGAAGCAAGCAAGAGCATGTACCCTGAAGCAAGTGAGGACTTGTATCCCGAGGCATCCTGTTTCAGACCAGCACAAAAACCAGTGTGGTGCTGCATACTGACCCTCAGGCCCCTGACAGCAGTAGCTCTAATTCCTCAAGTTGTACAGTCTATTTGCCTTCCACTGGGCAATTCTGATGCCTAAGTTTCCCTTCAGAGCAACCCAGAGCATGGTTGGAGGCCAGGTTGTGCCTTCACTTACATGCTTTCTCTTGGGAGCAAATTAGTGCAAAAGGCAGTGCATAAGGGTGCCCTTTGGGTAATCTGGGTGTAGGACTATAACGGAGTATGGAGAGTTTTGTACTCTCTTCCTGAACAACCCTTTGAGAGCTAACAACAGTCTAATTTTCTGCTACTATTTTCGTATATATATACATGGGCTCATTTTACATTTGTTGTTGATAAAATGCCAGATTCCAGTCTCACTTAAAATCGATGTAGAGTCAAAGCAACTCTGTTATCTTAACATTTCTGCCAAGAAAGGAGACAGTGAAGACATTTAAAAAAGAAATAATAGAGTAGGTTATAGCCATTGGGATGACGATATCTCTGTCTGTTTTTCCATGCTTTGCATTTGTTAGCAATTTCCCCCTCAGGCTCAATAGTCTGAATACCCCCCAATTGCTGTAGAACACTGTTGCAAAAAAATGGTGTAAAGCTTCACATAATGTAAAACTTATACTGGGCCCTAAGATAGAGTTTTACAGGGATGTAAAATTGATCTCATTGCTGCTGCATGAAAAGCTGGTGGTTTTGAATGACTGTTGCATGTCTTCATGATATGAAAAGAAAAGAGGTCAAAAGCCAAGAGTTTTTGTCCTTTAGGAAGTGCTGTAAGGGTTCTCTTCTGTGAAAGTCACAGTGTTATTGTTGATTTCAGCAAGTACAAGTTGAAGCTCAGATTGACTTCAGCACATTATTGCTACTATAAGATAAAGAAGTACAAAAAAAAGTTTAGGAAGTCTGGTAGCCCATTCATTCTTCAGCCTTTGTATGCTAAATCATGAAACTGGAGTTGCAAACATAGATTTAGTAGCGTTTGTTAATATAGGGTTTAGTCCTGCAGAGGGAACATTAACTCATGCTTGTGTATGAAGCTTTCTGTAGGAAGTGTGAAGGCAGGATTGAAATCCTTATTTCTAAGGATTTTAAATAGTTTGTTTCATATGCATAAGCTACTAGAAGCAGGAAGCTGCTTCTAGAGACACTTTTTAGAAAGTATCAAAAGTCTCCATGACTAATGCTGTTGGTGGAATTGAGACACATTCAAGATTCAGGACTTTAAGAAATCTCTCAGAAATTGATAGGTATGTTTCTTTTGATGCATTATCTTTTTTTTTCCCAATAAAAATATGTTTACAGCTGATTTTGTGCTAGCAATTGGTGCATTATGCCTAATTCCTCTTTTATGTGAAATTCCATCTTTAAATATTTCCATTTTTCTGGTTTTATTGGGGTTTGTCATGTGTTTGGCATTTTGGTTTGGGATTTTTTGTTTGTTTTTGTTTTGGTTTTGTTTGGTTTTTTTGGTGGATTTTTTCTTAATAAGTTTTGATATAAAGTGAAGAAGATTTAATTTTGCACCTCTCTTTTGTCTTCTGGAAAACACACTGTGGATCAAGGAAAATGTTATTCTTGAGAATCAGAGAAGAGCTAAGGATAGGGATTAAAGGCATGAGCAATACTACAATTTTTTCAGAGAACTCTGAATTAAATGTAATTCTTTCCAAAACAATTGCCACAGTTTTCTATGGCAAAATATTTGCACATATTGATAATGTACCATATACTTGGCTTAGCAGTATGGAAGTAACACATCAGTCTACCATATTCAATATTCTCCCTGGAAGAGAGTATATCCTTGGAATACCCTTCTCTTTTTGTCACCTCAGTTTTAACTTTTTCTGTAACTCGATCTGAAAATGATGACCAGCTTGAAATCTATATAACTTGAAGTCTTTATCAGTAAAACCCAGCAGAGTTATATTTCTCTGTGGCTGTGATGTTGAAACCTGGGGAAAATCAATTTTTCCTTTTGCTGAATGGTATATTTGAAGCATTTAAAAAACAGGTGAATGAGTGTGCTGAGAGCCTGTCATTCTCAAAGTACTTTCTTATGCAGCGTGTGTAGGTACATCTGCCTGTTAGCCCTGAGAGGCTGTGTGTGTTTGATGCATTAGATGTTGTGTCAGCAGGAAGGAGCAAAAGAAGAGATGAGGTATATCAGAAAGAAAGTTAATAGCAAATGGTGTTTTGAACAGCCAGTATCCCCCAGTGTAATATATTATGGAAATTATGATTCTGACAAGTGATGCTTCTTTGTAGCCTAAAGTGATACAGTAGGGATTATGCAGGCTCAAGTCAGTCAGGACTGGGTACTTACTTGTCTAGAAACGCAGTAAGAAGTGCCTCTGTCATGAAAGACTTTGCTAGAGATGCAGTGGCAAGAAGTAGATTAATAAAAGAAAAATCACCCTGAAGTTGTTTAGTAGTAGTAATAGTAGTAACAGTAGTAGTATTTTTATTACTGGTTTAGCTAGAAATGGGAACAAAAGTATTATTTTAATCCTGTTTTTATAGATTTATCTTTTTTGGTAATTTAGTACCCTGTTTTGTCTTATATATAAGGATGAATTGCATGCTTTGACTCATTTTCAAGTTTGCTCAAATATAGTTGTTTGGAAACCATAAAAAGATTGTTAATTAATTAACATAGATAGGAATGGGAGGTTGGTGAAAAGTTTAAAAAGAGGTGTCAAGAAGCCAGAAAAAAATAAAATATCAATGCAAAATCATTTGTAACAAAACCATGGAGAGAATACAGAGGAAATGACTATACTAGAATAAAGAACAAAATGCTTCTGACCTGTGCACTCTCATTAAGCACAGATCAAGAAATGCAACCCAAAAGGGAGAATAAAGATAGCATATACATCTAGGCTCTCACATGAATACATTGGCATATGTGGCTGCTCTAGTTTGCAGAGATTTCCCTGCAGTGACAGCAAACTGGTGTACCTTGCCAGAGAAGGACACTCTGGCTTCAGTCAGTTTAATGTTCTTCCCCTGACAAATGTGGGGACAGAAAATAAGGTTGGGTAGCATGCTACGTTTTAGGAATCTCGTGGTATGGGAATTATATGCAACATAATTAATTGTGTTCATAACTACAAACATATGCAGTCTGTAGGGCTGGACTTTCTCTTCTCCCTCCTGTGATTCTTGTACCAAAGAAAGGTACCACAACTTTTTTAGTTGAAGAAGTGGGGAGCTGAGGGGGGGAACTCAAAACACAAACAAAAACAAACCCATCTTTTACTCTGACCATTCTTGAGTGAAATGAATACTAATTGACAGGAAATAGCTTTAAGAGTGCATTTCTTTGAGAGTTTTGAATGCTGTCTTGCAATGTTGATAAATCACTGGGATTTTATTTTGAATGGAAATTCTTTAACTAAGGAATATACCTGTTTGTGGTGTACTTTGTACAGGTGTTAAGTAGGAATGTCACATAGATTCATTTCCCCAATTAAAATCTTCCTCCTTTCTGTTCCTTCTTCTCTGCATTGCTGTTCCTTCCCCATGTACACAGAGTTAAATTAATTAATACTCTGTGTATTTTTTTAATAAAAGGATACAAGTTCATTTTGCTTCACTGCTTTAAAAAAAGTGAATGCAATGGCCAGTGAAATGAAAAAAAAATTATGAGCAAAACCAAAAAGCAGCAAATGGTGAGGACAAACTCCAGTGACCTAAGTAATGTAAAATTGTTTCACGTTAAGTACAAACTTAAACATGTTTGAATATCTAAAAATGTAAGAGTAGGAATTTGAAAAACATTTATCTGGATGAGATTGAAAATAATACATGAAACGTAGGAAACTCTGAAATTCATTCAGGAAGCTGTGCTACTCATTTAAACAAAGAAGACAACTAGTTAATCACAGAAAAGAAAAGTAGACTGATTAAATTAGTTTGCTGCATTCCAGAGCCTTGGCTACAAAAAGAATATATTTCACTAATTAAAGAGTGAAAATCTCAAAGCGTTTTAAAAGACAATGCAAGGAGAGTGAGAGAGAGCAATCCTGACTTTGTGCATCAACCCATGGTGTTTGTCTGATACAATTTTATGATTTTATCAGCTAGGCAGCCTAGATAGGAGATCCTCAGCTTTGATTTTATTGATTATATACTACATAATAGTTCATGATGAAAATTCTTGTGCGTGGCTTAAATCCATAATTTTCATGGGTTTTGAAGCCTCTAATATAAATAAATTTAATTAAAAAACCTACATGAACATACATGTTTTAAAATAAGCTAGAAACTTCAAAATTGCAGAAAGAAGTTAACAATTCAATTTTAATTGTTCAGAGAATTACTTTCTTGCTTTTACTTCAGATATTTTTTCTTTATCATTATGTTTTTTATACTTGGATACAGGGGTGTGCATTCTAGATATTTTATATTATTTAAACGAACTAGAGAAAGTGAAGTTCGCTTTAGTGTTGCTTGGGATAAGAGTTGTGTTTTATCTGATCATCATAATCAGTACATTATTTATACATATACACTTTGTATACAGTTATAAAATGCAATGGGGTTTTTTATACCTAGAAGATTTAAAATTTTTGAAATTTTTGTTCAAACAAACATTTCAGTATGGGGTCAGTACTAGGCTCTGTGCTTGAAAAATATGTACATAAATTTATTTCTAATATATTATCTCTAATAAATTTATCTCAGACAACTTTCCGATGCCTGAGTCTGCGCCAAGACCAAGTCCTTGTCCATGTAAATGTCATTTTGCTTTTAACTGTAGGGGGCTGAGGATCAGGTCCTCTCTTTCCTTATCTTTTGCATGAGCAAAATTGCTTTCTACTGAACAGAATGAGAACAAGACCAAGTTCTGCATGGTTTCAGTACCATAGTTGGTTTTTTTAAGTACTAGAGTTTTATAGGACTTCTGTTCTATATCCATACAAGCAGTATTTATGTTTGAGGAAAACTGTGATGTTTGGCCTCTTTTGGTGCTGTACATCAGCACAATATCTGCTGTCTGTTTTGTTAAACCTGAGATAGCCTGATAAAGCAAGTTACTTTTTCAGTCTCTCACATTTTATTATATTCTCTTAAACATTTTTATGAGAGTCAGTGACTATAATGCTTGCGTGTTGGTTTTGGGGTTTTTTGGTTTATTTCAAAGGGTCCTTGTTTGTGGGTTATGTTTATCAGGAAACTCCTTGTATATGTGTGCATGCATGAAGTGTGCGTGTATATATGTCTCTGTAGAGTGAGACAGAAGAAGACAGTGTCCCCTCTCTTTCATAAGATCTACTACTTAAATTGTCTCATGCTTTCAAAAATACCAAGACTAAATATGGAAACTTCAGCTCTAAAGAGAGAATGTCCTGGAAAGGTTTGAACTAATGAAAAAGAGTGGACTTAGTCTCTTAACAAGGTTGTTTTCATCACCAAGTTATTTCATAATCAGATAGTGTGACAGATTATTTTTTAAACATAACTGCAATCAGTCATATCAAATCAGCCTAAAATGTGATTTTGTTTCTAAAGTATTATTTTTCTTTTTATGTGCATTTCAGAAACATATGCAATATTTAGACTCTTAATTTACTACACATCAATCTAAAAATCTGCTTTGCTTTCATCGTCAGAATTAATTTGCTTAATTGTTATTCCTACCCCATCAATCTCAGTTTTGCACTAACTTGAAAAATGCTGCTTTTTGCTGTTTGCACTTTAGTTCGATTTCTATTCTAAGTTATGAACAGTAATAGGGTCCTGCTTGAATATTCATTAGCTTTGAATTGTGAGCTATGAAAAGGTGCTTTCTTTTACCTTAATGAAAGTGGCTCAGCATGGGGTGGACCAGTAATGACATTTGATTTTAGGCATCCAACAAGTTTACTTTTTATTTATTGACACATCTTGTCCAAACAGCTCCCTCACAAGTTAGTGGAGTAATGAAAGAAAGAGTGCTGCAGAGGAGCGTGGAGCTTTCCTGGCAGGAACCAGAGCATCCCAATGGAGTCATTACTGAATATGAAATCAAGTATTATGAGAAAGTAAGTGCTGAGATTATCTGAAATGTACAGCAATGTGTTGTTTGCTTTATGTTGGCTTGCTGTGTTGTGGAACAGTGTTAAAGGCATAAGCTGTCAACTATCCTGTCTCTCCAAAGTTTTGTTTGTTTTTAATAACTAGCTAAATCCAGCAATTATTATAGCTATCATATGTCTCATATATTGTATTTTAGCATACTAAAAATTAAATTCACATTTGAAATCTGCCTTTTTGCCCTTTGTTTTTTAATTGTTAAGTTGGACTTGGATATTTTACCATTATACTGTTTTTTGCCCTGTCTCTTCTACATTGTGTTTGAAGCTTGTTTCATTTCCATCTTTATCACTGTAATTCTAGTCTTGAGATACTGTATCAAATACAACTCTGACTGAGTTTTGTTATTTCCATACGAGCTGGGCAGCTTCAACTTGTTGTCTGAAAATTTCCAAAACACTTCCTACAGTTTCAACAAATAAATATTCCTTATTTGTCCTTTTAAAGAGGATCAGCATTGTGGAATTTGTATTTCACTTGTTCTCTCAACACAATAACGAGTTGAAGGCTGCTTTTCAACAGTAGATGAAGTGATCTCTGCTTCTGGTAGAGTGAAATTGCAATCTTACTCATGTCAAGTCAGAGTTTTGCCATTCATTTCAGCATGTCTAGGGCTTCATTCACGA
Organism: Campylorhamphus procurvoides; assembly: GCA_013396655.1. Taxonomy (NCBI): domain Eukaryota; kingdom Metazoa; phylum Chordata; class Aves; order Passeriformes; family Dendrocolaptidae; genus Campylorhamphus; species Campylorhamphus procurvoides. Next base: position 1,930,561 of record WBMV01008903.1, on the reverse strand, counting down.
TAACTTTGAAGTCCTGCAGAATAAAAAAATTCTGACAACCGTAAGCTGGATGAAAGCAGAGTGAAGGCAGGTTGTGCAGCTATATGTTTGTCATGGGACCCAGACTAAGTGTAGCTCCTCCAGATTCCCTGATAAATTGACTGTATAGCATAACATGCTCCTAATTTTTTATAAAACACTCAGTGAAAAACAAAGAACAAATTAAAATTAAAAAAATTAACAAAAGAGCTCCTTTGTGAAGACACTTCATCTCTGCAAACAAGGTAATAGTACCTCTATATCAAAAAGAGCATGTCAGCTTGCCAGGAAATGCAGAATTAGGTAAATTCAGACCAGATTGGATCTAATATCAAGTGTCATATTTAATTTTCAGTGCTGAATTACACAAATATACTTATCAAAAGGTCTTTATATGATTTGGGAAAGGAATAAAATGTCTCTTTGTTGATACTAACTTTACGTTGTTCATTCTAATGACTCATAACAAAAATTAACGAACATACAGGTCTTTTAAAGAAATTTTACTAATTTTAGCATGTAATTTTTGTTCTGCCAGCACTTGTGTGTGCATCCACATGTAATTAAAGTCCATATATTTTATAAAAAGTTTACATATTTACAAGGGCAAAACTGTCCTCTGCACCAAAGGAAAAAAAAAAAAAAGAGAAATTGCAAAGAAAAACCTTGGATTTTCTTTAATATGCAGAGCAGTTTCTAATATGTTCAAACAAATTAAATAATTTAAATAGGTAGTGTAAAATGACAGAAAAATTATCAATATACTAGGTTTTTCATACAATGGTAGCTTTTGAAATGTGGCTTTTATTATTTTCCCTGTATACTCATGTTACTTTAAATAACCAGCAGAATTTCATTGCCAGTTTCTGTGTTTGCAAAGAGAAGAACTGCTGTTGAAGTTCTTGTGTAATAGAAGGAAAAGTCCTAATATTATCCTTATTATAGTGAAATAATAAAAGTACATTACATTCTACAGTTGCAAATATACTGGACTATGTATCTTTAACTGAGACAATTTTTGCACAAGTACTTAAATGGTTGTCTTCCTTCCGAAGTAATGCACTTCAGCTTTAAAAGTACTTCCTAATCTTCCTTGGAACAAGAGAGGCTGTTTAAGTTTTGTTCCACCAATTTAAAAGAAAGAAAAGAATCTGAACTTTCAACTCCTTTTAGAGCCAAATTAAATCAAACATTTCTGTCGTTCTGAAATATTCTGATAAGTGTTTTTTTCACCTCTCACTTCTGGCTAGTGCTGAAGTGGAAACTGCCTGAAATCTCCAAAGTAACACTGTCCTGTGAGATTTCTAGTGCAGGCTATTTTTATTTCTTTGTTATTTATTTATTTTGAATGCAAGAACTGTTGGCAATTCAAATAAGCCTCATTTATGCATCAAAACCCAAACTCTGAAATTCCACTGCGGCTTACAGTCCCAAACCTGTTTATGGTTTCCTTACACTTGTTTCTAGTCTCTCAAGCATTCCTGTTCTTTCTCACATACCAACATGCATTCCACCATGGTCCTCACTTACAGATGATTTAAATGCTCTTGGAGAAGATATGAAAAAGTTGTTGCTAGCCAAGACACTGGATTTGCTCAAATAACAGACTGGGACAGACCTAGGAGCAGCCATTATTGAATCTCAGAAAAGAAATCATTTATGTTCTGTTTAACCTTGTATTTCAGCAAAAGCCTTTGCTGCTTTACTGACTGCAAAGGGGAGGGTTCTCCATAATTTTAGCTAGTGAAGTACTATTGAAATGAATTACAGATTTATTCTTTGCCTGTGTATCTTTCTCATTAGCACTGCTGCATACGGATCATGCTTCTCTGGTCATGTGGCGCATTCAGATGGTTGGTTAAATTCATCTCTTCTGCCCTTCAAATCAGGGTTGCATCTGCCACCAAAAATCAACAGGGCTGCACATATCTATACTGAAAGATAATCTGTGTCAGTAAATATGATGAATAAGTAGAGCTTTTTGAATACTGTAATGATCTGTGATACAGCTTTTGTACTATTTGAAAGTGAGTTATTACTCATAGGGTTTGAAATCTTGTGGTTTTAAATTTGGGGAGTGTCATACTGAGCTTCTTTCGCTGCGTTCTTCTTTTTGCCATAGAGTTTAAAGCTGAGAAAATACTAAAAGCCAGAGAAAAACAAATCTAAAGTAAAAACTGAATTAAGGACCTCAGGAATTGTGCAAAAACCAGCCAATTATACATTGGCAATATTGTATTTTTTTAAAGGTGTTGGAAGAGTAAGATGTCAAGGTAATGATGCCAGTCGCAGTTTTGCCATTCATTTCATAACATCTAGGACTTCATTCATGATAACTCTGAAGTACTCCAGAAATAAAAAAATTGACAACAAAAACTGGGTTAATGCAGAGTGAAGGCAGGTTGCACAGCTATTTGTTTGTCATGTTCTTACCATGAAAGAACAAATTTCCCTGTCCTTGAACTGTTTAGACCCCACAGATTCCCCTGGAAAGCTGTGATTGAGTTATTTCTCATCAAAATTTCACAAAATGTAATCTGAGCCAAAAAAGCAATCATTTTTTGTCTGAATGTTTTATGAGTAAAAACATGAGCATTGCATTTGAATTTTATGTTACACTTAGAGCTCTTCATTGCATTGACAATGTTTTGTAATACTCCACAGAGTATGCTTTTTTTTTTATGTTGGGGGAAAAGTGCATTCAGCAAATTGAAATAAACTACCCAGGCTGGCTGTCACTTGCTGTTTTGCAACCATGATAAAATCTGATCTGTAAATGTCATTTAATCTTTTGTCTTATTGTTTCCAGGATCAAAGGGAGAGGACCTATTCAACAGTGAAAACCAAGTCCACTTCAGCTTCTATTAATAACCTAAAGCCAGGAACAGTGTATGTTTTCCAGATTCGTGCTTTTACTGCTGCTGGTTATGGAAATTACAGCCCCAGGCTGGATGTTGCCACACTGGAAGAAGCCACAGGTAAACAATTAGGTTTACAGGAAATAAACCCTTTCTGTAGAGGTAGTAAATAAAGCAAGAAAGGAGTCATATGCAGAATAATTACAATTAGAAAGGATGAAGTTCTAAAGGAAGGTATGTAATTGTATTTTGAAGGATGAGCATCAATAATTTGTTTTACTGTAGAACTGAAAATTAATGTTATAATTGGCTGGAGGACATTTGTAACATATCAGGTTCTTCTCTGCTGTCCTTCTAACACACTGACTTTTTTACTTTTTTTATTTTTAATTCAAGTGCACACTTCTTTCTCCCCACAAAAGTGAGTAGCAGTGAGCTGAATAACTCAGCTGGATCCTTCTGTAACTGAGGAGAGGAGGAAGGAGGAGACTTCAACCCCCAGAGGCTTCTCCAAGTCTTTTTTTTTGCATTTGATTTCCTGAAAAAAATCTTGATAGTTTTGTTTATGTCTGTGTCTTGTCTAAGCTGTAAGTCCATCTTTAGTGCCTTTTGAATTCATTGGCAATTTTCACCTTGGTTTGGTAAAGAAACAGAGATCTCAAATTTAGTAGGTTTCTTTAAGGCTCATGTAAGTAAGTTGTAAGCTGTGTAACAAAAGCTGCCTCTCAAAAACCCTCACAATGGACAATGAAAAGCTGAAGTACAAGCTGTCTCAATACAGTACACCAGAAAATCTCACTGTGATATCTCAGCAGAGGGATAATATTATTTATAATAATTAGATCTTACGCTTTCCTTGACACTGAAGCCAGTCTTGTGCCCTTATTTGTCTAAAAATCATACTGATTCTTTTTTACTCACCAGTGTAGATTTGTGCATGCGTGTGTAGAGAAAATCTTCCACATTTTCCTTCTTCAGAAACTGTTCCACAAGAGACCTGGCAGCCATGAGCCCATTCACAGGAACTGTCTGTGTCCCTGGCAGCTACACTGACTGCTCTGTTGCAGGCCCAAATTTAGTTACCCTGTTTTGGAACATTTGCTTCAGGTTGACCTGCCTGACAGCAGGTCAGCTGGATTTGGAGCTGGAATACGTAGCCTAGGAGTTCAAAGGCTATGGATGCCGTACCCTCCCTGCACTCTGTGCAGTGTATCTAAGGTGCATACATTATTACATCTTACTAATTGCAACCAGGTGTCACCTGAACAATTTGTGGGCATTCTTAAAACACAGTAGTTAGGTCTTCATTCCACCTTAGCTCCACACAGAATATAAAAACTATAAATAATGAATAATACCACATATATAATAGACATAATTGAAATAGTAATTATCATAATAGCAGCAATAAGCTGTTATTACTAATATTATTAGCTCTGTGTCTAATGGCATACTTTCCATCTGTAGAGTTCTGCTTTAGAAAGAGTCAGTAGCACAATCCCCATTTTGCCGGATGGGAATCTGAGGTACAGCCAGAAGTAATTCTTATTTTGAGTAGTTTTCTGAAAAACAAATTAAAAGTCTGTCATAATCAGTCATAAGTTTCTGCTAATTAGCTAATTTATTGTCCATAGTGGTTCAAAATTACTTTGTCAAAATGTTTCCCCAACTTTTCCTTAATTATCTGCATATTTTTTATGTACTGAATGTAAGCATTCTGGTGGCTGCTAAGATTAGCAAAGATAATTTCAGAGGTAAACAGTCTTGACTGGAGTTTGGTCAACATATGGAAGATTAGGAAATCCTATAATAAATGCATCACTGACCATGCTCCTGTACCCTTTTTCTCACTCATGTGTGATGAAAAAATGCACATAAACCAGAAAGATGCTTGGCCAGTGTGCACAGTAGGTTTTTTCTTGTCACAAGCCAGCTTTGTGTTTTGAGATGCCGTGTAAAATATCCTACGTTTTCATTACAGAAAATTTTAAAAGTGGCGTATTTTGCATTAACTTGAGAGAACATTATAAATATAATTCATAGGAATGGATCATCCACAATTTCCCATGTACTGTTTTCAGAAATAATTAAAATGTTGGTAAAAAGATAGTAAATCCCATTGAATTTTTCTAAAATAGTTTTACGCAGAAGTATTTGTTTCTCATCTTTTTTTATAGTTTTATCAGAACTTGAAGAATAATCATATTAGTCTTTTGTTAACATTTTAAATGATGACCTTTATTGGATGATTTTTAGGAAATATGCCTCAAGTGAAGTATGGTACTGGTGAACACTAAACCAGTATTATGCTACAGTTTCTTCTCATTATCCCAGTGGTTTTCTGAATGCAGTTTTTAAAAATGTCAAAGTATTTTAAGAAAAAAATGCACATATATATTTATGTAAGAATATATATCATGACCATCACAGTCAGCTAGTCATGTTGCTTGCTTGGATTTCTGGCACTTAACTGGTTGGTACTTTTTAGTTGATGCTCTTTAATTAAGTAGATTTTTGTATCATGCTCCGTTTTCTGAATTGTGATAGAAACTGCATAGCCACTTCTCACTATTTGAAGAACAACATCCATTACAGTAATCTTACTGATATGTAAAATATGCATATTTTATACCTGTATTGGAACATAGCATACATGTTGAGTATTGTGTAAACATTTATGTAAAAAAAAATCATAATTCTGAAGTAAGCATGCTTCATAAAGGCAAAGTATTTCTATTCTGTACTGTCTGCCATAGTTCAAGTCAATGTCTCTAGTCATTGTATTTTTTGTTGTCTGGTTCTTAGAGACAGAATTCCCTCAGGAAACGCACACAAATGCGTAGAATATCACTTAAATGGCAATTTTATCTATTGGTTCACTGAAGTATTTAAAAGTCAAGTTAAATGGCTTGTAGCCAGTGGACCTAAAGATGATCCTGTGCTTTTTTTAATTGAAGCAGATTTTTTCACTTACAGAATCACAGAATCAATTACATTGGAAAAGACCTCTGAGATCTTTGAGTCCAATCTTTGACTTTGTTACAGCTCTCACTGTTAAAGTAAAAGCACTCGACACAACCTAGCGTGAAGAAGTCTTTGCTTTTTCCTTTTGCCACGAATCCGTTTAAATCAAACAAGATTAAAGCATATATAGCATTTATTTCTAATGTCTGAAATAACAATACTACACATTTTTACAGAAGGCATAAAACACAATGTTTAATATTTGGCGTACATGGCTCCAATTATCATTGAAGCTTTCATGATGGATTTCACCAGGAATTCTTTTCCTCAAATCATACATTTCAGGTTGCTGTAGCAGCAGGACAGCATTTTCAGCTGATATCCATTCTAAATTGTTCAGGGTGTTTAGATATCCATTCCCTATACAACCATGTATTTAAAAGGTGGGTTTAAATCCTTTAAATTAAACATTGTACACTGGATGTGCACTTACCATAGCACCAGATCAGGTATCAGCTGTAGCCAAATGCCCAAGTGCCAGCTCCCTGTCTCACCCCTTGAATCTGTGCAGTTTAAGCACAGGTAAGGACAGACTTCCTTGTCCTGCTGCTGATTCCCTGCCATCACCATTGGGCAGTGACAGTGCCAGTGACAGGCAACCATGCCATGCAGTCCCTGAAAGGATCTTCTGCATCACAAAATCATTCATCTGAGAACACTCTAGAATCTTTATTTCTGCCAAACTGCAGGGATGATTTCACAAACTGGGTTCTGGTTAACCCTTACCCTAACAGATTGAGTTCATCACACAGAATAGAAAAGCAACAGAGTACCTGAACAGAGGCAAATGTCTTAGACTGCCGTCACTGAATTCATACTAGACCATACCCACAATCAGGCCCTTTTTTATTTTTACAGATGTAAAAATGAATAATATATTGCATCCCACCTGTCTTACCAGTTGGCCTGTGTATCATGTCCCCAACATTTCCAGAGCCCAAAAAACATCTTTTGCTTGCCTCCAGAATGTGCCAGCACCCAAAATCTCTAAGGCAGTTACACAGAACAACCCACTCACATATGTCAGCCTCTCTGCACTCATCTTGGCTTCTGGATTAGGTGACAGGCTGTGCTGGGGATTTTTTCAAACATTTTTGAGGGATGAAATTTCACACCCTGGCCATTGTGACAGGATGCTGCCTCTTCACTTCCAAGCAAGGTTTGCACTGAAGTTCAAAGAGAGAAGGGAACAGTTTAGATAAATGCTATATTTTACAGAAATTTGGCATTGTTTGGGATTGTCTGTTTTGATGGCCTGGTTATGTTTTAGGAACTGAGTTGTATTACTTGGGCATCTACACTCTTGAACAAGACAGTCACCACTGATTTCTTAAAAGTTCCACTCGTGGGAACCGGCAAGTCTGCGGTAACATCCTGCTGACCTGGGTATCTCAGAAGGTTATAGTTACTCAAAGAGAGTAACTTTGTTCTTTTCAGTTAAAGAGTAGTGTTATTAATGTGATCTTCCTCACCTGCATTAGGTAGAATATAGATAAAATGTGAAGTTTCTTTAGGAAATAAAATTGAAGGGGTTGGGGTTGTGTGTGTACAATTTCCCTCCAGTGCAGGTGATTGTAAATCTGTGGAGTATAATAAGAGGTTTGTTATTTGGGGGGGAAACAGTTGGTACAGGTCAGTGCCAGTGCCAAAATAAATCATGGTGATTGTCTCACTTCTCCCAAGAAAAGATTGGTTTATTTGTTTCTATGGGAACCTCTGAAGTCTGCAACAGGAACTGAATTCTGTGGAATTCATAAAATCCTCGTGTAGACATGCCTGTTCAGTTACTACTGCCAGCAGTTAACTATACAATGTAGTTAACTGGTTATCAGTTTAGTTTCCTTTTTTTTTCCTTCTCTTTCATCTGTATACTGCATTTGAATCATTACACTGCTGGAGACAGTGTAAAAGGGGGATAGGGATTCTAGTCCCTGAGTTGGCAGGGCTAATTCACAAGGCTTTAAACTAGGTTTAAAGGGGGAAGGGATAAGACCAAGCTCAACAGAGATGAGCCTAAGGGCAGCATGCCAGCATAGGGGTCAAATCGATAGCCCAAATGAAGTGCATCTACGCCAGTGCATGCAGCATGGGTAGCAAACAGGAGGAGCATGAAGCCATCATGCAGCACAAAAGCCATGATGTAGTCACCATCACAGAAACTTGGGATGACTTGCATGACTGAAGTGCTGCAGTGGATGGCTATAAGCTCTTCAGAAGCGACAGGAGAGGAAAAGGAGGTAGTGGGGAAACTATGGAATGTTTCAGCTGTATAGAGCTCAAGGATAGTGATGATAAGGTTGTGTGCCTATGAATAAAGATCAGGGGGAAGGCTAACAAGGCAGACACCCTAGTGGAAATCTATTATAGACCACCCAGCTGGGATGAAGGGGCAGATGAACTGTTCTATAAGCTGCTGGTTAACATTTCACAATCACTAGGCCTTCTTCTTGTGGGAGACTTTAGCTTGCCAGATGTCTGCTGGAAACTTAGCACAGCAGAGAGGAGGCTGTCTAGGAAGTTCCTGGACTGTGTGAAGATAATTTCCTGATACATCTGGTAAGGAGCAGTGCCAGCTGTATAGAGCTCCTGCTAGACCTCCTTTTTATAAACAGAGAAGGGGTGGTGGGAGATGTGCTTGGCAACCGTCTTGGCCATATCAACCACAAAATGATTGAGTTTTCAATTTTTAATGGAGTGAGGAAAGGGGTCAACCTAATCTCTACCTTGGACTTCAGGAGGGCAGACTTTGGCCTGTTCAAGACACTGATTCAGAGAGTCCTTAGAGAAACAACTCTTAAAAACAAGGGGGCCCAGGAAGGCTGGTCATCCTTTAGAAAGAAAAACTTAAAGGCAAAGGAGAAAGCTGTCCCTGTGGGCCAAAAGATGAGCCAGTGGGGAAGAAAACTGGCCTGGCTGAATAGGGAGCTTCACTGAAACTCAGGAAAAACAGAAAAAAGTATTTATGTCCTTCTGAAGAAGGGACAGGCAACTCAGGAAGAGTAAAACGATGTCATTAGGTCATGTAGAGAGAAAATTGGAAAGTCAAAAACTCATCTAGAACTGAATCGAGCCCGTGCTGTGAAAGATAATAAGTGTTTTCATAAATACAGTAACAAAAGGAGGGCCCAGGAAAATCTCCATTCTTTATTGGGTGTGGAAGGAAACACTGTAACCAAGGATGAGGTTCTTAATTCTTTCTTTGCCTCAGTCTTCATCAGTAGGACTAGTTATCCTCAGGGCAACCAGCCCTCTGAGCTGGTAGACAGCGACAAGGAGCAGAATAGACCCTCTGCAACCCAGAATAAAGTAGTTAGTGACCTGCTGTGCCACTTAAACACTCATGAGCCTACAGGGCTGGATTGAATACACCCAAGGGTATTGAGGGAGCTGGCAGAAGAGCTTGCCAGTCCACTCTTCATTGGCAGTCCTGGCTCACCAGAGAGGTCCCAGACAATTGGACATTGGCCAGTGTGACATCCATCTGCAAGAAGGGTTGGAAGGAGGATCTGAGTAACTATAGGCCTGTCAGCCTGACCCTGGCACCAGGGAAGGTCATGGATCAGATCACCTTAAGAGCCATCACATTGAATGTACAGGGCAGCAAAGCGATCAGGCCCAGCCAGCATGGGCTTACAAAAGGCAGGTCCTGCTTGACCAACCTGATCTCCTTTTATGACCCAGTGGCCTGCTTAATAATGGAGAAGGCAGAGGCTGTGGATGTAGTCTCCATGGCCTGCAGTAAAGCCTTTGACACTGTCTCCCACAGCATTCTCCTGGAGAAACTGACAGCCCGTATCTTGGACAGGTGCACTCTTCCCTTGGTTAAAAACTGGCTGGATGGCAGGGCCCAGAGAGTGGTGGTGAATGGTGCGACATCCAGCTGGCAGTGGGATTCCCCAAAGCTGAGTGTTAGGACCAGTACTGTTAAATATCTTAATGAGTGGTTTGGACAAGGGGATCAAGTGCATGCTCAGTAAGTTCGTAGGCAACGATAAGTTGGATGGAAGCATTGATCTGCTGGAGGGTAGGAAAGCTTTGCGGAATGATTTGGGCAGTGTGAATCAATGGGCTGAGCCAGTTGTACGAGGTTCAGTAAGGCAAAGTCTTACACTTCAGTCACGACAACCCCACGCAGCACTACAGGCCAGGGGGAAGAGTGCTTGGAAAGCTCACTGGTGGAAAAGGGCCAAGGATTACTTCAACTTCCTGAAAGGAGGTTGTAGGTAAGGTAGGGGTCGGCCTCTTCTCCCAGGCAAGTAGTGACAGGACAAGAGGACATAGCTTCAAGCTGTACCAGAGGATATCAGGGAGGTTTTTCACTGAAACAATGCTTAAGCATTGGCCTCCTGCCCAGAGAGGTGGTGGAATCACCATCTCTGGAAGTTTTGAAGAAATGACTGGATGTGGCACTTAGTGCTATAGTTTAGTTGACATGGTGGAGTTCAGTCAGAAGTTGTACTTGATTATCTTAGAGGACTTTTCCAATTTTAATGATCCTGTATGATTGTATGATTCCAGGTGCCCAATGTCTCCTTCTCTATCCATCTCCATGTCTAGATCCTCTGTGTTACAAACCAGTACAGCTTCACAGAGCTCAGCAGAGCTGTGCTCATTTAATACAGCTGAATACATGGCTGCCCTTAGTAGATGTCAGGCAAGCAATGTATTTAACAAACCTCAAGGTTTCTCAGGCTAAGTATTTACATCCTCAGTTTACATTAATGTGGCATGCATACATTTGCATATATTAATAGAATTGGCATATATTAATAAAAAGAACAATAATGTGGGGCTATTTTAGCATGTAAATTCTCTGAAGGATGGAGAATTCCATTTTGTATATGTGGAAGCACCTTTTTGTTGCTAACAGAAACAAATGATAAGTAATAATAGCTACTTACAATGATTAATAGCAGTAAGGGATTGAAATATGCTAACTAGGAAATCTGTTTTAATAGTGTTTCAGGTCACATTTTTTTTAGAGTTTAAGACACTATTTCCTTGGAAACCATCATAGTCCTATCAGGGAGCTTTAGAGGGGAAGCTAGAAGCAGAGCTCTTCAGGGATTCCTCCCCTACTTTCCCTCCTTACAGGAATATCCAAGTCTTACCTCTTAGGACCGAGTCAACCGCTGAGCAAAACAGAAGGCAAAACAGCAGTAGGAGAGATGGAAGTGATTGGTGCTCGTGGTGCTGGCTTTCAGCTAGTGGCTGTATTGCTTTGGCCAAGAAAATTCCAGCTTTGCTCCTTCTTATTTAGTGTAGGCAATCATTTATTCATACAGCATTTAGTTGAATTTCCGGTGAAGACCCTTCTTTAGTCTAACTTTATCAATGTAATAGACAAAAGCAGTCTACAACAGTAGACAGTCTACAATTCGTGATGATTGACTTAAATTTTTGCGGTCCTTTTGTAAGGATTAATTTTTAACTAATCCCTGCTCTCTGCTTGTTTGTAGCCACAGCTGTTTCCAGTGAACAGAATCCTGTTATTATCATAGCCGTGGTTGCTGTGGCAGGAACCATCATTCTGGTCTTCATGGTGTTTGGATTCATCATCGGACGAAGGTATCACATCTTTTCATGGGCATAAGCACATCTGACCCCACAATTGTGAACTCTTGAGACGCAGATTATCCTGGGGTAGTAATTTGCAAAACTGAAACAAAAATAACTTCTAGTATAGTCAGTTTTCATTTAAATCCCATTATCAATTATATGGTTTATCCTCTTACTTTAGCAAGACACATCAAGATGTTCTTTTTGTCCTATGTAAATGTGCTGTAAAAGGAATCCCTAGCAGGTTCTTTACCTGTACTCCTCAAAGTCCCTCTTTTGTTCAGTTTTCTCACATGGAGAAGTCTGACACTTTATCTGATAAGCCTTTGAATGACTTTACATTCAAGAAAAAGAGACACAGCAGTAAGTTTAAGAATACCGTCATGTAAAACAGTGTTCTACTTTCAAGTTCTTTAATCCTCTGTTTTCTGTAGAAGCTTTTCACCAGAACTAGAATTTTTTCTTTACGACCTGTCCTGACTGGTATTTGATACAAAAGCCTTTTGATTGCAACTGTTCATGATTTATTTAAAACTCCGCTGTCAATAGAATTATAGGTAAAAGTTTCAAAGGGCTACAGCAGTTAGGTGCTCAGTGCCTGAAAATCCCAGCCTGCAGAACTGATTTTGTCAGGATTTCAGATGTGAGAAGTAAATAATTATTTACCAGTAAAACTGGTGTTTTATTTTCTTTTCAGGCATTGTGGCTACAGTAAAGCAGATCAAGAAGGGGATGAAGAACTTTACTTTCATTGTAAGTGTTCTGCTTTTTTCCCCCCTTTCAAAAAAATTCCCAACTGCAATAGTGTAGACAAAACTGTAGTGTAGACAATACTAAAACAAGACTCCATGAACAATGCCATTGGAAATTCAAAAGTGCTGTGTAAATAGCAAGTGGGAAGTTAAGCACTAAAAATGTGACCTACAGAAAAGTAATGCAGATTAAAGACAACATTGCTCACACAGATGGTTTTATTTCTATACATGTCTATGATATACTGTTGTTTTCATTCTGCATTTTTGTTCTCTTCTCGTTGCTTTGAATACATGTTTCACGTTGTCCTAATGATCCCTCTGAGGTGCAGTATTCAGGAGACCTCTGCCTAAGTGGCTATATAATCTTTACCTAAGGCAAACTTCAGATTAAGAAAGTGAGTCACTGTATCACACTAAAAATGAAGCTGTTCTGCTCAAAAGCTCTTTTCTGCTACTGGTAATGCTGTACCATCAATATTTACAACAGATAATGTCCTTAAAAATGGAATATTTAGTATGAAAAGATAGGTCAGCCACTTCACTGCTGTTCTGTGTTCTAGAATCACTTGTCTAGCCAAGAGTAGCACCTATAGTCTCTGTTATTAAAATCGCATCTACCATCTGAATTTACACTAGAATGCTGGGAAAATTCAATAAAACACATCTTCCTTGGGTTAGTGACAATTGAAAATGTAAGGGTAAAGAAAGGATTATGCAAGAATACTTGCATTTTTATCCAAATTTCTTTTTTAACCCCTTCTCATTTTGGTTGACATTAAAAATTGAAAACGTTTTCTTTTAGGAACAGTTATTAACTCAGGAATTGTGGTAAAACTTAAGTTGCAAAATTATTTTCTGCAACCATTATTGGAAAATCACATTATAGAATTAAACTGAACATAAGTTCTAATACACAACAGTGCCTGGGTTTCCAGTCTTCTCCCATACCTGATCACTGTCATATCAGTACAACTTGCCATTTAGTCATGCTATGCTGTATGTAGCCTTTGTTGTCTACCAATAACTGCAGCTGTAGCTTAGATCCATCAGATTTTCTTTCCTTTTTTTTTTTTTTTTGTGAAAGCAATAAGGTTTATCTTATTTTAGATATGTTAAAGTCATGAGCTATTATCAGAAAGTAATGTTGCATGGAGAATGAAGCAGCCACTAGTCATGAATTCTTAGCACCTTCTCAATGCACACCACTTTAAATGAGTAGTTAGTTCTAGCCAAAGCTCCGCTCAAAATCAAGTCAAGGTTCTCTTCTACCTTTTTTTCTGGAAAAAATCAGGTCAGCTGGAAATTGATCATGTTTCCTGAGTTTGGGTGTGGCTACTTAAATTGTTTAAATGCTATGAGTGTCCAACTAATTAGTGACATCATTGCAGCTTTAATGAATCAATTCATAGATTGTGCAAGAAAGGTGGAAAATAACAATGAGATAAGAATTATTTATCATGCACTTTGCAGTGTAGCTGATTTTAAAGAATTCATAAAAAATCTGATTTTACTTAAATGTTACTATTCCAGGAGTGATGAATTTGAAATTTGCCTCTCATAATGCATTATAAGCTTTTCACATCTTCAGAAGAGCTACTGTTTTCACTTTCAAAATCCTTGTTATGTCCTTAAAGGAAAAGATCAACTATGTATTGTATTTCACTATATAAAGAAAAGGAATATGCTAGTTAAATAATTTCTTTCCTCATCTCCATTATTGATGACATTTGTTTTTGTTTCAGTGAAAGTGTAAATTAATTAATATGAAAGCTGCTACTTAATGATTGATAGTTAATCCAGAAATGGTGAGACTTTGTAAGTGTTCATTTCCCTCATTATCCTTTCAAGAAATCTGGTTATCCAGAAAATCAGTCAGAAGATTAAGCATTCACTATCTTTTTTAAGTCCTGACATGAAATGTAAGTCACTATTTGCCACAGTAGTTTGTCATGATCTGTTGATTGTAGGTGTAGTATTTAATTTCAATTGATAGCCATGTACGGAATGAGATGGAACCCATTTCTATGATCGCTAGCTTGATCAAAGAGCTGTGAACACCAGTTTGGTGGCCTTTTGCTCCATAACACATAGACAACACTCTCCTGTACCGAGGTAGCAGATTGGATTTCCAAAAACATAATTTACAACAAACACTTATTTACAACAAAAACTTAAAAGCAGACAGTTTTAAAGCACTGCATTTAATGGAATATAAAATATATTTTATTTCGGTCCCCTTCGTCTCCCTGTGGCCTCAAGTGCTACACTAGAAGATACAAGTACAATGCAGGAGTTTAGTCAAGCAATTCAGATTTATATTTGGTTTCCTCCTCTTGTTGTCATCTAGCAACGTCTGCAAATGCAGACCAGCATTTTTTCACATTGCTATGCCAGGATAGCCTTGGCCTGTCAAAATGCTTTATGACAGGTTGAAAAAAGAACTATCAGAGTCCCACTTGAGATTTGCAAGGTTACTTCCAATCCAGTCCCCTTATCACAAACACAAAAGGATGGCTCCTTCTCTGTCTCCTTGCCTAAAAGCACTATTACAGCAGGTCAACCTACGGCTTCATTCTCATTTTCTCCAATGTCTTTAAGAAAAAAAATATTCATAATTTAAAAAAATTGTGGCATTGTCAATTCAACTAGAAGGATGTCTATTTAAATATGTTTATTTGAGAACATCTATTTAAATATATTTAAATACTATTTAAATCCATTTAAATACTATTTAAATCCATTTAAATGACAGATAATAACATCTGGGCAACATTTCAAATAATTTCTCTGATTGTAAATTCATTAGATTACTCAGCCAATTTCTCTAGCTTTTTTTTTCCTTTTTATGAGGGTTTGTGGGGTTTTGGTCATTAATATCATATGAAACATGAATACACATGATTACTTAGCTATTATTCTATATATTTTCAAATCTAAAATATGTTAAATTAAAAGAATACAAAGCAACTGTAAATTATTTATGTTTTCTATTAACTTTTGATCCTATTCTTGTATATCAGTATATCAATTAACAGGGGAACATTTTTGCATTTTCATATTGAGCTTTAATTCACAGATTTAATTAAAGCTCCAGAGTATAATCTTTGTGAACAAATTTATTTCATAAAAAATTCTTGATTAATACATTTCCAGTGTTGCTCTACTATCACTAGGAGTTTCTGCTTTCACCAAAAAAGCAAAAAATAATTTGCCTGAATCATCAGCAAACTAAGGGAAAAAACTGCATGCTGGCCAGAGCACTCTGCTGCTTGAGTTGCACTAAGTGTTACACTGGAGAGAAGGAATGAGCAAAAAACATGTTGCTGCACATTATTCATTTAGGGGCTTGAGAGGGGATATATTTGTGCCACAGAGCCCACTTTCCCTTCCTATACCTTTACAAATTGACTGCAAGTGTTTCTCTTCTTCAAATCATAGTGCAAGAAATGAAGATGTTTTGACCATTGTCACAGTCTGTAAAAAATATTATATTCGGTAGTTTAAGCAAATTGAAGAAGGTGAAGGAACCTTTCAAATCCCACTAGAAGACAGAAATAACAGGAAGAAATGTTGTTTTATGCATTCTGGGACAAGAGGATAGGCTGTCCTTAAACAGAAAAGAAACTTCCACCTCCTCTGCTGGTCTTATACCCCTTCCCCTGCTTTGTTTTTAGTTCCACTCAACCCCTACATTTTAATCCACTAAACACTATTTAATGCATTTTATTCCATTAAGCACTATTTGATATTTATTACTTCTGTCAGTTCAAGGTGGAGGTGCAGATGCTAATGTTAGTCATTTTTAGAGATGGGATTGTGTACTTGTGTCAGCATGCCTGCAGATATGCCTAAAACTAAGGTTGCCTCTCAGAGCCGCTCTGACTCAGGCAGCGTGGAAGCAGGTTCACTGTTCCAAGGAGCACTCTACATAATGAAATTCCTGGGCTGACTGCACAATAAGTGCTTTTGCTTCATCACAGTCATGCTTTCTTACATCATTACAGTTAAATTTCCAGGCACCAAAACCTACATTGACCCTGAAACCTACGAGGACCCAAATAGAGCTGTCCATCAATTCGCCAAGGAGCTAGATGCCTCTTGTATTAAAATTGAGCGTGTGATTGGCGCAGGTAAGGCTGCTGTGGCTTCCTGATTCAACTGTTCCATTTAGCTGGGATCGAAACTCATACATCATAATGACAGGCAAATAATTATACCTCAAGTATAGAAGAACTTTTTGCATTTGCCAGAGTGGTTAAGAGCAATGAAGCTGCACTCGCTTCTAAAATGTAAGAACAAACAGGGGAAAAGCCCAACAAAATAAACAAATAAATGAGTAAATTAAAAGTATTGTTTGGCATTGAAGCTTGTGGGTTTCTAATCCTGTATCTGCTGTTGGGGGGAGTGGGCCAGTTTTGCTGCCTAATATTTACTGTCAGAGTAAAGGCGTTAGGCATTTGTGCAAATTCTGCTTGCTTGCCTTTTGCAGGAAGGCTTTTTGACCTCTGAAGCTTTGTTCATGTGAGTAAGGAAAACTGGCTGCAGCATAAAATCTTAAATAGAGACTAGGAAGGTCTTGTTTCTGTATAGCAAAATCTTCCCTGAGGCTGTTTTTTCTTCTACCATTTTTCTTTTTGATATTTTATGAATACAAAAAGTTATTGTTTAACTTCTTATGATGGATTCTAATTGCACCAGCACGACATTGCTTTTCTTCCTCTTGAACTGTCTACCACCTACTTAAGCCATGGTGTTCATGCTCTAAAAAGGCAGTTTCATTTGTTTGCATTAATAAGATATGTGACATTTTTATTGCACTACTTCATGTAGTGAAATTAAGTTTCCGTGGGTAAGAAAAATATCAAATACTTTGGATTCCTGGAGGAAATGTTCATTTGCTTTCCTGTTGTTTTATACAAGTATTAGTTGAATACTTTCTAAATCACCCTGTACTTTGGCACTGTATATTACATACTGCAGTATTATTTAAAAACAGAAGAAGAAATATCTCTAAAATAAGCTGGTTTACCTGTAAAAAAAAAATCTTTAGGCTTAGAATTCACAGTGCCTTTTTAAAGTAACCCCACTCATGTTGAATCATGTCTTAATCGAGGAGTAGTAGCATTGAAATTAACCACACTGTTGAGCAATTAGTCCTTCAGATGAGTAAGAGCATAAGAATCTAGCCCTTGCTAACTAGTAATTTCTGTGATGCTCAAGTGGCAGCATCTCTTCTAATAAATACACAATATACAAGATTAACAGGCAAATTACCAAGCCTTATCTTTTGGTTTGAGTGAAAAAGTTACCAGCATAGCAATGGTTCAGAGCACAAAGATATATGCAGCTGGATTTCGCCAATGCCTTCTGAGCAAAATGCTGAAAACACTTGAGCTGCAGAGTATACAGTTTAAAATGTATTTTCACTGTTATGACAAATTATGGAATGTTAATTTTGTTGACTACAGATGAGTTTATTCTTGATTTTAGTGCATATATAACAAAAATAACTAATGTGTGTCAGTAGTCATTCTGAAGAAAGTTAATTAGAAGTGCAATGGTGAAAGCATATTGTGTGTGGCATTTAGCTATGGCTTTAACCTGTTGATGTAAATAGCAGACAGGAGTGAACTGAAATTCAGTCCAGGAACAACAGAGTGTTAAAGACCCAAAGCAACAGCTGAAACTCATATATTGAAGAAGAATATGGGATTTCTGCTAGTGACAGCACCAGAAAAGCCACTTAACAGTCTCAATATGCATCAGCAATGTTGGCCACATCAACTATTGAGCAGTGCCATGTCTCTCAGAGAAACAGGGTGCAAGTATGCTTGTGCTCAATTTGCATGAGGGATATGTGCTTTCCTTGCCAACATTTTCATTACCATCCCGCTGCGACCACCTGTCAGATATGGAATATAGTGTCCACTATGTTAAGTTGTTCATACCACACATCCTTTGTTTTAGCCTCTGCCTTGCTGACATGCTGAGCTAGTGGCTGTGCGGCTGTGCAGTATTCCCACTCTTGTCATATTTTCCGGTTCATTTTTGGGCATCATTTCAGCTGAATATACTATATTCTTGGGAGTAAAAGTGGTTCATTGGCTAGCATCCTGGCCAGAAATGCATAACATACAAGTTCAAGTTTCTGGTTTGCCTGAGTGTGCATGATCTACTTTTGGAAATCAATCAAAATCAGATCACAGAGAGCTGGAAAGGAGTTAAGCCCTAGTGTGTCCTGTGCCAAGTATCCTAATTACCTAGCTCTAAAATATCACAGACACACACGTATACTCACATCTTGTTTTTGGTGTAGAACAAAAACAATTTTGGAAAGTACTGCTAGAGAAAATTGTTATCCTTTGGTAAGTTCTTGAGGCTAGGAGCTGTGAGAGAGGTGAGTGATGAATTCATTAGTAGTCATCCATGTTGCTAATGAAATGCAGGAGAGAGATTAAGGTACCAAACTAAGGGCATGAGCAGCAAGTTGTTGTGTATGGAACAGCTGTGCCTCATGGTATTCATAGCTGTGACATGGCTATTCAGACCTTGACTCCAGTGCCCAAGGATAACATGAGGGCAGAAACACTTGTCTGGTCAATTAGCTTAGGTAGAGCATGGTATTAACAGAGGTATATGGAGTTGATTTGAACTAACCTTCATTTGGCTAGCATAGAATGGGAGAGACAGAAATTCGATTCTGTATGCAGTCACCTCCTATAAAATTCATAAAATGAGCCATATAGAGTGGAGATTTGCCCTAACAAGATAGTTGGAAATATTAAGTCTTGGTCAAAGTTCTGCCTTTCTGGCTGGAGAACTGTGAAGGTGAGACCCAGGTACTGCTTTTTTTCATTCCCTAAGCTTTCTGTTTTGGCTGTCAGGAGAACGGTAGTGTTCAAAAACTGACAGTGTCCTAAACAAGATTTCTCAGAACCCATCCATTAGGACACTTCGACATCTGTCTCTTCAGGCGTTCAGACCCATTTCCAAGCATACCTCTTTCCACTCCCAGCCAGACATCTTGCCAGTGTGTGTGTGCACTTAAGTTCTGATCCCACAAAGTTTCTAAGGACCTCATGTCCTAGGAGGATTCTCTAATCAAACTGTCTGTGTAGGTCTTGCTTAGTTCAATCATTCTTTTCAGAATTCATCCTAAAACATGTCTTAAATGTAGGTGTATCTGCATACTTGTGTATACATAGCAGCTTAATGTTAAGGCACTACACAGGTATGCAAGAGAGAAATTTCCGACTTGATTTGATTTGGAGGAGGGCCTTGGAACTTGCTCCAGATGAATTTGCAAAGTACCACATTATTAAATATTTTTTCAATGAGTCTTTCTCTTTTAAAGAGATGTTCCCCTTTATTCAGTATATGTTACTACCCTTTTCTTCTATATTTACAAAGAGGTTTTTCTTCCTGGCTGCAGAATTGGATGTCTCACTTTTCCTCTCTTCTGACACAGCTGTGCGGCAAGGGACAATCCTTAAATCTTTCATAATCTCATTAATAGTGAGGTTGATTTATTGCCATTCAGCTCCACATCTCACATGCTTCCAATCCTCTTTCCTGTGTGATGGAGTCCAGTTACTTCTCTCCCAGATTTGGTTGTTGAGGCTTTTTTTTTATTCTTGCTGGCTGTTTGGCTGTTTTTATCACATACTTCTTCAAGTTCCAATTGTTAAGTTTAGAACCTTTTACAGACTTGCAGCATTTGCTTCTGTTTGTTTAATGTAACAAAATTGTTATAAGTCACTCCTTTCATTTCATAATCTGCAAAGTAAATTATCCTGCTTGAAGGTAATAATGTAGTGCTTCATTTAACACCATAACGATCCTAAATTAAAAGCAGCTCTGCTAGAGCTGCCTTTTGAAAGTAAAAAAAAAACCAAAACATTGGATCTAAAGATAGCAGGGATACCACGTAGAGCAGAATGACATTTTCACATAGAAATGGTATTACTATTTCTATAATAGTGTTTTCTTATGAAATCCACTTCATTTTTATTTCCTATTTTTGAAAAAAAATGCAAGAAATTACTAACAAGTCTTTTAAAATATTCAAATAACAGTTCTGTCAGTTGGCTTAACATGAAGTGTTTATTCTGTAAGGGTCACCAATTCTTTTGAAACTTATGCTTAAGTAATCCATTTGAAATATGACCATTCACATGTTAAATTTAAACTAGCTAGTTGAATCAAGGTCTAAGGACAATGTTGATAGTTGTAGTAATTCTACATTGATCTACCTCATTTTAGGAGAGTTTGGTGAAGTGTGCAGCGGGCGTCTAAAGCTTCCTGGCAAGAGGGACGTTGCAGTAGCCATAAAAACTCTAAAAGTTGGCTACACTGAAAAGCAAAGGAGAGATTTCCTGTGTGAAGCAAGCATCATGGGGCAATTTGACCATCCCAACGTTGTTCACTTAGAAGGGGTCGTTACCAGAGGTAAGCAGCAGCTTGATCTGTCAGTCAAATAACACCACAGCAGAAATTACTCTAGCTTATTCATGGTCAAAGATTCAAATTATAAACAGACTGCACACTCCTAATGGATTTTCTTCTGATGCGTAACTAACTAAAACAATACTTACTTTATGCTACAACCCGAGGAAAAAAAATTAGATGCACGCATGATTAAAAGATGAAGTACTTTGAAACATATTATTTTTCTAGTTTCATTTAGCCTCAAAGACCATGCAGAGAGATAAGGTTTCTTATGTCCTTTCATATTATCTGAAGTGTCATTATTCCAGAGTCCTGTTCACACAGCAGGAGTTAGGAGGACACACTGACTTTTTGATTTGTATGGTTCGATTTTATGAATCATGACCACGTTCCATGCAGACATTTAAGAAATTAGAGCTCAGTAACAGTGCTGGAGGGCTCAGAAATGTTCTTTGTCTCAACGATTCAGTCCTTCAAAGGAATAACGTGTGTTTTATCAAAAAAAGGCACTCCATTTGTTTTACAGTTTCTCAAATATCTCATTTCTTTCAGGGAAACCAGTCATGATTGTAATAGAATACATGGAAAATGGGGCCTTAGATGCTTTTCTTAGGGTGAGTACCAAAGTGAAAACTTACATAAACATATTTAAAGTGACATATTTTATATACTGACACTTTTAAAAAATGTGGTTTATATATGTGCATATATATGTATACATGCACGATATTGATATAATTAAAATGGTTTTCAGGCTGAAATGGAGCTTGACAAATACTAACAGCTCTCTATATTATTTCAGCAAAACCAGATCAGAAATGAGAGGATCAGATAGGATCATATGGAGACATTCTAGGAATTGATGTGATTTAATGTGGCATAGACATAGTGGGTTTTATTAACGTCACCAGCTGAAATTAAAACCACAGCTACCTGAAGCCCAGTCTTCCGCCTTTTGGGTGCAGAATTTTATTGTGTCAGCACGGTGGAAATCAGCATAGAAGAATCCCTAAATGAGCTGTTATTCTGCTTAAGAGGCAAACAAAGGAAGAAGAGATGCAAGTTCACAACAATTTAGCAATTTTTAAGCGTGTTGTGATCTTGCCAGTTCTGACTCCTTACCAGGTATGCAAGGCAGTATGAGATGATGTATAAACGCTCTATAGAGATACAGAAATACTATTTTTTTTATAAACTCCAAGCTATGAATAAAAATCAACAGTAGCTAAGGTTTCTGAAAGGAGATAGGTCTTATTTTCTTGGTACAATTAATTATACTGAGACATAAAGAGCATGGAAGCAAACCATAAGAGCTTAAGGTAATTTTCATCAGGTGATCTTTTAGAAGCAACCTACCACAACTTAGACAGAAATGTATAGTGATGAGCAAGTTTTGTTGCTATTAGTAGATTAACTACTGACATATTTATTAACTGGATGTACTGCTTTATCTCTGAAGAAAGTAAAACTTGGGCTTGAAGTGAGTTGCTTTGCCCCAGGATGAATTGCCACAGAATGAATAAATAACTAGAAAGCCAAAATTGTAAAACTAATTCTTATTTCACTTCTCAGCTATACTAACAAGAATTGCTGCTTCTTTCTTCCCTCCAGAAACATGATGGGCAATTTACAGTCATTCAGCTAGTGGGAATGTTGAGAGGAATTGCTGCTGGAATGAGATATTTGGCCGATATGGGATATGTACACAGGGATCTTGCAGCGCGCAATATTCTTGTCAACAGCAATCTTGTTTGTAAAGTATCAGATTTTGGCCTTTCCAGAGTTATAGAAGATGATCCAGAGGCTGTCTACACTACAACTGTAAGAGAAGTCGATGGGTTTTCAGAGTTTTGAGATGTGGTTATTAAGAAGCATATCTTCTACAGAGTCTAGATAAGGGAAATACATTAATTGCTTGGGAAATGTGAATTGGTCAAAAGGAAGAGTCTCTGTAGAAATTTGTCTGTAATTAGGAAATAATATTTTTGTAAGAACAAAAAAAGTCCTAAAAATTTTTTACCGTATTTTCATTATTCTCTTCCTTGTGATTTTCTGTTTGGACAAATAGGGAAGTTTTACCCACAAAAATTTTAATGATCTAATTTACTATGAGTCAGGTAAAATATTTGTAGGCTATTACTTATTTTCAGACTAGATTTTATCTCACCAAAAGGTTGACTAGCTTGAGGCTACACTGTGACAAAGCTCAACTCTCATATTTTCCCTTGCTTTTGGGTGGGACGCTTTTCTTAAGTACGCATTCATCAGGCACACTATGCTCTTTATTCTTTTGTTGAGCCAATTCCACTCTCCCACCCACTGGGCCTCTCTCTACCTATTTTCTCATGCTTAGGTAAGGAGGGGCCCCTGGAATCTGCTCCAACAGGCACAGGGATCCAGGAAATCACACCAGTGTTCACAGCTGTCACTCCTACCACTGGGCTCTAAGTGGGATCCTGGTTTAAAAATACCAGAATGAGATTTCAGAGGAACCATATGACAAGTCAATGGGATTTTTATATGCACAGGTTGAGATTCCCTTGACCTACCTTCAGCCAGACAGGAGTGAAATGACTAGTGTAAATCAAGCATCTAAGCACTCCTTTAAAATCAGTGAAGGGATAAGTTCTTCCAAAGAAATGCTTCCAATATAGCTTAGTAAAGTATCTAATTTTCTATGTTCCAAGTATTTTAAGAGGCTAAACTTCCTTAGATGGCTTTGAAAATTCTGCAGTTTGTCAACCATAGCAGGTGATATACGTGCTGCTTTTGATGTTGATGAAAATAAACACGTTCTGTAGAAGATGATAAGGACATTTTTAGGGGAAAAAGAGAACTTTATTTCTTTTTTCTATTTTTTTTCCATAGGGTGGAAAAATTCCAGTGAGATGGACAGCTCCAGAGGCCATTCAGTATCGCAAATTTACATCAGCCAGTGATGTGTGGAGTTATGGAATAGTTATGTGGGAAGTAATGTCTTATGGAGAACGGCCTTACTGGGACATGTCAAATCAAGATGTAGGTTTGTCTGTCTGTGAACGTTTGTGTGTTAGTAAAACAAAAAATGCATATTGTAAACACATACATATGTATTTCACTATAAATTATACAAAATGGTGGTTTAGAAATAAGATTTATCAAAATACATTATGGTTCTCACAAAAGGAAAAAGTTACAAAGCTTTCACTTTTTACCTAGATCAAAATCTTTGCTCTGCCACATGAATATTGTAGGTTTCTGTTTCAAGTATCACGTAAAACTGGAAAATCAAAAATAGTAATATGTGCTCTTCACTCTATTATGCTTAAGCATGGAAAAAATTAATTTTTTTTCCAATAAAAAGTAATTCTGAGGTTTCTGACCTTAGAGCAATGATTAATCAGTTGAAAAAAGTTGCTAAAAATCTGAGTGGCAGTTAATGACCTACTTTGGCTTTTTCAAGTTAATTATGCTGATTTAACAGTACCTTTGCATAAAATATGATCCAGAGCAACAGGTCAGCAGTAATAGAACAGATGGGTGTTAATCTTGATTTCTGACAGAAGTATCTATTAATATAGAAATTACACAAGAAAAAGCCATACACATGTGAAAGTCTCAATTAAAGTTCTTCAGGTGGGGGCTTGAGTGTTCTTTTAATCGTTATTTTAATTTTTATTCAATTATCAACATCAAAGTGTAAAAAAAAAAGCGGAAAGTGTAAATGATGAGTTGGTTTGGCACAGTGCAAAGTTGTTAATATTTGACAGGTCTCAGTGTCAAAGATTTCATGGAATGTCAAAATATGGGCTAACAAGTCCTTGGGGCAGAGAAAGAGAAATATTTACATTCCCTAGACACCCAGTAGAGTTTCATTTCTTTTGACACCTTCCTTCTATACTAGATTCAAACATAAAAGAAGTCTGACAGGAATATAAGATGCCTCAAAGGCAAACCTTACCTATCTTTCAGGGAACAATAAGGAAAAGTTTTTAAATAGGGGAGAAATTTGGTATCTTCATGCTTGTTATTGGATTTTGAAAAGTATTCCTTATATTGAAAACTGCGTATAAAGCACATGACTGAGCTACTAAATGCTAACATTTACTTTGTCCAGTTGCCTGTATTTAATACTTCTTTGTTGGCATCCAGTATATAAAGTGAGCAGACCTGACCCTCTTCTATTATGCTTTACATTCTTAGATAGCCTGATTATGATTAAAACATACTTGAGTCTTAACAGTATTCCCTTTTACTCTTTTTGCAGCAAAAGCAGAATTTCAAAAACAAATTGTGGGAAGTGTAAATAATATAAATCAATTCTATTAGTGAGAACTCCAGCTGTGTTCTCTTTGTAGATTTACTTATTAAAAAAAAATAATTGCTACATCTGTTTCATTATCTTTGAGTGATAGTTTTTGGACCCTGCCCTGCTCCTTTCTTAGGAGAGTGGACACTTGTCATACTTACCAATATTTTAGAATATATTTTAGTGTTTTCAATATTGACAGCAACTTCATTCATCTCTGATTGACTCACTGTTTTATATTTCCCACTTCATCCTTGCTTATAATACCCATCAGAGGAGCTGACTCTGCAGTATTGCCAAAGCCTTTCAAAATTGGGTATCATCTTGATTCCCACTTCTCTTCAGGTTTCCCTGCAGATTGTAGTGAATGGGGAAAATTCCTGTTTGTGATCCTTTCATTCATATTTTCACTCTCCCTTACACTCTTGGATATGGTCTTAGGTAGGTGGTTTACCATTTATAAGGGACTTGGATATTTTAGTGGTTGTGTTGCTGTTGCTGTTACCTACTTTTTCATTCCTCATTGGTGATGTCTGTCTTCTGACCTCTTACCACTTCATATGTGGTAAATCATACATAGCATACTCAAAGGGTTTAATATCTTTTACATTTTAGGAGGTCAGACATTTCTGCATTAATTTTCACAGCATACCAGTCGTCCTGTATACACTGTAGCTTATTTTTCACTTGTATTCCACTGCTACTTCTAAGCATAAGGAGCTGTTCTTTTGTTTTTAAGACTTTTAATGGTCTTTTTGTTCCTATATAGTTCTATTCGTCCAATTTCCCTGTTCTTATGCAGGAAACCTCTCTCCACACCCTCTCTGACAGACAACTTCACTGTTTCTAAAAGGTCACTGCACTCATTCTTCAAGGTGTGGATGTTTCTGCTGGAATTGAATATTTCTCAGTCATTTTTGAGCTGTAGGACAGTACTGTCATTCTAAATGTTCAGAGAAAAAGCTGTGTCCTAGGAAGATGAGGCAACTTCCCTGAGGTCAGAAGGATGTTCTGTGACACAAACCTGCAGTCAGTGCCCTACCACTGGGTTATGCCTCCTCTTTTCACAAAACTTCTTTTATGCAAAAGGTTTTGATACAAAACCTGGCTGGATTTCTGTCAGCTTTTTGAAGGTCGTTTTGTATTGTCTGCAGTTCTGTCTACTTTTGCAGTCTAGCTTTTGCATTTTCTCACACAACCTGTGAAATATTTTCTGTCTGAGATTATTATTTTTACT
Organism: Campylorhamphus procurvoides; assembly: GCA_013396655.1. Lineage (NCBI taxonomy): Eukaryota > Metazoa > Chordata > Aves > Passeriformes > Dendrocolaptidae > Campylorhamphus > Campylorhamphus procurvoides. Next base: position 1,904,374 of record WBMV01008903.1, on the reverse strand, counting down.
AAAACCTGAATATTCACTAACTTTTTTTATCATACCAAATCATCTTCCTAGAACTACATCCAGAACAGCTTCTGATCTTGGTTTCTGTACAAACCAAGGGAGAAAGTCCTATGCACTACCCTTCAGAAACAAGCATCCTTCTTTAGCAATTCTAATGCTGCTGTGTCAGTCAATGTCAGTACACTTGAAATCCCCCATGAACAGCATTTTAGCCCTTTTTCACTAGCTTTTCTTATCTACCATGCTTCCTGATGTGCTTTCTTATTCTGCCCTGAAGGTTTACAGCAGTTCGCTGTGATTTTGCTTTATCCATTTTTATTTTTTACTTAAATCCAAATGGACTTCACTAAGGAAGTCAACAGGTGGGTGTAATTCTTGGTTTAGACATATGGTCTCCTTTGATGGTATCATCATCTAGCGGCATCTCTTATTAAATCTCACTTTCTGTGATATATTAAAATACCATTCACCCAGGTCTTTCTCTCACAGCACACTTCTGCTACTTTATCATTAATATAACAGGGCTAGACATAGAATACAACTTTTGTTCCTACCAATTTCTATCCACTAAACATTTTTCTTGGATACTTTTATAATCCCTTCAGGCTTTTTGTGTTTTATATGTGCATGCACAGACCCCTATCCATTTAAAAGTCAGTTGCTTCTACCACATACTCTTTCATAAAAGCCTTGGGGCAAGTAATAATGCTTTCTGAAATAACTCCATTTATCACTCTATCTGTTACTCTCTTGGTGAATTTAATTGTTGTTCCCCGCTACTCGTCTAGTTAATATAGATATGTTCTGCACGTATAGAACAATATGCTCAATAAGCCCAAAGATAAAGTTGGGGAAATTATTTGAAAACCTGAAGGCTAGTGTCAAAACAACAGACTCATATTTTTGCAACACTCATGGCTGATTTTAGTTTATTGATTTTTTAAAATTTTTTTCTTATATATTTTGAACTGGGTAGCAGTATATAATCTTTAAATTACTCTTGATGAAAAATGATTAACTATGTTGGCTACTAGGTTATAAAAGCAATTGAAGAAGGCTATCGTTTGCCAGCACCCATGGATTGCCCAGCAGGACTGCACCAGCTGATGCTAGATTGTTGGCAGAAGGAACGTGGTGAAAGGCCAAAGTTTGAGCAGATAGTTGGTATTCTGGACAAAATGATTAGAAATCCAAACAGCTTGAAAACTCCACTGGGAACCTGTAGCAGGTAAGAAAAGCTTTAGTGTGTGTTCTAACGATGGTGCACGTGGCTAGGTTCTGGATGTTCTGCTTGGTGGCTGGTTCCAGTTCACACTTACTTCATCTGTCTCTCACTTCCTTCTTCCTTCTATTCTCTGTTCTTCCCTTCACTCATTTGCTCTTCTTTTTTATCATGCTGAACAAAGCCAAAAAGGACTTCTTTAAAACAAAAAACAACCACAATAAAATAAATATCATGCAACTAACACATTTCTCAGTAAAGTACTGCCTTCTCGTCATTCTTTCCTCACTCTTGCCACTAGCAGTCTTTGTTTTCCTTGTTTTCTAAAATTGTAATATATGGAGGGCAAGGATCATTGTCTGTTATAGTTCTATATGATGCATCCCTTGCCCTAGGAGCTGCTGTGGTAGAAAAAGTAATTAACAATACTCATGCTTGGCCAATGTACTTTGACATGCTACACTCTAGATTTTTATCTTTCATTTTCTGGCTTTAACTCGTTTCAGTGATTGCATCTCATTGTATTTCATGGTGTAGTTTTTAATGGCTTCTTCATAAATTTTGGGTGAATTATTTAATCATGGTAATCTCTTGATCTGCTAGCTAGATCACTGCATTAGGGAATCAACTGGCCTGTGTTCTGCTCCTGATCTTCTACTGACTTATTTGCTGTGTGACCTTAAGCAACTTACTTTGTGTCTCTGCTCTTTCCTTTTCTCTGTTTTCTCCCATCCAATTGAATAATGGGAATAGCTACTAGTGTATTTTCTAAGATGCATAAAAGAATAGCATCTTTATTTTACTCAGCAAATTAGTTGCAGCTGCTGTCATGCTAGGTAATAAGGTTGATTTTCTGTTGGTAACGGTAGTCCATTAGGCTGATTTTGCTCACTCTGACCTTTCATCTTTTAATAAGCTTAGGAAGTACATATTGTGAGCTACAGAGTAGTCAAGAGCTATTCACAGAGTAATCTAAACTGTGTATACACGCCTATTACTTTCTACTCTTGACATTTTTTAATACCCCAAACTTATTTGACTCTCACCTTGCTAAATACTCCCTGATGTTTTACTCTCTTTGGAAACAACTTACTTTCCTTTTTCCTTCTCCGTAGACCAATTAGCCCTCTTCTGGACCAGAACACTCCCGATTTTACCACTTTCTGCTCCGTAGGCGAATGGTTACAAGCTATTAAGATGGAAAGATATAAGGATAATTTCACAGCAGCAGGCTACAACTCTCTTGAATCAGTTGCCAGGATGACTATTGAGTAAGTTAGTACTGGGCATGTTTAACTTGCATTTAGGGAATTTCTAGGTAAAATAATAAACAATGTTCAACTCCAGAACTTTACCCTAAGTACAAACATAGCACTTGGGGTCAGACCAGACATTTTAGCAGCTGATAATGTTATATTAGAGCATCTCATGAAAGAGAAAATACACTGCTACCTCTGCGTGGCATCATTTTTTCCTCTGCTTTTCAGAACAATTATAGCAACACCAAGGGACTAGAATTTAAGGGAGAATGTGGCCCATTTCAATGTGTATGTATGCATAGGAAAATAACCACGTTGCCTCCACTACCTAATGGGCACTGTTTTTCACATGTATAATAGGAAGATGTGGAATTATCTTCTAAATTGGCTGGGGGCCGTCTGTGTCCTGCAAGAAAGGAATTTGCATCAGGATAAGTCTATAGAAGCAAAACAATTTTATGAAGGCAAACATGGCCTGTATCAGTACACCCATCTTAAACAGGTCTTCTTGGCACCCTGCAAACAACTTTCTTGTCCTGGTGGTTGCCAAACATATGTAATTCCTCCTAGAGCAGTGGTTTTCTAAACAAGTTTCTAACCAGTATTCTCAAGTTTACAACCCTATTCTTTTCTGCCTGGTGTCACTAGGGGTCTCAGCCTATAACTTGAGAACTGTCATTGGAGCCCACAAGCTTCTGGCACTAGTAGGGGTGGAGTTCAAACAACTGCTCCTCTTACATTTGCATGATGGGTATGGGTCAATATGCAAAGGCTTTCTCTAGGCATCTCTTTAGGAAACAGAATATGATCCCCAAAATCTTGTATTTGTACGTAACTTTACCCTGAAAGCCACCCACAATATTTTATGAGAGAAGTGCCTTTGTCTTCAGGTATCCTTGAAAGCCACAATAAAAGATTACCATAATACAAGGCATACTGGCCTCCTCAGATGTGGAGACACATGCAGTGCAATTACACGTGCAGTGCAATTACATGACACTTGCCATGCAATTGCACTCCTCGCTGAGAGGTTGTACAGTGCCTATATGAAACAGTACTGAACTAAGATTCCAGCACAGCTTCAATGTCAGACACCTGTAGCCCAGCACACTATGTAGCTTTGAGTCACAGTTGAATACCGTACAATAGCAGTCTAAGTTGAAAAATTAACAATGTACGCATTTATCTTCCCCAGGGATGTGATGAGTTTAGGGATCACGTTGGTTGGTCATCAAAAGAAAATCATGAGCAGCATTCAGACTATGAGAGCACAAATGCTACATTTACACGGCACTGGCATCCAAGTGTGATAGACATTTCTCCCTTATGAGGGAGGTGACAGACTGAGAGAACAGCACTGGCCTTCAGTATATATGAAGTGCTGCTAGAAGACACTTGATTTCCTGGGTCCTTCCTGCAGTGAATAGAAGAGCTACAAGAAGCACCTACAGACTTGAACTCCTAAGTGCCACCAGAATTTATGAAAAGGGAATTAGGATCCACCAGTGGTGGCAAGGAAAACAGCAGTGACAATAAACAAAGTACTACCTGAATAAACATACAAACACCTTGAGCTCTCTAACCTCCTTTTTATCTAATAGACTTTTTAAATGTACATAAAAATTTAAAAAAGAATATATTTGTCAGATGAAATCATGATATTATTGTTGAATTCAACAAACTATTTTCCTTAAATCTGTGATTTCTGAATCTTTTTTTAATCATTTGTGTTTATTCTTCATAAAGACTTTCTTTTAGTATGATGTTTATATCTTTGGACCTTTTTAGTGCTAATTCTATGACACATTACTACACTGGGTACCTCTGAAGGATTATTTGAGTTCCTAGAGATTTAAGAAGCATGACCAAGCAATGTATATCTATCCAAACTTTGGTATCCTTTTGTGCCATTTACTTTTGTTAAAACAGCACCGTATTGACATGGCTAGCTAATTGGTAGGGAGTCAGAAAAATGCAAGTTGCCAAGAGCTCTGATATTTTTTAAAGAATTTTTTAAGGTTACACATATACTATCTTTTAAAAGAAAATAAAAGAGAAAAAAAAAGTAAAGAAAAATAAAAGCAATAATGACCCCTAAGTAGTTCTAGGCACTTTTAGCAAATTGTTTGCGAGATGATTTTAATGGACTAGAGTTAAACTGAGATATATTCTAAGATGTAGATCTACAACTGTAAACCTGCTGAGACATGGCATTGAATGGACAAGTGATTGTAGGAGTGTCTCAGAACACAGGTGCAGTTCTCCAGTGTTACCTAAACCGTTTAATCTGAGTGCATCACATTTTTTTTCAGTACTCTGCATTAGCAATTCTGAGAGAAATAGCTGATGTATATTTTCTATGAGTTTAAGCCGTATGCAGTCCAGCTGTGAGAATAAGGACAGATTTTATATGAGAACTGTAGAGCATGAGGCAAGGGGCAGTTCAAAATTTTCAATTTTTTTACAAGCTTTTGCTGCTCTGAACGAACACATGTGTGTGTGCTCACAGACGCAACAGTCATTCATCAGGAACAGAGATGCAAGGGTAGTTGCTCTATGGAATATCTTTTTACACCACTTACTTATATATGAATTTTGTTTGATTAAAATATTTAATTACCATAAGCAATAATGAACAATGTCTTTATGGATATTGCAAGAATGTATATGAAGCAGAGACAAATGCTTTAAAAAAAAAAATCTGAAAATTGTGAACTACCCCAGCAATGAAATGCTGTACTTCCAAAGAGAATTGGGCTGCTTCTATTGATTTTGATAGAGAAAGATCCCAGGGATCAGTCATAAATTGGTCTGGTTTCATAATGTGGGCATCCACACAAAAAAAATAAAAACAAAAGAAAAACCTTGTAAATGTTCCTTTGTAAAACTTGTAAATTTTATTTATACTGTCTTGTTTTGTACACACATTTATGTGTAGTGAGCTCTGAATACATTGAAAATGCACTATATTTTTCTATTTTACTTGCAGAGCATCACAAACAAACATGTATATTCAGTGCTACATAATGTGTTTTCCCACATTTAGGACCAAAGATAGTTATCAAAAACTTAAAACACATCATTTTCCCCCTCCTTTTTTCTCCCCCTTTTTAGATCACTGTACAGTGTTATATTTGTCATTTTATTTATTTGTTTCATTAGAAAAATCAGTTTGGTTATACTAATTTTTTGTCCCCCCCTGCCTTTGTTGAAGAAAATCTGTAAAAAGCTTTTAAGAAGCATAATTCCATTACATAGACACTTCCATTTGTAATCTTTGTAATAGACTGTAAATATATTTTTGGAACTATAATGCAATGTGCATAAGGGTTATTTTTCAGTGTCCATATATGATTGTTTATACAATTCACAGCACTTTACAGTCATGCTGAGAAGCCTAATTTATTGCCTGGATTTGGGCAGAGTAAGAAAAAAGGTGACTATTCTTATTTCGTATTAGATTGTCATTCAGTAGAAATGGAGTTATTTTCATGTATGCAGCTCAAGACCATTTTTTAACTATTAAAATTAATTTTCTAGAAATGCTGTAGAAGTAAGATGCAGAGTAGACTGCATGCCCAATATTGAAATTAGTGCACGCAAGCAGTTGGCCAAGGCACTTCAAGTAGCCATTGGAACACAATAAACATCCATTTTGTATTATAACAAATGCTAAGTGCCTCACTGCTAGGGTGAGCACCTGTGGGCAACTGTGCCGGGTGCTTGTCGGGTTTGCTGTTGCTTTAGGCACCCAGCTAAGAATTTAGGAGTCTTAAGTTCAGACACCTCTTCCCTACAAGTCTCGGCTACTGTTTCTAAGGGCTTGGTGATTAAAGGTGTGATGCAGCAATGCTGGTATTGCTGACAACCTACAAACCCTAAATGCAAAAGAATTGAGGCCAGGCTTCGCCTTTAGGACTTGTTCAATATTCTGAAGCACAGAGGCCTCAAAGCATGTTGTACATGGGCTCACACATGTACAACTGAGAGCCCTAATGGTATTTCTTCCTTGATTTTCCTTGTTTGATTTTAGCCATCTTCTTCAAATAGTAAATATATTTTAGCATTCATCTATATACCTTGACTGCCTTAATGTTGCCACAGATTTTTACACATTTGAAAGTGGTAGAGTAGACCCAGAAAGCACAATCGCGATCAGTTGCAATCAGTCAGATACTTATCTATATGTTCAGAACATTACTGCAATTTAGAGCACATGCATGTAAGAGGATTTGTTACTGGTACAGCAGCAACATATTGACATTGTTTGCAGTTCCCCAGGTTCCAGGAAAACACAGTCCAGGGTAAGAAGAAAATAAAGTGCCAGAGGAAGCTGATGTTCATGGGAGGAAATGAAGTTGGGTCAGAGGGATAATTAGAGACTAAATGATGAAAAAAAAAAAGAAATTATCTCAGTTATGACTTCATTTCACTGAATTTGGGAATTGCACATTGCTAATGACAGATTATCAGGCTGTCAACGAGGCTGATCCTTCTTGACTTTATCCATCTACAAGCATCTAGAAGAGAGATGCCAAAAAAAAAGCAGAATGAATCTCCCTCTGGAAATGCTTATCTCCATTACCTGTAGAGGGAACGCAGATGATTAGCTTAAACTAGGCATCTAGTATCTATATAGTTAAAGTTAGGTAAAGTGATTCCTACCCTGTATGTCCTTGGCGGCTACAGTTTCCCTCGCAAGTTGAGTGTCAGAGAAGGGCAGCTCCTCCACCACTGGTATACCCCAGAATGTATTTGAATTGGGCTTTATCACAGAGAGACGTGATTTTACTTTTTTTTATTATTATTATTCAGAAATCTGTAACAGGTCATCTAAATGCTTTTTGTTTATGGATATCAATTCTTGAAAATTTTTTTGATTGTTCTGAGGAAGACCTGCCTAGTAAATTACAGTTATTTAATATTTTAAATAATGAGAAGTATTTGCTGACATACTGCTTTAGTCCAGAGGTTATGTGATCAGATATGATAGCTGCTGTTTGCAAAACCATGTTTATCTAAAGCCTTGTCATGTAAAAATCTCCAGGAGGCAAAGACGCTTAAATGTATCTCAAATTGAATGTTGCCCTTAATATCTCAATAATTGAGCTCTGTCTGTATTATTCTCCATTTAAAATGAGTTTTTTATATTTGTTTAAGCTTGAATTATCTGGCATCCACTGAGGGAGTTTGAAAAAAATTATTTTAAATGAAATTTGCTTTTCTCCACTAATAGTAATATACAATGAATAGTTTCCAGTGTTTTGAATGTTAAAAAAACTATTGCTTTAATGTGCGGGATGAAGGGTTTATTTTTGGTTTGTTGTTGGTATTTTTTTACATTTATTGGTTAGTAGTTGAAATAAAAAATAATAATAATTTGTCCTTAACTTTCTAAATAATTCATATATAGCAATTTGGAGAATGATTAAAATTCTGTGCCTTTTGGATTACTACTGAGGTGGTGCTCATGTCCCTACAGCCATAATGCCAGGCCATGCGGAGACACCCTGCCGCAAGGGCAGGTTCAGCCAGCATTCTGTTGCCCAGTAAAGGCATGAAGCAATCCCCTGTCTGTGTGAAAGGAGTGAAGGGCAACTCAGCCAAAAAATGGTCATTTCACTTTTTAGAAGTATATATGTAACATAGTAGAGTTAACACATCCTTAATGCATTGCCTCCCTGCATGTGTTTAAAATGTGATGTGCTCATGATTTGGTCTTTGCTGGGTTTTGTTGGTTGGTTGGTTGGTTTATCTTTTTTGTTTTATTTTAAACAAGAGACTTTTGAGGCGCTTGTGGAAGAGAGCAGCTGCCATGCGGAATGACAAGCCCTGTTTGAGAAAAGTACAATACAGATTCTTGCCCAAGAGTCATTCTGGCAGCAGGTGCTGCAGGGGTATTCAGACAGTTGGTGCTATGATTTGCTGAACAACCATCACAGCAGGGTTTCTGCATATTCAGGACCTGTTAGGACTGTACTTCTGATTAATTAACTGATATGTGGAAACAGACGATGTTTTTTTCCCCACTAACTTGTAATGGATGTGCAGATGGTGGATTTGAGATTTGTAAGACTACTTAAAAGTCTTAATCTCAGGCAAATTTCTAGTAAAACAAGAAATTCTGGGCAGCAGCCTATATTTTCTCTCATATTTCCTTAAGGGTTTTCAAATGTAGCCAACAATTACTTTTAAACAGAGATCTTTATAGTTTGCATAGTGCAGCCTTCTGTTTATTTGGGAATAGGCAAAGTTCCTGCAAAAAGGATTGGGGAGGAATGGGGGTGGGGAGAAGACAATGCAACAGTTTGGAAATAAAAAAAAAAGAAAAACCTGATCCAACAAATGGCCTGTGGGACACCAAATATGAATCGGCTCACCATTTTTTTGTAACACATTCCATGTAGGGATTTGAAAAATACGTGATGTTCAACCGCAGGCATAAAGTCTGCAATATCTTGAAGAAAGAGTAGTGACAGAATGCAAGCTACATTTGTGTGAATTTTTTCTTTCTGGATTTAGTTTAGGTTTTAAAGTTAGAATAATTAACACGTGCATTTACAGTCAAATCTGTTGGGACAGGCTAAGGGACAAATTTAGTGTGTCTCTAATATTCATGAAATTCGCAGAGCACTTTCAGGGTGGATAAGGGTTAGGTAGTTTGAAAGTGAAAGGAGTGTTGTGGTATTTATATGATGTACAGACCCTGTAGGTTACATCCAGCAAGATTATGAAAGGTTAGAAGTTAAGGAGGAAAACCTTTGCGTTTGTACCTGGTGAGAAGTCAGAAGATGGGAGGGAATGGAAAGAAAGGTGTAAAGCCATTCAGAATGTGTGAATCTAAGTTGTAGGGCTCCACAAGACATTGCCGGCAGGGGAGCTAAGGAGTGTCAAGATTTTTTGAGTAAAGAGACACTGTTAATATAACATACCTAATAATCTTGTGTGGAGTGGTTTCAGTACTCTGATTTTTCCTCAGGCCAGATTGGAATTTGTCAAAGAGACTAAATTGAGACAGATGGGAAAGCAACTGGTAATACACAGCTCATTCAAGCAGACTTGAAATCAAGACATGAAAGGAGAATTTTACAATATAAGCCTGAAAATAAAACATGAACTCTGATGATATTTATTCTTAGAAGATTTTAGAGTAGTTCTCTTCCAGTTTTGGGTAATGATAGCAGATTCTAGCATTTATACCTTACAAATTGGATGAAATTAATGTCTAATTAGTGTGACCAAAAAAGAACCGTAAGTCAAAAAATAGTTGATGTCTTGATAGACTATGAAAAAAGATGTGATACAGCCAGGCGAAACTTGTGTAGCCAGCCAAATGAATCTTGGGTAAAACAAGACATAATGTCTGGTGCCAGAGGAGCTAAATCAGGAACAGAAAATCTATTCATCCACGGACCAAACTTGCATTTAAATGAACCAAATAACCAATTGTAGAACTGTGCTGCTAATAATAATTGATAATGAGAAACTACTAGAGGTCATCTGATGAATCACGACATGGCTAACACTGAAACACACACACAGTGCTTAAGCCATAACTATGCCCAAAGACTTACCTGTGCTAGTGGTATTAGAGTTCCATGACTCTGTGTATGTTATTTATAAACTGGAGACAGTATAGCCCCAGGTCCATAACTAAAGTTTTCTGCTTTTGTGCCAAAACAGAAGGAATGCTGAGGCATCTGTAAGATCTGTCAAATACAGTAGAAATTATGTTCTGATCATATTGCCCAGAGATGTTGTGGCATCTCCCTCACTGGAGATATTCAAGAGCCGCCTGGACACAATCCTGTGCCATGTGCTCTGGGATGACCCTGCTTGAGCAGGGAGGTTGAGCCAGGTGACCACTGTGGTTTCTTCCAACCTGACCAATTCTGTGATTCTGTAATTATTTCCTTAGAATTACCAAGAAAACCATGAGTTTACACTAAGATACAAATTTCCTCATCCAAAGATACCATCTCATTGATAAGAAAAATCATCCATTTTTTTTACTAGTACATTCAAATCTGGCTTGCAAGAGGCTAGACTGAGTAGTTGACAGAGAGAATGTATCCACATTGATTCCTCCCATTTCATGTCTAGAAACATTACTCAGGCAATTTCTTGAGTGTCCTTCAATCTGTGTTGCTTCCTGAAGGGCTGCATGTCCATTTTTAAGGTGTCTTCTGTAAAACATGTTTCAATTTCCTTTTCTCAGGGACCAAACAGCCTATGCCAAGAATACACGTATAGTTTAAGAGCAGGAAGGTGCAGAAATCTCAGATTCATTCTGTCCAGAGTGTTCTTTTCTGTGATAGTCATCATTTAAATGTGCTGTCCCCCTGATGTTTCACATAGTGTTTTATGAGAAATCTGATTTGCCTGGATTAAACTTAATAAAATTATCCACATGCCTCCTGAAGGCCACTCAGAACTGGCATTTTTAAAGTGATTAGATGATTAGGATTTTGTTCAGAAAGTGAGAGAGTTGCAGAGCTCTTGCTTTCAGGCCATTTCATCCCAGGTCTCTCTCCTGGTTTGTTTACTGAAGTAGCCCATAAGTCCTCCCTCATATTAGCCTATACAAAACAGCAGTGTCTCCCTCCTCAATAGCCAGTGCTTTTACCCTCATGGGCTGCTGGAGAAGCGGGTTAGACAGGGTTAGATTCAAATCAATATGCCTACAGGAAGAAATTGGGCCAGTAAAGCACCGAGATGTATTCCTAATGAGGATTTCCTTTAATATTTCCAGGCCTCTGTCCTGTGCACAAGTGATTGGTATTGTGAAGAGAAAGGCTGCACTTTATTGCATACCTTCCCTACGCTTCAGTTCACGCACTGCAAGTAGCAGGAATGGAGGCTGGGAAGAGAAAAAAAAACAAACAAACACCAAACCTTTCAGGCATTTTTTGTAGTGCTCTTTTCGAGAGAAATAATTGTTTCAATGCCTACATTACCTGAATTTGTGCAAGAGACAAATCCTATTTTACGGTTTCTACTTGCTGGCAAAGGCATCCCAGTTAGACTGTGTGCTGTTTGTTGAAAATCTCAGCCACAAGCTGCCTCCTATCTCATGAAAGCACTTGCCTAACAGTGGGGCATGTCCAAGGCAGTACCTTTCCTGCAGTAAGTATCCTAACATCAAATTCCCTCTGCAGTTGTCCATGTTTGTTTCCTTGTGCAGAGCTGCCTTTGAGGTATATTACCCCAGCCATGAGATAGGTAACTAGTTTTAGCACTATGCTCTACTTCCATTTCTCCCCAGCTGGCATTAGTCATTAATGCTTACCTATCAGTACCCGTGCTTCAGTGGGGGGTAAGCAGAAGATGACAGTGAGGAAGCAACATTTAATACCCCAGCAGCAGCAAATGCAATGTCTATCTATAACCAACTATGAGTCAGGGAAATATCGCCAAGTGACCTGTACTCTTAAGGCAGAAGTCATTAGTATTGGCCAAAACAAATCAAAACAAACAAAAAAGTGTCTTTAGTTGGAGGGGGGGTGTTGAATATGGAAGAAGTGAATATCAGGCTTACATGTAACACCCAGTAACGCCAATGATACATGCTAATGGAGTGTGTTTAAAATAATATCAAAATCTTTCTATTTGCAGTATAATCTAGGGGAGAGCTGAATGGCAGAAAACAAAACATCGGGTGAAGGGACTCTTTCAAGGTGGTGGGAGAAAATACCTTCTGTGATTTTATACTCATAATGAATAGGGGAAAAGTCTCTTCTTGTTTATTTGATACTATTAGAATCCTATTTCTGAAATTAATCTAGCAGTATTATTGAAAATCATATGGAAATTAATGCTTTACCTGTGTCATCTACTTCTGAATTATTTGCTGAAAAAGCGTGAAGATATACCTTAGAAATACTGCCTGGTTTCAGTATAGCAAAGTATTATACTAATTATTGAAAAGGAAAAAAAATCCTTATAAACTAAGCCGTCAAAGTAGCTAATACCATTTGTACACTTGTATATTTGAATAGGGTAAAGCTGAATTTATCTTTTTTTTTTTTTCATCAGGTGCAGTCAAGTTTTTTAAATTTAAAATCATTAAAAAAATATTTATAATGCTTTTACAAGTGGTTGCATGATATTTAAGGTTGAATTTTCAGGTCTAAATTAACAGAGCTTCACTTTAGATACCAGAGAAACAGAAGCCAGATATCTTCACATAGACTTATGTGTCTGCAAGTCATTGAACCATCACAGCATACTTTTGCAAGACAGTATATTATATTTGGCAGTGTTTAGGCCATAAGTTCTATTGCGTTGTTGCTATTGTTTTTATATTTGAAGCCTCTTGGTGATGGGCATTCCTTGTTAGCTAAGGTCAGTGAGCATTAGTAAGCAGATGAATTTGATGTAAAATGGTAGAAGCCATTTGCTGCAAGTATGGAGATACCTCACAGAGGTGACATCCAACTGTTACTGAGCTCACACTCTCTCCTTGTCTAGCATAAATGCTAGAACAAGACAACAGACTGATTCCCCTCAAGTTTATTGGCAGCTGAATCATGTCTACCCATAATTCAGGATACGTAGCTGTTGAACATATAATACCTGTCTGACATCCTTATGAATTAGGTGCACCTTATTTTTCTCTGATTTGATGAGTGGCCTATTTCTTTTCTAAGAATATGCAGAAATATTACGTATCTTTTGGGTGAGAAAGGCATAGAAAAAGCAAGACTGACTCTACAGTGTTGGTCTGTGGGAAGGTATTACCAAAAGGCCACCATGATACTTTCAACCTCTATGCAGGAAGGGAGAGACTCATGTGTTGGTATTCATATATTGCCAAACACTTTGAGCTGCAGCTGCTTGCCTGGGAAAAGGTTGGTTAGGCTAAGCCTAATCCAGAATTACCTCTGAAAGTCCTTTCTGCACTGTACAATCCTTTCCCTTCCTGAAACACCTTTCCCTTTCAGAAATCTTATTCTGAAAATCATGTTTATGACACTTCTGTGGGAATGAGGAGACATGTTCTAAGTAAAATGGAATTTTTCCTTGGAAGACATCGAGTGGCCTGTCATGTTCCAGAAGAGCTGATATCTTGGTCTGCAGGCACCACACTTACCTATATCATTCTGCCACTGCTCAACTATTAGATGGAATACATGTGATCTTTTTGATCCTTCTTTTACATGTGTCATCCGTTGAAAGAAATTAATTTAGGCATCTACTTTCAGAGAAGGTTTGGGGCTGTGAATCCCTGACATATCCAGGTTTACTGTTGGGATACATGATGGCTTATCCATGACAAATGAGAGTTGGGTCTCATGGCATTTCCTTTCTGCGGAAGTTACAGTGTGGGCTGTAACTTTTGCGTGTGCTATCTCCCATCATTGACTATAGATAAGGCCTTAGCATGTATCAGAGACTGTGTAAATAAGTACTAACTCCAACCATGCAGATATAGCAACCAAGAACTGAAGCCCTGTTCTTACCTCAGAGAATCCATCCACTGTCTTTGACTGGCCTTCAGTTTTTCCAAACTGAAAAGAAAGAGAGAGGTTTCTGTCTCTTTCCACTTTCCAGGGAGATAGACTATTGAATTCAGGTTGGGAATGACATTGGACAGCATGGCAAGGCAGCTAGGAATGGGGCATTATGATAATGAATATCTAGGTCATACAGATGCAAGGAAATTATCCCATTGATTTGCAATGTGTGCCACAGGGATCCTCATCTCTCATTTGTTGTTGTATACTTGCTGGCTTGCACCGAGGCTCTGCTCTGGTGAAACTAGTACTTGGGCAGTGAGAACTAGGTGTGCCGAGTAAGGCTATGCCGCAGTCCAGAGCGACACTGTACACTATCTCATGAATCTCTTGATGTGGAGACCTTCTATCTGGTGCTGACCAAAAAGCGGTGGCAGAGACAGAGCCAATATAGATGCAACCTGAGGCTTTAAATACCAATGCATCTAAGTGCTATTTGTGACTACTATTTGCTTTTAGCTTTGAATAAATTCACATGTCAATCATTTTTACCAATTCAAAGGCTTGTTTGTCTTCCAAATAATAAAAAGAACCTATCAGAGTCAAAAAGTTCTTCCTTTTGGAAAGAGTTTCTCCTCAGAGTTCCTTTTTGCTGAACTCTTTTCTCACACATTCCATGCATTACTAAGGCTTCAAAGGGCAGGTGCAAAAAAACCTAATAGAAATGAGATTTAACTTAGTTAATACCTTCCCTTCATGTAAAATTAGTCCCTAGGACACCTTACTAGAGACAGAAAAAAACATTCCGTTCCTCCATCAGATTGCTTCCATTAGCTCTTCTTTTTGTTTGCTAAGCCTCAGACATTATAGCTATTAATTATGTCAGATCCTCTTCTCAGTTTGTCATAAAACATCTGCTCCCATTTTGTCCAGTTTGGTGACAGAGATGTATGGCATGCTACAACATCTTACTAAGGCTCTTCTCTTGAATTAGTATCTTCCCTTTGATTCACACTGTTAAATAATCTAATCCATGTGCTGGAATGACAGATAATACTTTGGAATCAACTGTAAGAATATTGGTTGTTATGTCAGGGGGAACATTCCTCTGCTGGTTTATTTTTCTTAAGTGTTAGTGTTACATTGTCTTGTCTCAATGTCTATAATAAATCGCTTTTCTCTGAGGAATTTTCAAATAATTTAGTTAAGAGATTGCTAACCATATGTAAAATAATTTCCATTCAGTCCTGGCCTACATCCACTAGTGATAAAGCTATGTTGTTTAGAGATTTCATATGACTAGCCTATCACTAAATGTACAGTAAAATCCACATCTTATTCTTTCCTTTTATTTTTAAGCTTGGGGGTGGTTTTTTTGTGGGTTGGTTTTGGTGGGGTTTTTTTGGCAACACAAGTAACAAAACTTGTCTTCGAATGCCTAATATATGACTGAGACAACTCAGTTAAAATGTTTTATAAGATTCTTCAGCAATACTAAGAGCTTCTGGTAGTATCAGGCTAAAGGAGAACCTACTTTATTAGCTTACATGCTAGAATCTCACTACGTTGTGTATACTCTTTTAATCAAGCAGAGTTTAAACTGAGCAAACCCATTCCACCCTTGTCCTGCTTCTCTGTTTTAAATAGTTATCTACATTTTTTCCCAGTACCTAATTTTGTATCCTAATACCCATCTGAAAAACTGCACATCATTCATTTATTTCCTTTGTTTCCAATACTGAAATTGTCAAGTATAACCCTGTGGCTCATAGAGATCCAATGTGGAACACTACATTTCCTTCATGTTAGAGGTGTTTGCTTTGGAATTTTTTAGTTTATTTATGTTTACCTAGCCAGTCAATGAGAATTTTTGTCAAGTAGTGGTGTATACATGGCAATGAAAATGATAGTATAATTTGCCTCTATTACTTCCTGATATCAGGATTCTGCTGCACTGCAAATTTCATATCTGTTGTTATTATTTGTTTGACAGAACCAAAAACATGCCAGGTGCTTTGCAAAACAGAGAACAAGAAAAATCCCTTTCCAGAAGAGATGACAGCCTGAATAGAAATGGCATAATGGCAGGAGACAAAGGAAGCAGAAAGGGGAAGCAAAGCAAGAGTTATAACCATAAGATCATGAGATTGGTTTGGAGGCACAGTGAACGCTATGAGGCATTTTTTTAAAGCGCATAAGGACTGTAGTTGGGATTAGAGAATGGAAATGTAGAAAAGAAGCATGGAAAGGAATGGAGAAGAAGGGAGGAACAGACTGGCAACAGGAGGAAGAGTAAACAGAGGTGTATGGGAGAGGCCAGAGCACACACCTGACAAACTGAGGATTATGACTAATGACAAGAATGAAAGACCACATCTGAAGAGCATGATGATTTCAGGAAGATGGCAAAGCAGGACATGGTGATGCTGCTAGGGAGAGAAGAGCCAGCAAAGCTGCCCTGGAAGCCTGCCCTGGAAGTTCCTCATGTTAACATAACCCTGCTTCCCCATCTTCTTTCTAGCTCCCCTCTTATACACAAAATATGTATATAGAAGAGCAAAGGAGAAGGAGAAGCAGCTAAATAAAACTTTTCCAAAGATCCTGCTGGGGAAGAAGTTTAAGCTGGGATGATACAGATTTACTCCTACTGATGCTGCTCATGGTAGCAAGAGGCAGAGACCATTCTCTTAGCCATTCTCAAATCCATGGAAGTCTTTGCCTCTGCTGACCAATAGGGCTTGTTGAGAAATATTCAGCAAAATCATAATACTCCATCCAGACTGGACATTTTAAAATGTCCTTTCATTCTAGAACAGAAAGAAACAGAAATTATGACATTCACAGAGAAACGGAAACAGGGAAGGAAAATATTTGAGCAGTTTTTTTGGTTTTTTTTAAAGCTGAAAACAATCATTCCAGTATTACAGAAAATGTAAGGGGGATTTTTAAGAAAAAGTACATTTAATAACTTTTCATGAAAAATTCCATAAAATTGGGAATTATTTTAACTATGTAGGACTGGTTGTTCTGTTGTTTTGGAATTTTTGTTTTGTTTTGGGATTTTTGGGGGGGTCTCAGTTTGATTTGGTTTTTTGGGGGTGGTTTTTGTTGCTTTTTTTTTTTCCCTAGAAAATCGGTGTTTTTAGAAGGAAACTGGGCAATTGGCATATTCAATCTGTCAGACCATTTAAAATACCCTGATTTCCAAGGTAAGAATTCTTCAGGAGTAAGAAAGCTACAAAGTGGCCAGTCCAATCCCTTCCTCACTTCCTTCTCCTCTGCTTCAGTGATCAGACATGTCTAATGAGTAGTCTGCAAAGAGCAAAACTAGTTTCTATGTCCCCCTGATAAAAGGCATTTTGCCATGTACTTTAAGAATTTTTAGATGGATCTGCTTACAGGAAGTCACTTTTTTGCTGCAGACTATGTGTCCACTTAAATCCTCCTCAAAGCTCTTCCATTTTGCCTTGAAAAGTTTGTCAGAAAGTGCGCTGGAAAGGCTCAGATCCTTCTGTCTCCAGTGAAACTGTTTTTGAACATAGTTATAGGTTAGCTGATGTACTGGTATGACAGTTGAGAGACTACCGCTGTTAATGGAGCATTCTATTACCTATAGACACTTTTCACTTGGTACTTCTGACTACAAAGTATTGATGTTTAGGGTATTTTAGGTACTTGCACATTATATGATTTTTTTTGTAAGTTTTAGAGAACAACACTGGATAATTTTTTCTTCTTCAGGGTAACACAGCTTTGCATGAGTCATTCATCTTGAATGTACACCAGTGATAGCAAGTTCGTTGTTGTGATACCTTATCAATATGATGCCCATTTTTAGTCTCTTCTAGCAGCGGAGTAAGTATTGTCTAGTAGAGACAATGGCCTTGTTTCAGAATATCTTGGTGACTCTGGATAGGATTCAAATAATTCATCTGAGTGAGGAGGAGACAACTGAAAATAATAGCTGAAATATTACCAAAAATCCTTAACTGGATTTGGTTGGGTTTGTCTATCATTTGCTTGAAGATTTTGGTAAATGGAGGCTGACTGGATTATCAAATGGCAGCAATGGCCCAAGCACTTGTGTTTAATTTCCTTATATTTGAACTTTACTTAAGTTAATTAAACTCTTCTCATCTCAGGGTACCATTTTAACAATGAAGTTTACAAGACCTTCTCTGTCAACGTAGAAACTTCAGCTTCTAAAGAATGTACCAGGTATAGAGAGTCAACACAATGCTCAGCAATGCTTGAGGAATCAGGCCCACCTCAGTAATTTCTCTCGACTGTTATTGAAATAGTATTGGATGTAAATCCTATAACCATGGTGTCAACTTAACAAAATCTACCCTGCCTAGATTATTTTTCAATCAAATATATCTCAAAGTTTTATAACAACCCACATATCATTAAAAAAATGAGATTGCAAAGCATTGCCATAGTATCTCCCCATAATACAGAATTTTTTAAATATCATTTTTACGTATTTGAACGAACCCCATCAACTCAGTTGCATACAACTTTTGCAATAATAGACTCAGCATAAAGCAATATCAAAACATAGTTCATATTTCTACTCATTTTATTTAGCAGAGCTCCAGATTTTGCATAATTTTGCCACTGCTACTGGCATGATAGCAGATATGGAGGTTATGTATACCTATCTTTTGGTGCTGAGAGAGGATTCAGCTGTGTGGCACCACTCCTACCAAAAAAAAAAAAAAAATTCAATTAGGAAATGTGGCAAAACCTCTGAAAACTGTAGTCTGACCTACCTTCTGAGATCAGACACTGAACTGGATGCATGACTTGGGAAGGGATTTAATACCGGCTAGCTCAGTAGCCACATGGTATTTTATATATATTACAGGAAAAAGGTTGAAAAAGAGAAAAAAGAGAGTATTATAATGTATCCTGAGAGTAGAGGACATTTTGCCTATATATATTTTTTTTTTTTAACTTTGCCTATACTTTTCCTCACAATCCTTCCCTATTGTTGTCTGTCAGCTTTTTCAAGAAGACACTTGATTGTGCATAAAGCAAGAATAGCTGCACCAACTCAAGCCCACATAGCCCTGCGTATCTGGCAGGTGTCCTGCCTTGGTAGGGGTACAGTCCTGTCGTTGTAAGGTCTCCACTGTCCCCTACAGATTAGGGACACCTTCAGCTGTTGAGTTCCAGACATCTTCAGGCTGCTATATCCAATATGTACAGTTCAAATGCTTTCTAAATCAGGGGGGTGCACTACGATGAATAGTTTGAATTTGTCCTATATCCTGTGAATTTATTTACTACTTCTGTCAGTCTTTCTCTCTGTCTTGCCCTTCTTTCTCCTGAAACAGAATGACCAGGGCTGCATGAATTATTCAACATAAGAGTGTATGATGTATTTATACAGTGATAAAGCGATAAAGTGTATTTATATATATATATATGTTTTCTATTTTGTTTACAGTTTCTTTCCTAATCATCAAAATATCCTGTTTCACATTTTTACTTGACCCTGAGTGCTTGACTTGATGTTTTCAGAGAGATGTGTAATATTAACTCCTTATTTTTTTCTTCTCAAGCAATAGTTAATTTGTAGTCCCTGCCTGTGTATGTATAGTTAGACTATTTTTCCCCTCTTCAGTTCTTTCTGTTCTGTCAAATTTTATCACCCTTTCATTGCCAAGAGCATGCAAAATTGTGAAATCATTTTGCAGTTCTTTACGGGCAGCTTCTGATTTAACTTTTTAACACCATTTTGTATCAAATTTTCTCATCTGACAGTTCTTAGATATCACATTTCCCTTTACTACTAATAAAAGTACTTTTGCTTAAATCCTTTGTTTAATTTCATGCCTCAGTCCAGGATTCTTTGCATGCACTTAAGTGCCCAATTGCTAAAATTCACTTATGTGTTTTTCAGGATGGGGGAGGGAAGACTCCAAGCTCTTGTCATTTCTGTTTATTCACTGAAAACCTTATAAGTAGATTTTAGACCTTTTTTGCCTTCTGGTTCAGACAGAATGTTTATACAACCTTCAGAGTGAAAAATTACCAAGGGATAGATCCATAAAGAGCATCTAGCAATGTCTTTAGCCTCTTAGATGTCCTGTCTCCTTGCAAAAACTGTAAACATACACTGGGGATGCCCCGCTAAACTAAAAGAAAACCTGGGTGTTTAGCAACAGCCTCTACCCACACTGGCATATTGAGCAGGGAACAGTCTGACTGAACAGAAGAAACAGCCAGATGGTGGAAATTAAATGAATGAGTGGTGTACTGATAGTGATATGTTTTTCAACATTGCCTTACTCATGGGACTGTAGGGTGTTGTGAAGCTGGACTTTCAGCATCTCTCCCACAGTAGCTGTTCCTCTTGTTTATCCCTTGATTTCCTGCTGTGTGCTATAGCATCAAACTACAACACTAAGATCACAATTCCTGTCTTTGTCACAGTAAATGTTGAACTTTCAGGGTTAGGCAACAACTGAGTGAACTTTGGAGAACTACCCTGTCAGTGTGAGCACTTAAAGTTGCATTTAGCCACTTCTGGATTAGTGCAGGTCTAAGCTGGGGTCTGTGTTGCAATACCAGTCAAAGCAGTGACAAGAATTTGAACCTTGACTTTGCAGATCTGTTAAACTTCTTGTGTAAAAAGGAATCACTCTATATATCCCATATCTTAACTTCACCCAAATGGCATTCTAGTATTTTTACAAAATCTCTGTCTGCACAAGTATTAGGCCATGACCCATGTTACCTCATGTGAATACTGAGAGTATGTAAATGTAGACAGGTGAGTAGATCCTATGAGTTATAAATTTTCATAAGACACCAGAAATCTTGCATAGTGGCGAAAAGGAGGAGCAACATAAGTGAACAATGACTGGCACTTAGTGTGTCTCAAATTGAGTTGTATCCTGGATATTTGAGAAAAGAAATTAAGAGTGTATTGTTTATTTGTGTTTTAGAAACATCTCCTCTTGCCTATATTAAAAAACACAACAACAACAAACAAACAAAAAAACCACACCAGAAAAGCGTAGTACTGTGTTTATTTTCCTGTAGTTGTAGACATAATTCTATCAAAATATAAAGCTATACTCATCTGGCCAGTGACAAAAGTGAACTAGCTGTTAGAGGAGGTTTGTGATGTTCCTAGAGAAAGTGTCATGATTTTCCATCTGTTCTGTTACAGTGTAGATGCCTGTAAATCTTTTTCTGAATCAATAGAACTTTGGTAACTAATAAGCCAAAAATCCAAAGACTCTACAAACTATTGAATCAAAACGCCATGGGATTAAAATAGAGAAAAAAGAACAAGCCCTGAACGACTGCTATCTTTCTCTCTGTCATCTATATCTATTTATCTGTATTGATATAGGCCAGTTCACACATTTATAATTAATTTTGTGCTTTCTCAGTTTGTTAGACTTCTATGTTGGCACAGTCTCTCCAGCACTTCAGCATTTTTTGTATTGCTGATACTAACTTTAATGGGTTCTGCTTTTTAATTGATATATATTAATGAGTAACAATGTCAGATAGCAATAAAATGAAACACAGTGAACAGAAATCTGGGATTAGAGGAAAAGCCATAACAAGTACCAGGTCAGCCTGTCCTTACTGGTATGTACTGGGCAGGTGCAGTTTTTTTTGTATACAATGCCAAAATGGTAAAGAAAGTGGATTTTTATGCACTGATGTCAAATAATAGTAAAGCTATTTCTAGACCTAATTTATTCAGTGACATGAAGGAACTGGTTGAAAACAAGTTGATGAACTTCTTGAGTTGATGAACTTCTACGCCACCTCACACCAGGTCCTAGAGGTTTGCTCCTTCACTATTCACAGCCCTTTCTAGCTATTTTCTTTCTGTGTAGTATCAGATCAAGGACTTCATTGGTTGTTCACTTCATATTTATATAACATTTTTCTGGTTTTTTAGGTGCATTTTGAATGTAAACTATACTTATATTATTCAAGGACCAGTTTGGTTCAATCTTTTGTTCTAATCCAAACCCCAGGATTTAGGAAATAAGAAATGTTTGATTCTTTAGAGAAACGCGCACACACACACAATACCAAACCAAACCAAAAACCCACACCAAACCAAAACCAAAACAAGAACAAACTTTTCTAATCCTGTAAAAGAAAAACTTCTTCTGTAACATACCTTTGCACTAAGTTTTCCAGAAGTTTGGGCTCTCATCTTGAAACCATTTGTAAGAATCTTACTTTTTTGAAAGTACTGATTTCCAAACCGCTGAAATACAGGAATTCTCAATTTATTACAAACTGCAGAAATATAAAAAAGACATCTTTAAAATAAAAAGAAAAACCTAAGTTAGTGACTTTTCTTTGACATTTTAGGGCCTTGATTTATTTTATGCTTAAGTTCTCTCTCTCTTATAAGTGTCTACACATATGTCTGTACTTCCATAGAAGAGAATCAAAGAATGAGAATCATTTAAGTTGGAAAATACCTTTGAGTCTAACCCTCAACCTAGCACTGCCAAGTCCACCACTAAATCATGTCCTCAAACACCATATGTACATGACTTTTAAATACCTCCAGGGATGGTAATTCCACCACTTCCCTGGGAAGCCTTTTCCAGTGCTTGGCAACCTTTTCCATTAAGAATTTTTTCCCAATACCCAATCTAAACCTCCTCTTGCACAACCTGAGGCCATTTCCTCTTGTCCTATCTCTTTTTACCTGGGAGAAGAGACCACCCCCCCACCTCACCTGAGCTTCCTTTCAGGTAGTTGTAGAGAGCAATAAGCAGCTGTTCAAGCCTCCTTTTCTCCAGAATAAAACAATTTTAGCTCCCCCAGATGCTCCTCATAATAACTGCGCTCTGGACTCTTAACCAGTTCCACTGCCTTTTTCTGAACCCACTTCAGCACCTCAAAGTCCTTCTTGCTGTGAGGGGGCCAGAGCTGGGCATAGTACTCAAGGTGCAGCTTCACCAGTGCCAAGTACAGGGGAGGAATCGCTGCCCTGGTCCTGCTGGCTGCATTATTCATGATACAGACCAGGGTGCCATTGGCCTTCTTCACCGCCTGGGCACACTGCTGGCTCATGTTCACGTGCTGTCAACCAACACCCCGGGTACTTTTCATCTGGGCAGCTTTCCAGCTACTCTGCCCCAGCCCACAACACTGCACGGAGTTGTTGTGACTCAAGTGCAGGACCTGTCACTTAGCTTGTTGAACAGTTGGCCTTGGCCCATTGATCCAGACTGTCCAGATCCCTTCTGGACAGTGGAGCCCTTCTGTACTCCTGCAGATCAACATTCCTGCCCAACTTTATATCATCTGCAAAGTGGCAGAGGGTGTACTGGATTTCCTCGTCCAGATAAAGGTTAAACAGAACTGACCCCAGAACTGAGCTCTGTGACTGTCAATGGAATTTTTAACTCCATTCACCACCAATTTCTCGGCCTGGCCATCCAAATATTTCTTCCCCTGTGGACACCATCCATACTACAAGCAGCCAGTTTCTCGAAGAAAATGCTNTTGATCCAGACTGTCCAGATCCCTTCTGGACAGTGGAGCCCTTCTGTACTCCTGCAGATCAACATTCCTGCCCAACTTTATATCATCTGCAAAGTGGCAGAGGGTGTACTGGATTTCCTCGTCCAGATAAAGGTTAAACAGAACTGACCCCAGAACTGAGCTCTGTGACTGTCAATGGAATTTTTAACTCCATTCACCACCAATTTCTCGGCCTGGCCATCCAAATATTTCTTCCCCTGTGGACACCATCCATACTACAAGCAGCCAGTTTCTCGAAGAAAATGCTGTGGGAAATTGTGTCAAAGGCTTTGCTTAAGTACAGGTAGACAACACCCACAGGCCTTCCCTCATCCACTAAGCAGGTCACCTTGTCATAGAAGGAGATCAGGTTGGTCAAGCAGGACCTGCCTCTCACAAACCCATGCTGGCTGGGCCTGATCCCCTGGTTGTCTTGCATGTGCTGTGTAAAGGCACTCAAGATGATCTGCTCCATGACCTTCCCCAGCACTGAGATCAGGCTGACAGGCCTGCAGTTCCCCAGATCCTCCTTTTGACCCTTCTTTTAGTGGAGTGTCACATTTGTTAGTCATTTGGGACTTCCCTCATGAGCCCGAACTGTTCAAAAATGATGTAAAGCAGCTCAGTGAGCCCTTCCACCAGCTCCCTCAGTACCTTCAAGAGGATCCCATCCAGCTCCATGGACTTGTGTGTGCCTAAGCTGTGTAGCACGTCAATGAAAATTTCCCCTTGGATTATGGGGGATTCATTCTGCTCCCATTCCATGTCTTTCAGCTCAGAGGTCTGGGTACCCAGAGAATAACTGTTCTTCCTAATGAAGACTGAGGCAAAGAAATTATAGTTTTATAATTATTATTAAGAATGAAGCACTACCTCAGACCTATACTCATTGTTTGCCACTAGATTTCCCTCTGCATCCAATAAAGGCCAAAAATTCTCTTTAGCCCTATTTTTGTTGTTATTGTATTTATAGAAACATTTTATATTACCTCATATGGCAGTAGCCAGATTAAGTTCTAGTTGGGCTTCAATTCTTCAAATTTTCCTCCTGCATAATCTCATGACTTCCTTGTAGTCTTCCTGAGTGGCCTGCCCCTTTTTCTAAAGGTCATAAACTCTCTTTTTTTCCCTTGAGTTCCAGCCAAAGCGCTCTGTTCATCCAGGCTGTTCTCCTTTCCCACCCCCACAACTTTCAGCACATGGTGGCAGCCTGCTCCTGTACTTTTAAGGTTTCCCTCTTAAAGCACGTCCAGCCTCCCTGGACTGCTTTGCCCTTCTGCACTGCCTCCGAAGGGACTCAACCAGGTTCCTATTCAGGCCAAAGTCTGCCCTCTAGAAAGCCAAGGTAAGAGTTCACAGGTTCACAGAACCACAGAATATGCATAGTTGGAAGGAACACCTGAGTCATCGAGTCCAACTTCTGCCCCTGCAACGGACCATCTGAAAGAATCACTCCATGTGACCAAGAGTATTATCCAAACACTTCTTGAACTCTGACAGGCTTGGTGCTGTGAACACTTTCCTGAAGAGCCTATTCCAGTTCCCAATCACAGTCTGGATGAAGAATCTTTCTAATATCCAACCTAAACCTCCTCTGACACAACTTCAGGCCATTCCCTCAGGTCCTGTCACTGGTCACCACAGATCAGTGTCTGCCTCTCCTCTTCCCCTCACAAGGAAGGTGTAGCTGCAATGAGGTCTTCCCTCAGTCTCCTCTTCTCCCCACTGAACAGACTAAGTGCCCTCAGCCACTCCTCATATGGCTTCCCCTCAAAGCCCTTCACTACCTTTGGTGCTCTCCCTTGGACACTCTCCAATAGTTTAATATCTTTCTTATATTGTGGTGCCCAAAACTACACACAATATTCAAAGTGAGGCTGCCCCAGTGCAGAGCAGAGCAGGACAATTCCATGCCTCGCCCAGCTGGCAATGCTTTGCCTGATGCCAGGATATGGTTGACACTCCTGGCTGCCAGGGTACTGCTGGCTCATATTCAACTTGCCAATGACCAGGATCCCCAAGTCCTTTTCCATGGCACTGCTTTCCAGCATCTCATTCCCAAGTCTGTACACATATCTGGGGTTGCCCCACCCCAGGTACAGAATCCGGCACTTACCCTTGTTGAACTTCATATGGTTGGTGATTGCCCAGCCCTCTAGTTTGTTGAGGTCTCTCTGCAGGGCCTCCCCGCCTTTGAGGGATCAACAGCTCCTCCCAGTTTTGTGTCATCTGCAAACATGCTTAGTACCCCTTCTAGTCGTGCATCCGAGTCATGTATGAAGATGCTGAAGAGCACAGGGCCTGAGATGGAGCCCTGTGGAATTCCACTAGTGACAGGTCACCAGTCTGATGTCAACCCATTCACTGTTACCCTCTTTGGCTCAACCCATGAGCCAATTGCTCACTCACCACATGATGTGTTTATCCAGCTGCGCTGGACAGTTTGTCCAGAAGGATCCTGTGAGAGACAGGATTGAAAGCTTTACTGAAATCCAGAAAGATTACATCAGCTGTCTTCCCTTGATCAACTAGATGAGTGATCTTGTCATAAAAGGAAATCATGTTGGATAAATAGGACTTTCCTCTCGTGAAGTCATGTTGGCTGTGACTGATGCCTGCATTGTCTTTCAGGTGTTTTTCAATACCTCCAAGAATAATCATCTCCATAACTTTGCCAGAAACCAAAGTGAGATCGACAGGCCTGCAGTTTTCAGGGTCCTCCTTCTTGCCTTTTTTGAAAACTGGGACAATGTTTGCCAGCTTTTAGTAATCTGGGACCTCTCCAGATTCCCAAGGCAGCTCAAAAATCATTGACAGAGGCTTTAAAATGACATCAGCCAGCATTTTGAAGATTCTGGGATGAATCACATCAGACCGCATAAATTTTTGGGGATCCAACTGGAACAACAGATCCTGCAAAAGTTCAGGCTCAAGTGGGAGATGATCATGCTAGAGATCATGGTCCTCCAGCTCAGGTCACTGAGACCCCCTTGGTTGAACATCTGTGTGGAAGACAGAGGCAAAGAAAGGGTTAAACACCTCTGTCTTGTCTCTGTGAGGTGACTATCCTCATCCTGTAAAGGGCCGATAATATTTCTATACTGCCTATTGCCATTAAGATATTTGAAAATACACTTTTTATTGTTCCCCAATTTCTGGAAGCTTCAGCTTCAGCTGAGCTTTGGCAGTATGAATTTTCTCCCTATAGTAGCAAGCAGCATCTCTTTATTCTTCCTGTGCTGCTTGACCTTGCTTCCACTGGGCATACACCTTCTTTTTTTTTTTCTTTCCTTATTTACAAGAGAATTTCCTGTTCAGCCAAGCTGTCTGCTTGACTTCCAACATTTGGGAACTGACTGCTCCTGTACCCTTGACACCACTACTTACTTCTCCAAGAATCGAAAACTGTAATTTCATGATGGCTGTGTCCAAGACAGCCTCTAACCATCACATCACCCTCAAGTCCTTCTCTGTTTGCAAACAACAGGTCCAGTGGGGTACTCCTTCTTGACTCCCTCAGAAGCAGTGTCAGGAAAGTATATTCCACACACTCCAGGAACCTCCTAGACTGTCTGTTGTGTTTTATTTCCAACAGATTGAAGCCCTCAGGAGAACAAGAACCAGCAAATGTGAGACTTCTCCCAGCTTCTTATAGAATATTTTGTCTATCTCTTCACCCTGATTGTGTGGTCTCTAACAGATTCCCACCATGACATCTTCTTTGTTGGCCTTTCCTCTGATTCTTACTCAAGCAGTCAAGCCTATCATCACCATCATTAAACTCCAGACGATCAAAACACTCTAAAATGCAGGACTATTCCTTCTTGCCTATCCCTTCTTAAGAGTTTTTTTGCCAACCATCGCAGCACTGGAGTTGTGTGGGTCATCCAGGCATGTTCCTGTTATGGCAATAATGCCATAGTTTTCCTGCTGCACAATGCTCCTGTTTGTTGCTCATGTTGCATGCATAGGTGTAGATTACTAGCCAGGGAATTCTCTCCATGCTAATATTACAAATGAACTTTTAACCAGTGGACAGCAACTCTAATCAAAGCTGAAATATCAAGGAAAACAAATTGAGATGGTCAGTTTGGAAGCAGGTTTTCTAATAAATACAAGGAGTTGGTTATATGCTTCATTAAATATTTCAGCAAAGTGAAACTTAAGAGAAGATGCAGTGTTGTCAACCATGATTAATACTAATTTGGATAAGAATATCTCAAACCCTACTGTAGTAAGTATTGCTAACTAGAGCCAGCAGGAATTTCTTTAGGCAGTTCATGATCTACAGTTTTCTTATTATGTTTCTATTTATTTTTTTATAAATGAATAAAATTGTAAATTTTAATAAAAATGTATTAATTTTTTATAAATGAATACATTAATTAATATGTAATAATATATGGAGCACATTGTTTCTGAAAACTTCGTGTTCTAGTGTTTTCTAATGTCTGTTGAAAGCATAGTTTAAATTATAACTTTAACTTCTAACTTATAGAAACAATAGCCAAGGCTCATGGAAAAAAAAATAGTGCAGACTTTTGTAGATGAATCAAATCAAGTTTAAAGCTAGTACAGCATATTAAGGTTATTCATCTCTGTCAAACAAAAATGTAGAAATTGTCACACTAGTCCATTCAAAATTACATTTTATCTGTACAGTTATCAAAAACTACATTCATTTTGATAGCTGAATTCAAAATGAAGGATTTAGATATTTATATCATCACATTCTAATTATCACCAAAGTCGTGCATAATTCCTTACACAGAACTAGACAAAATTATTGGATAAAAGCTAAAAAGATGTTGCTCCATGTTTACCAGAAATAGTCTCTATCTACCTACCCATGAGTGCACACAGGTATTCAAGCACACATGCACAAATAGATGTACACAGGCCTGTTAAGAGGTCTTATCTCTGTTTCTCTGCTCAGGAACTAGAGGCATATTAAGAATTAAGCAACTTTTAAAGGAAACCTTTGCCTTTGTGTGATATCCGCATTGAAATTTCACAGAAACCATGTGTATAAAACTGTAATTTTCTGAAATCCAACAAAAACAAGCATTGAGAGATGCAATCTGTATTCTTGCTTGCCTGTGTGTCCGTCTTTTGCTTCTACATCGATAATATCTTTATTTTCCACCTCCTTATTCCCATGCTTTTGGAGAAGGTTAACAGAACTGCTGACTAACTGCATTCCCACAAGGGACCTAAGAAATAACTTCAAAATTTTACAATATGTAATTTAATGCAATGAAATAATCCCTCTGTCACCCTTGAAAATAGGGGGCACTACTTTCTCCACTTCCTGCCCTCATACACATTTTATACTGAAGTGTACCCCGGGGAAAAAATAGTGCAAATGTTCTGAAACTCTGTTTTTTTTTGTTTTGTTTTGTTTTGTAATCATGATTACCAGTGGGAATGGAGTTGGTAAGGTGAATATAACCAGGATTAAAAATATCAGGTGCCTTTAGGTGACATTACATGTAATGAAATCTCAAGGTCAACTTAATTTCTTCTGTGTCCTTATCTAACACATAATACTGTATCTCAGCAGCTGCCACCAACAGCTACCATCAGAACACTTGGCTAATTAGTAATCAGTCATGTCACTTGGTGTGATCTCATCCAGTCTGACTACTGAACCTGAGTGCAACAACAAAAAAGGAAATTGAAACTGAGCAGCTATGTGTTTAGTCCACATATTTTCAGCAGCATTATGTGCCTGCAGTTCAAGCTTTCATTATACTACACTAATAGGCATATTTGAATTTGATGGTGTTGGTTGTTATTCATTTAGGAATAGTCTGTAGCACTAAAAAGCACGACATTTAGCTAACAACCAAAAAACCCCATCAAATGCTGAGATAAGTTTTCTTAGCAGTTCAACAGCATTAAGATAGGGGAAAAGCTTTTAAATAAAACTCTTACTCATATATCCATTCTCATCAGTAACCATATCAGCATGGAGAGTACCCATCACAGCTGAATGAAACCAGAGAGCATCTCATTGCTCGGACCTTATCCAGCAACATGCTCAAGAATACCTAGAATATAAGGACAAGAATATCCCATCAAAGTTGCTATATGATGACCCACATAATTAAAATTACACAGAAATGTAGGTAATTTTCTGGATTAGAGTCTAAGGAATGTGGCATTTAAGATCAGCCTTTCATGCGGTAAAAATATTTACAAATCTTCTGAAGAGATGACGTATAAATAAAAATTGCTATATTGCCTTTTACTGCTAGACTCAGGACAACTTCATATGTGAAAATCCTGCACATTAAATGATCACTTTATTTCCAAACTAAGCAGCTGTTTGAAATGGCAATCCTAAAGTGCTAATCTCTGATACCAGTAAACAAAAGTAAATCATGGCAGAAAACTCGTTTATGTGCAGTAATCTCCAGAGGATTAGCATTTCAGGGGATAAGATTTCCTAAAACTCCTCTTTCGTGATAACAGCCTCTGCTGTGAGGTGACACACCAATAGGCATAAATTATCTAGAGCTGCAGATAAGCAGAGGCCATTTGGGGGTTCGAAGTGCAATATAAATAGATGCAAAACAGTAGGGGCACTGGTGCTCATCACAAACCTCAGAAGGATTAGCAGTTCAAGCTCTGATTTCCTTGCTGTTGTTAGCTGTGATTTATCATCAGACAGTGACTGAGGGTCTGTCTTATCTGCGATAATTTAATGGCTTAATGGCAGTCCCTTTATCTGGGGGTCATAATTAAGCTTGTTTGATCAGTTTCCTAACAAGCACCTCGTCTGTATTTTTAGCTATGCCTATTTTTTCTCTGGGTGTAGCAGCATTTTTGCTAATTAATATTAACAATATTATTGTTAACAATTACTGGTAATGATAACAATCTCGTAAGAGGTTAGTATTTATCTGGAGGAAAAACACAAGCCAAAAAAGATGCAAGACTTTGAATTCAAATACATTCACAGGAGATTTTAACTGTGGTGTCTTTTTTGTTTGTTGGATTAAAATCTAACTCACATACATAACTGAATAAATCAATTTTCAGTTGAATCGTTTTTCTTTGGTACAAAATTAACATGAATTTGAAAGCAAAGATGACTCCTATCTTAGAGTGCATTTACTGTCCCTCATTATAGTCCTACTAATAAGCTACTTCTTCTACTTTCATGGGAATTTTCTCAGGAAAAGATGGATTTTAAGGCCTTTAAAAAGACTGTTTAAAAACACGGGTGTCATAAAAATGATACTTTTTACTGTTAAAAAAGAAGCAACTAATTTTTTTTTAAATGTACTGATAATAGATATTTGAAAGGAAAACTTTTTAAGATTTTTTTTTTAAGACAATGCAGTGACAAACAACTGCAATAAATATGGTTTGGTTTGGTCAGGGCTTTTTTTTAAAGAAAGATCAAACTAAAAGTAACAAGTTCAGAATAGCCACATTCTTTCTTGATTATTGATGTAATTTTAGTAATGAAATACCTTGGAGGCCACAAGGAGATGTGACTAGGTTATGTCATATTTAGGGAAACAGCATGACTGGCTGCAGAAAGGCATCTAAAAACTTGATCGTATGTATATAGACACAAGAGGTATCGTTGCAATATGTGTATATATGTATATAAATGTATGAAAATGTACATGTTTGTGAATTTGCACATCTATATGTTTGGTTTTGTATTACATATTTTATGTTCTGTATACTTTTAGTGATTTACATAAATTTATGTATTCACAGATTTATTAAAGTTTGTCATTAGAATAGGTCTTATTTATCTTTTGAAGAAACAATTAATAGTGGGATAGTGAATATATATATCTAGCCTAAATTATTCAGGTACCATAATTAATACAGAAATACAAGATTCATTTAAGAGTGAGTCATTCCACTTCCCTGGGTTGTTTGTTTTAGAACTGGATTAGTTGCCTTTCTTTCTCATGTCTATAGATAAATACCCCAGGTGATGTGGCTAAACTTGTTGAATGTGGCTGAAATGGTTGAAAGCAAGATGAGATGAATTCTGCCCACATGGGTGAAAGAAATGATAGATTTCAGAATGAGAATTTTGAATACTTTCTTGTAAAGAAAATTACCTCCCTATTTTTGCGAACTGAAGAACTGTCACAGAAGTATTATATATGTGTGTGTATAAATATATTTTATACCTCATGTAGAAAAAGGGTCACCTGAAAACTCTGAATATATCACCCTTTCCCACTGGAAAATAACCCATAGTAATATTGCTTAAATAGACAAAGACTTGCAGGCAACCGCAAAGAAATTCAAAACCAAAACCCAACACATCTGTTTGTTCTCCTGTCCTAACAGTGCAAGTTTACTGACTTTTGATGAGTTTTGCAGGTGGATCAGAAGTGGCTTGTGTTCGGCTGTTTGAGTCTAGCAAGTGATGCCTAAAATCCTGGAAGACAGGCACTCAGACAAAACGTTAATGGAGAAAGATAGACAATACCTTTATTGGGAGATCGGAGGCTTCGGGCCTCCGCTGGGCCTACAAAACAAGCGTTGTTTCAACAAGGATCTCTGCGTCCAAAAATCCCCAAAGAACCCTGCCCTCAAAAAGGTTACAGTTTTTATACTCTTCCAAACAATTAACATATTAGATATCTATAACCAATCATCATTTCTAATTCCCTTCGTGGTCCACCCATCAGGGTCCCAGGCTATGCCCCCTGCACCACCTCCAAGGGTTTCTGGGCTCTTCTATTGTTTTGACTTCAAGTTATCTTGCAGGTGGCTCTGAAAAACATCATGACCTTCAGAAAGCCTGAGAATGTGTGAGGGAATCACTTTAGTAACTTATAGCACCACTTAATATGTGAGCAAGAAAACTTATACTTCTAAAACTCTAAAAATCTACAAAATACACACCAAACCTTTAGGCATCACAAGCAGGAATTTGACTTTAGCTTCCTATCTGGCCAAGAGTAGGGCAGAGGAATTTACTAGTAGTATTGCAGACTATAACCATGAATGAGCTTTGTTCCACATGAAAACCTTGGTCCAGTTCTTGATGAAATCAGTGAGAAAATTTTCACTGACTATGGTGGGATCAGGGTGAACTTGCCAGCTGTATTTGAGCTGCAGCTGGCAGGTGCCTGGGAAGCTGAAATTTTACTGAGCTGTGAAACAAGCAAAATGTGTGAAAGATAGAAGTGACAAGGTGTATGGGAGATTGCACTATAGCACAGTGAAATCCTTACCCAGTATCTGCAGCTAAGGCCATTGGCACTGGGGTGCTGAGCTGACGCTGGGAGGCCTCGATGAGATAAGCTCACAGAGTCAACAAGATGTGTGCTTTACACATCTAACATCACAGATAACTTTCCAAAACTACCAAGACAGAAACATATCTCAATGACTATTATTTTTGTTGTTGTTAGTGTGTGACCATTTTTGTAGATGTTTTCCACCACTAGAACAAATTGTTAAGGATATATAAAATAAAAATCTTTGCCCAGCTCACAGTGAGAACAGAGACAGCATCATGCAGTCACCACTGTGTTATGTTGTTAGTTGCTCACCAGTTACTGCCAGATATAATATAGCCAAATAAATCTACAAGAACAAAATCATCATGAACCTTGTAAAATGCTGTGAAATGCTGAAACCTTAGTTTTAGGTTCACCAAAGGTTTCAGTGGATCTTGCTGTTGTCACTACAGAAAACAATAAGTATCCTAAATATATCTCACTGTTTTAACTTTGGCTGTTAGTTGTCACTATTTGCAGAAATAATGCTCATTCTAAAAGAAATCACAGGTATTATAAAACAGCTGCTCGTTTGTCTAAAAAATGAAATAAATTTTCTGTTAGTAATGCAACTTACTGTTTTTTGTCTCTGGGTTCATGGTCAGGATTAGAACTGGATTAAATTTGGTGGTCTGATTTTGTGTAGTTTTGTACAAAAATTATCATTGTCTGGTAACGTGTTTAGTCCCATTGTTCTTCTAGCATTTGTAGCTTTAACATGATTTTTGTTGGCTATATGTATATATAAATATAAACATATTGGCATACACATACGTAGATATTGATATACAAATACATAAAATTCTCACTTGTTCTTTGAATTTTCAAGAATCTATTTTCACCCACAAACAGGCTTGTTATTACTGGAAAACAGTCCCAAATGTGATTTGAATACTTCCATTACAAAGATAAATTTTGTTCCCATTCGAATGTAAATGTTGTTTTCACCAGATTGGATCCAATTATATATGTATAACAAATTATCTCCTTGATATTTAAGACATTTTTTATTGCATTACAAAAATTTTGCATAAAATGGTTTTCTCATGCAAACTCTTGAATTCTGTTTTCAGCTCTGCCACTGATTTACTATTTTATTATAGAGAAACCTTTTAATCTCTCTGAACTTCAGTTTATTCATTTGAAGTAGATGAGGAGACAAGTGTGATTTAATTGATGTTTATAAAGCGCTTTGATACCTTGTAATGAAAAACTGACAGAAGTGATAAATATTATTAAAGGTACACTCCTTAACTTCACTCCAGTTTTTGCCAAAAATCTATATGTTATTACTAAATTTAGGTTTATCTGCTTTATTCCTAGTCTTTTCATAGTCAGAATTGTTCAAAATGTTGTAACATTATGTATTTTCATAATCAAATCACCATTTTCACACACACAAGTAAAATACTGTGGGCATGGCGAGGTTCTTATAAAAGTGAGTTTTTCATTAAATATTTTCTGTAATTTCACAATGCTCTTATTAAATTCCAAAATCTGCAATTTCCCTGTGTATTTGCAGACTGCTGAATCCATATAAAATACCAGTAGTAAGTATATGGCTCAAAGCATTCAGCAGAGAAATCTATTGACAATTCAGCTGTGAGGTGGACAATGCAGTAAGAATGTGCCACATAAACCAGCATCCTGTGATCTGAATACACAAGAATATATATAATTTGATATATATATATATAACAATCTCTGTATGTACAGCAAAGGTTTTGTTTTCTTTAAAAAAAGAAAATAATAAGCAGCTTGCAATATTCAAATGTGTAGTTTCTCCCATGATAACCTAATTGCAAAGTTGCAGATTACCACAGCCACTGGAGCTGTGGTACCAACATCTAATACTGTAACTTGAGAATGGACAGGTCAATGAGACAGATCGAAACTTGGTTTCTCACATTTAGATATGGTCCATTAACTGTCTTCCTTGGGGAAAAATATGTAAAGTTTTCTTCTATAGTAGTTCTTCAGACCCATTGGAGGTCCTAACAAGGTGAGGGGGAGGACACACTAGCTCATTTTCTCATTAGAGCTTTTTCTTAGACTTCAAGCAGTAATTTGGTGTTAAGGAACATGACACAAAAGATAGTACCATCACAACTGTATTGTTATTTCCTTGTAATTTCTATTGTGCTGCTGGGGGAAGCAATACCTCTCTCAGGGATTGAGGGAGATGACAAGCTGGAGTGGGTTATTAATTACCAGTTACTATTCATGGGTTTTCTGTTTAAATGTGCAGGAATATGAGATTTGGATGGGAAATCAAGCTCATATCTCCCAGGCAGCTGTGCTGCACTAGAAATACATAATTTAGAGCACTTCTACCTTCAAGTTCTTGCATGTCGTTTTAATGGCTCATTGACAAAATGATGCAGTGGGAAGAGCAAAAAAAATTAACTCCTCCCAGATGAGAATCAGAAACAGAGATGATTCTTCTACTCATAAATCTCTGGAGGTATGCTGTTTTGAATGAAACAATGAAGAAGGAAATTGCAAGTTGTAGGTATTAAGTAAAAAATAAGTCAGTATAGTTCCTTTGGTAGGTGTCAGCTACATCGTGTAGCACATAAACCTATGTTGACCTTTAGTTCCTGAGCAGACTGGGGAAAGTCAGCTGTAGTTGCACACATGGTTACAAATCTAAACCTGCCCCTGGCAAAGAGAATCTCTCTATATGATTTTTGTGACAAGTGAAATAATTTTCATGTCTTTCCCACTGCAATTTCCATAGGTAGGAAACTGTTGTCATATTGTAAATCTTCACATTTTGCTTAGAAAAGGTCCTGCCAGGGACAACATGTGAAGCATTATAACTTACATTTCAGAAAAGAAACCAGAATCTCAGGGACAAGGTATGAAACTTCACTCTCATCAAGATTCTTTCTCAAACACAAGAAAACTGATATACTGCTATGAAGAACTGTGGTTATAAGTTAAAAGAAGGCCATCACAAAGGGTCAAAACCCCAATGCTTGTTGTTACTGAAAGTTGTTAATGCTTTATCAAGGCACAACATATCAGTAGAGCTGGCAAAAAACCCAAAAGATTTTTCATGCTGTGAAAAGATTATAAAGATTAGACTTTGCTGTGAAGCTGTCCTATGTAGTACTGGGGAAAAACCCAAACAACTCCCTTATAATTCAACTTTAGTTATCACGTTGACCCTTTTCTTATTGGTCTTATATCTGGTTGTTTGTTTTTTTTTTAAATTTGACAAATCTCTCTATCTCAATACTGTTATTGAGCCAGTGATAAGAATTTCAGAGTGCTCAGCTAGACCTATTCTTCACCTCCTTTGAATAATAATTTTTTCTTGCAAGCAGAAAAGTCACTGTTAGTAACATAGCACATTTGGCCCTTCTACGTGGCCAAAATAACTCACAAGGAACGTCAGAGTTCCTGTCCAATATGCAGTTTATCTTGCACTCATTGACTGAAAATCGTAATTATGTCTGTTCAAAATGAGGTGATGATAATTTTTTTCACAAAATCTTAAAGTCTTGGAAACAAAACACCTATTGATTGCCCGTATTGGTGCATTGCTTTTACTATATGCTTGTAAGGTTGGAGAAGCGTTTTCAGATTCCTAAGAGAGGGGAAAAAGATCTAAAATTTTGGAAGGCTGGTGGCAGTAATGGCTGATGGTTTGCATTTTGGTGTGAATGATAAATACTGAGATCTCTAGGCTTCTTTCATTCTCTCTTCCAATTAAAACAAGTAGTTAATTCCTATAGAATTAGGACAAAACCTCATTTTATTGACAGCATGTTCCTCTCATCTGCAGGAAAGGAATGATTTCTACCAAATGGTAGTATAGGTGTGACTTGGCTATGAAGTTTTCTGCAGTTGTTTCTCAGGCCATGTACGTCAGTGGCAATTTCATCTACATAGAGACTGGATTATTAAATATAGGAAAGCAAGCCTTCTGGTCAGTTTTTAAAGTGCATATATTGCTGTTAAAGTGGACACTTTTACAGTGTTTCTTCCTTTTCTGTGTTTGTATTACCAGTATTTGATAGCACAACTAAAAATAGAATAAACATGGTCTGTACTAAAAATGTTCTGTAATTTGAAGAGCTTCAAAGAGATTCAAGGTGAACCGGCTTTTGATCTACTGAGTATTGGTGGATCAAAGTTCTCCTCCATGTTGTATTGCAATTAATTAGAGATTTTTAATTTAGTTTAACCAGGGACATTCTTCCTCTTGTTTTCAGATGTTGTCACAATAAAGAAAACTCAAAATATGTCAAAAACTTTTGTCAAAATTTTTTTCACTGTTAGGAATCTGTGTAGCAACTCTGATACTGCCACTGGTGAACAACTGAAGGAAGGGAAGTCCATCCAGAAATTACAAGAAATGGAACCATTCTCAAGGCAATCTTTCTATTAAACAGAAGAGATAATTTCAAAATTTCATTAATGCTCTGCAATATTTTTGCAATTGTCTGCTCAGCTCAAGGAAGTCATGATTCATGACTGATCATTCAGTATTTGTCCTTTCTTCCTAATAAATTGTGTTGAAGAAAGTACCCATAAAGGAAGGGAAGGGAATAGTGATACTTTGAACATTTAAAATACCATAGCAGAATCAAATACCATCAAAACAGAGAAATACAGATGACTTGTAGAATGGCATAATTTTTGCAATTACATGATTAGATTAATTCAGAGCCACTGATCTCTTCAGATATGTCTATTGATCACAAATCTGCCTCACTGTTACACTAACAGATGCACAGTTATTAATCTTGGAAAGATTCCATATTCCATTTTTAGAAAGATCAGAGGAGCTAATTAAGGATGAACTTGTATGGAGGAACTGCTCTGCCCATGCTGTAAATGCACAAAAATGATGCCAGAATGCCAGAACCTGTGAAACAAATACTAGGAAAAATAATCGTGCCATACATCACAATCTTTTCATTCTTCTCTGCTGTTTTAAGCCAATATCTTTCTTGGATTATGT
The DNA here is from genome assembly GCA_013396655.1 of Campylorhamphus procurvoides. Classification (NCBI taxonomy): domain Eukaryota; kingdom Metazoa; phylum Chordata; class Aves; order Passeriformes; family Dendrocolaptidae; genus Campylorhamphus; species Campylorhamphus procurvoides. The sequence continues at coordinate 1,866,662 of WBMV01008903.1, read as the reverse complement.
TTTCAGTGTAACAAGTGCAGCTCTGCAAATGCATGACACCTGCTAACTGTTCTCCTTCCTTTCTCAAACTTCTCATTTACCAACCTTTGTTAAGTGCTCCGGTGGGTTGACACAGCAAAATTCATGCCAAAAGCTGCTCTCTACAAGAGCACTAATAGCTCATCAGTATGAGCCAGGGTTATTAAACTACATCCTAAGCAGTGTCTGGGCTATTTGGAAATATAAATAAATAATGAGGAAAATACAGGAAATCTGTGCTCAGAAAAGATTAGCATTCAGATTGTTGGGGTTCAGTTACTGCCAGGAGCTGTATGATGCACAAAAGATACTATTTGTCTATTCATTTTGCAAGATAATATCTTAGATTTTTAGTAGACTTGGTGAGCAATAATAAAATTATATACTTCATAAATTAACCAAATCAAAACCATATAACATTTGTTATTATTATTTTTTTCTAACCATTCTTAAACCTGTTAAAATTCTTTTCATGTATGGTTCATATATTCTTTGGAGATGGCTTCTTCAGACACTTTAATAGCAAGATGAGCCATTAGCAACAAAATAACTAGATTTGTGTTGAGTAAACAAGAAAATTCCCTAGAAAAGGAATTTTTTACCACCATTTTGGTCATTTAAATGTTGGTAATGCTCACTTTTTTTTTTTTTTCCTTCTCTTTTTCTCTCATGACTAGGAATAACCTTAAGAATATGGAGGTAAGTGATTTCTTGGGCTTTAAAGATCCAGGGATGTTCCTCCCATGAACATCCTTTTTCTCTGTAGCATATTTGAAGGACCTAACTCCTCCTTCCCGACAGGGTAAGGATTTCAAATCATCCAGCATGTACTAAAAGTTCAAAGGGACATTACACAAATTATTCTTGTAGCATACTTGTAGTACTTCACAACTGCTGTAGTGACATTTTCAGAATGACAACAGTGTTCTACATTGTTTTTTTAATGACTGAGCTTATGAAATTTCTAGGAGGTCACTGGCATTTATATGGTAGAGGCTTTAAGACATCTGGATTTGTGATTAAGGATGTAGCACTTACAGTGCTGGTGTCCTCAACTGAGGGGGTAAAAAGTAGAACAGGATGGAAAAGATATATTCACAATATTCGAAATCAGGATTGTAAAATAAGTTCTCAGAAAGATGAGCAAAGGAATTGCAGACATTAAAGAATAAATTAGGGCGTGGCTTCTCAATTTTACTCAAGATCTTCCTTTGCCTATGTTAAACTTAAGTCACAATGATCTAAAAAAACTTGAGAGAGGAAAACAAGGGACTGTGGCTACATTGGAATACCAGCGTGGGTGCACTCAGCCCTGAAGAGTACGGTAAGTGATTTTACCCATAGGATCCATGTTCCTGATACATCTGTTTTACTTAGCTTAAAAGATTATAAATTCTCACAGCAGTTTGTTTTGTTTTGCTGAGAAGTAGAAAGAAAATAGGAAGAAGTAAAGGGCGGAGAAGCACGTAAGGCAAGATTGATTTTGGAGTCTGTAATGGCAGGTTTATTGATTCTGACTCATGAAGTATGAAGTTATAGATTTGTGTGATGTTACAAAGCCAGCTAAAATGGCTACATAATGTCACACACTACCCAAGTATTGGTCAATTAAATTCTTGCTTTATTTCTTTTTGCTGTTTAATGTACATTGTAGACATGATGTAACAGCCGGATCAACCATTTAGCCTCTTTTTTGTAGTAGCAAACAATATTGTGTACTCTACAAAAGTGAGAGCATAAGAGCCATATGATTCTCCTAAAAATAAGATTTTAACATCAAAAATAAGAAGAGAGATGGCAGTGGCATTTACATACTCTTAAACGTTTCTAGTTCAATGCAAATTATTCTGTATTGAATAAAATTTTTTCTTTATTATAAATAAAAAAAAATAAATGTACTGTTATTTCTTGTGTTTACTGGTGCTTTGTCTGGGAGGATAAGCTCAAACAAAATTCAAAAAGACCTTACATAGGAAAAAAAGGTGTCATAGGTGGTATTTAGTCTTCCAGAGGTATATCAGTTAAGCATCATGATGACAGATTTTCCAGAAAAAAATCATTCAGCTTGGCTTATCTACTGACTTTAGAGACTTTAGAGTCTCTTCAGAGAGAGCAAGAGTGATATTTGAGTCCCAGAGTAAGCTGTTTGTGTAATTTAGGCTTTGGGTGGTTTTCTTTTCACTGACGGTAGACCTGTCCAGATATGCAAATATTAGCCAAGATGATCCAAAATTCTCATTCTTAATTTGACTGAGGGTGCAAAAGTATCTGTAATGCTTATGTCTGGCACCTCTAGAAGGTGGTATGAATACAGTAATTTATTATTTTTTTAAGTGTGATGGCTGTAGGGAAAATTGCTTTAGAAAAGAAACAAGACAATATAGAGTTTCCAAAAGATATATTTTTTTTCTACTATGTTTGTCTGAAGCAAAAATGAAGACCATTAAAAGACTATATGGTTCCATAACATGTAGGGATGAATCTTTACAAGACCTTTTAGAAATCTATATTCATGACTAAGCAACACTGCACAACTATTTGCCCTGTTCAGCTTGTTGACATGGATCTAACTGATGTGGCTAGAGTAGAATCATATATAAACACTTTTTACAATTGGACAAAAATTAAAAATTTCTTATACTAGTAAATATTTCTCGCTATTTATGTTTCTAGAAATGTTTACTGCAGCATTATTTTCTTATCCCTATGCATGCAGATGTACACACATAAATGCACAAACACATATGCTCTCCTCTAAATACAAAAACCTTTTAAATGCACATAAAGCATGAAACTGGGACAAAACTATTACTGTTATCCCTATTTCTGGACTGAACTTAGAAACATGAAGACAATTACTTAAGTGATGTTCCACAGTAAATCTGAACAATTAGAACTGACTATTCTGTGTCCCTGTCTGGTAGATTTGAGATTTTCATTCATCTCCACATTACAGGAACAATCATGGATACTCTCCTGATGGATCAGACTGCCTGTTTCCATAAGGACCTTGTTAAAACATACTAAGGCCTTGTACATCCAGGATTCTTTCTTGCGACAGCCAGGATACAGAAAGTGGGTGTGTGACACGGCCAGGACATGCTCCATCACCTCAGATGCACTTACAGGTTCCCCAGTCCAGACAAGATCCAGAAATCATCCTTTCTGCACCTGTGCTGTTCATATTCTAGCAGAATAAAAATTATATTTGAGGGAAATGTAACTCCAGAAGTAGCAATCAGTATAATTACATTAAAACTACTACTTGGCATACAGGTCATAAAAAAAAAAATAGATCTGTTTACAAATACATTCCAGAAGCATTTCATTTAGCTGTGTAAACTCCATGGTGATCAGTGTGAAAAACTACATGCAAATTGTTCTCTATTCCAACAGATTTATGTGAAGATTCATACCCATATATATTGATTTCCTTATCTAGTGAAGTCCCCTTCTCAGCAAAATCTTACCACTATAGTCAAGTGAAAAAATGCTAAAGTTTTGTAGAGCAATTATGTGGATATACTGACTAATTTGGATCAACAGATTTTCTGGTTGTCTCAATTTGAATATGACAGAGTAAGTGGAACACACAAGAAGCCCCAGAATCTTCAAAGATGTATTTCTCAAATGAGATCTGGACAGATACCTATTTGATCTTCTTCAATTTGTCTCAAGGAAACATGGACTACAATATATGAATTTCTATCTCTGCATCTTATATATGTTTCATTAGGCTTCACTGCTCCAGAGCAAGAAAAATTTGCTTCTGTAAGTGTTCCTTTTAAATGGATGAAAAAAACCCAGTGAGTAGTTTTTGAGTAGATTTTATACATTCCGTTTTTCAGTTGATGGATTTGAAGTCACTCCTGCATTTCACTACCATCTGATGAACAAATTTACAAGCTTCTCACTGCAATTTAAAAAAAAAGAAGTTGTTATAATGTAACTTTTATGCAGGAGCAAAGCAAGAACAATACTTACATGATGTTTCACAAAATAAAATTTGGTCACACCAGCTTCTGTCTAGCCATTAGCTACCACAACATAGGGTAATGTAGAGAAAGAGATCAACTACAGGAAAAAAAAAGAAAACATTATGGATGATTGGATGATAAACATTTTATTAAAAGTGATTTTTGATATTTGAGATATCCCACTCTAGTTGGGTGGGGTAAGTGAGGTAAAAATGCATTTATTGAGTGAAGAATTTATTCATTTTCCAGAAAGAAAAATGCAATTTTTTGCTACCTCTGTAACCCACCTATCTAATATGGATCTCCCTGTTTATTTCATTAAATTGTGATAGCTAAAGTCACAATAATTATGAAAGCAAATTTGGAAATGGAATGAAAATTCTAGGAACATGAAGGGAACTTACACTTAATTTACTATTTCCGTCCAAAATTTCTATGAAAATAATCCTTCCGTTTCAGTAAAATCTGAAGACAACAAGAAAACCCAGAGAAGCTGAAGAAAAGTCAGGATCAAAATCTCTATTTTCCAACTGATTTTTATATGCCATTTTTGGGCCTGGTTCTCAATTAGTCATGTATGATGAGAGCATGATGATGCTGAGGAACTTACCATATCTTTTTCATTTACTGTTGCTGCACTTCCAAAGCATATAGATTGCATCATTATCTAAATTGCTCTTCTTCTGCCAAACCTGGCAGGTCCTATGTGAGGCCAGGTTGTTTTATGTGAAATGGAAGAACAGTTGTTCACTTCTCCTTTTCCCTAGCCAGTCTCTAGACAAAGTAACTGAGCCAGCTCACAGTGGGAGCATAGGTATGCAGTGATGAGCCTCACCAGTAACACACATTAACTCCTTGGACACCAAAAGAAACAGAAAAGGAACTGAGTCTGTGAACTACAATGTCTCCAGTGGTTGTGGTGGGAGTGGGCACACTCTTCACTCAGAGCTGTACCTGAATTCAAACTCTGTCTCTCTGTAGCCTTGCACGGATCTCATCCGTTTAATGTTGTATGCCATGAACCACAACTACAGTCTTGCACTGAAGGGAAAAAGGAAAAAAAATATATTCAAAGAAAGTTCTCTTTCTGGTTTTGGGGATTTTTTAAAACATCTGAGTAAGATAAATAAATGTCGTGGATCAGCCCCACAGCTTGTGTAAATCAGCTCCACTCCACTGATTTCAGTTCAGCTGAGAATCTGGCCTAGTAATTTTTAAGTCAAATAACATAATCTGATTTGCATGAAATGTTACATGCAAGAATGAACTGGGAAACACAAAGTGGGATCCTTTTATTCAGCTTTTTAATTACTTTAACATAATTCTACAAAGCAGAGATTATTACATTCAGAGGACAATGTTTGATCCCCTTTGGTTAATTTAAATCTCATTTAAAAGTTCCTGTGGGAGGGTTTTGGATCAGAATGTCTGACACCACAATCATGTTTACACCAATGGAAGTAAAAGCACTCAAGATATCCAAGACAAAATAAACAAATCCAGTTTTTAAATTGAAATACTATTCAACAGCAAGCTACACACATATATTTACTAATTTTTCTCATACAACTCTTATGAGGCGAATCAAGACTTATCTCCAAGTTACATATGGGAAAACTCAGAGCGGCAGAGTGAATTGCTCACTGTTACAGCAAGGTAATTTTCAGATGCATGTTTAAAATGTGGGGAGGGGGTTGGGTATTAGATATTGTGTCCTTCCAATTAATTAGAGGTGGGGATTTTTCACTTAGAAAAAGAGAAGAAAAAAAAATTCCTCTGTTCTTTCACTTTTCCAGCATTTCTAAATTACTCCTTCTACACATCATTTGTTAGTTGTATTTCTGTTTCTGGTATATTCATCTTTCTCAGCTGTATGTCTTCTCCCCCTTCTACTGCACACAAAAGGTGATTTTGTATGATCTATTTTCAAAAAATCAAAGAGATTATATACAGAAACACATGTAAGAAGACTTTATATCTGTGTGAAGACAAACAGGATGGTTAGGATTACATTTTAAAACTGTTAAGTGTTCTTTAGATAGTGTGTTTTATTGTGATATCTTTTTTGTTTTTTTAATTTTAAAAGACTTTATATACTGGAGTAGGAGCACAGGCACCTCAGAATGGTTTTTATTTGGCTGTAAGTATTTGCAGACATATCCCTAACTGCTCAACTTTTGTCAGAACTTCTCACACTTCACATCCGCTTTAGCCTATTTATCTTTTGATGTAGTTCCTTGGCTTACAAATTTTTATGTCCAGGTTACGTTATATTTTTTATATATATATTTTTACATTGAGGATGGCCAGGAAAGTCCTTTTATAATACATGACACAAGTGACAAGTGAATAATATATAACTTACACGTTCTGCATTGTTCCAAGTAGTTCAAGATATACAGTCTTCAAACTAGCTGGACTGTCGTCATGCTCAGACATGCCTTGAGAAAAATTAGAAAACAGACTTCTAAAAGTATTTTCTGAATAGTGGAAGCATATATGTACCTTGAAAGCAGCCCCAATGGACAAGATGAAGCTCAGAAGACCTGATGAAGTAACAGTGGACAACAAGGGGGAAACAGAACCTCTGGAAATACTTTTAATACCAGTAAAAATTCTGTAAGAATATGACAGCATTTTTGAGAGCAACTTGAGTCTCACTAAAAGTTGCCACAGCAGATAATTTTCCATAAAGAATTGCAATAAAATAAATAACACGTTGAGCAAATAAACTAGCATGGCTGGTGCCCAGGAACCTATTGTGAGGTCCTTTGATTTCATGTATGTCCTGGTGTTCAACCAAGGAAAGATTCACATAGGGCAGCCAAGAACTGCATTACCCAGCAAATTTGGAGATTACACAGAAACCTTAGGTGGTCAGATAAACAGAAAATGCTGTGCAGGACAGCTCTGCCAGCAGCCAGCAGGAAAAAGCTGCATATGCGAGCTCCATTAATAACACTTTTATCACAATTCAGCAATGAGGGCAAGAGATATAATCTGTATCTGTGTGAGTATCTGTGTGCTGGGTATGCAAATGGGTACACAATCACTTAGTCAAGAAAAAACTCTTTGGGTGGGATTAAATTTGAGACTAAGACCCCTAAACCTAGGTGTCCATCTTAAGGTCTCTATATCACTGGTAGAACACTCAAGGAACATCTTGTCAGTACACTTGGTGGGGATGAATGGTTCTGTTAAATTTAAATTAGATTTCTAGGTTTTATTTAAACACAGGTGTCTGGAGGCACTTTAGGAGCACTGCAATGTTTAGTATCCATCCAGGTAAATGATAGTCCATAGGTTTCATGTCATATCTGCCAGCCCATGCCAAGGCATTGAACACATAGTACCCTCTTACTCTCTTATATTTACCTGAGCTGACAATTGTAACACAGGATCCTTGGGAGACATGTGCATTCCTGCAGCAGAGGATGGAAGCCGAGTAGAAGCAAGAATGTGACTTCTCAAATGGTTCTGGATGCTTCAGGAAAGTACCCTGGACTCTTTCAGTTGGGTCTTCTTGTATTTTCCCATTTTGCCATGCACAGTGGCATTCCCACCAAAGATGACAGGAGTGAAAGGCTGGGGGAGAGGGGGCATGCAATGAGGAACAGCTCTGTGATTTTTTCATTCTTTGTTTCCATCACAATGCCTTTCCATTTAGAGGTATGTCGTTCTTCCCAGTCCATTAAAAATATGTCAGAAAATCATTCTTCTCTAGGTCAGCTTTCCAATCTCTCTGCTAGAATAGATAGCTGACTCATTAATAAATCTTCCACATTTTTTAAAACCAGTAATTCATCTATATGATTAGGAATAATTAGATAACTTATAATTGTATTGAACTTTACAACTATCAGCTAACCAATCTTCCTGACACTCCTGTGGAGATATAATTAAAAAGTCTACAACCTATGTACAAGAGTATTTCTTATTTTAAACACAAACAACACCTTCTAGTTACTGCAAGTAAATAGTTTAAATTTTTGGCTGTATTTATGCTTTATCTCATTATTCCGATTTTGAAAGGTGAAAGGCAAGGGGACAACAAGGAATATAAAACTGGTTTCTATGTTAATGGGAAGCTCCGTATACTGGAAATTAACTTGAATTTCATGAGAAGTATTGAAAAATTGAAGAAGCAAAATTTGAAAACCATTGTTCATGTGTTTCTTCTAGTCTTTTTTTTTTTGCTATAGTACAAATCCATCTAACTGAAAATATATTGGGAAAAAAAACCAGCTCCAGTCAAAAACCATATAGTCACATGGCAAAAATGTGATGTCTAAATAAAAGCTTTTTTCTTTAAGATCACATAAGATAACTCAAGTCTTAATATTGGAATTTATGTCACTCCTTTTCTTATTCAAAATGAAAAAAAAAGAGAATTAAAGTGAAAATTAGGCAATAAATACTTAGCAAAGTATGAAAAAATGCAATAAAATTACCTACTTAGACTTAAATGGAGCACAATTTTATCTTTCCATTCAGGAAAGGATATGAAAAACACATAAGTGAAAGGAAAGCATATTAAGAATGAAAACAATTTTTCTACCTAAAATTAGCAGCTGGAGAATTAAAATTTGGCTTAGTATTAGCAAATTGTTTATTGGTCTTAACACCAGTGATAGTCCCACAGCATCAACTGTAATCAGAGATCTGTTTACAAAGCTAATTTTTTCAATTTATTCATTTCTTTCCCTTCTCATAAAAAACCAAATGCTTTCCCTATTGCTGCTTCAAAGTCTTACTCTTACAAAATTGTGATTGTGGAGGAAAAAAATAAATAAAAAGAGCTTAGATTTTTAGACTGATTAAATTTAATTAAAAAACTCACAGCTGACAAATATTTGCGAATCTAAAGGGATTTAAGAATATTACTCAATTATAAATTCACCAGAGATTTATCTGAAAGAAAAAAAAAACACATATGAAAAGAAATTTCTTAACACCAAAACAATCAGGTAGCATTGTGAGAGTATTTCCATGTTCTGTTTCTATTCTCTGCCCTTATCACGATTTTTGCTGCTTGTATGGTCCAGGACTCCAAAGCTCAACCTTTAAAATGAACTGCAAGAGCTAGTATGCTATCAGAAGACATTATCTGATAATATCTGTCCAACAGTAAGGAAGGGAAAATAAAGTTAGCAGCAGGGAACTGGATTAAGGCCAGTGGTACAAATAATAAAAAGGGTATCCCATATAGAGGCATCAAGCAGCTTTTAACTTGTCAAGTGGGCTGTAAAGGCATCCTTACAAATGCATACGACACACTTATCATCTAAGGTCCAAAGGGCATAGATGTGTCGTGGCTTACAGTGAAATAAGAAACCACAGTGCTTTTCCCCACAGGTTGCCCCACATTTGACTTCTTCCAGGTTGGAAAGCAGGAGCTGTACATCTACAACTTCCCTGATCCCCAGCCTGTAGTAAAAAGCTAACAAATACAAGGGCAGAATGATGGCATGTGGGCTGATGAGGGAAGTATGACTAGGAAGATACGGACCAGTGCCTACACACTGTCTGCGAATTGATTTGCTTGAAATATTTGCTTTAACACCATGTCATTTGGTTGGCAGCAAGCACCAAGTTTTGTCTGCACTGAGAATACACTAGTATGCTTTCAGATCTTGTATTTGATAAACTTTTCTCTCTATGTTTGCACAAACAACATCTTCAAGCAAGCACATAGCACTATTGGAGTGCACCAAAGTCTATTGTAGCTCAGCAGCTAAGGTGAGGCAGGCAGAGGATCAGTTCAGTGTGACACCTGACCCCATACCCATGTATATAACTTTACATACATATAGCATAAATATACATACATATATAACATACATATAACCATACATAATGTGTATGCATACATGTAACTTTTATTAAGAGTAAGCAGTGCATTATTATTAAGGTAAGAGTGCAACTTTCTGTTATTTTTCAGATCCATTTTTGAATTCTATGGCCAAGACAAGTCTGTCAGATGAAAGGAGGAATAATTCACAGCCTTTTAGCTGGTCTTACAGGGGATTTCTTTCTTCCATTTGAATGTCTAGTGACTGGTGAACAAGCCTCTGCAGCTCAGCAGAGAATCCTTTAGTGTCTTCTGGTGTTATTTTGATGGTATTAAGACAATGGTGCATTATAGCATGATATGTTGGGCTTTTTTGTCTGAACCCTTCCTTTCTTTCTGAAGCAATGCTTATGCTTTCTAAATTGGAATAAGTCTTTTAACTTAGAATAGAATGTGTCGACAGGAATCTCTCTCATTTTTTCAGCTTTGAAACTAAGTGCATTAAATGGAATTGTAGCATTTTTTAGTGACTGAAGATTTGGGATTATGCATTTTTCTTTCAGAAAGCAAAATGCTTTTTATCAAAGACATTTTCACAGTAGCATATTAAAGACAAAATTGGACTATTTTTTTGAAGTAATTCAACTATTTGCAAATTTAACTACATAATAGTCTAATAACAAAGCTGGAGATGGTCAGCAATATCTTCTTGTAAATAAATATATAAGACAGCAAGATATTTTTCTAAGAAGTATTATATGACTTGAAATAAAAAAGGTAAATATGTTTAATTAATTTTAAAAAAAGGTTTAAAATTCAAACTAGAAAAGAATTTTAAACAATATTCCTAATAATACAGTGATATAAATGTCAGGGAAAGATATATACATTTTTCCTTGCATCTGTGAGTAATATTTTCACAAGGTTACATGTGAAAAAGTCCATAAAGTGGGAATGGTGTGTCTAGGTTCAAATTTGTGATTCTGAATATCTGCATTCAACTGATACCTGGTTGTCAGACTGCCAAAGCATATAGATATGTTAGCACTTGAAATTTGCATTCTTCTGCATTCTCAGTATAAGTTCTATTTTTATGTACCAGAGCAGCTTTACATCTCCCATTCAAAATCTAGAAAGTAATTTTTTCTTCACTTGAGTCTACTGTACACCAGCATTAGGCAACTGTACTACAGAGAACACAGAAGTGGCTACCATTTTCTTTTAAAACCCAGCCATAGGGGGGGGGGGAAACAAAGAGATAACCGTTTTACAATAACTTTCTCTGCACTGTATCCAAGGCATAAATCCAAACATGACTGTGGAAACATTAGAGAGATAATTTTAGTGGGATAAGGGTGGAAAGCAAGGACTTAAAATTTAAAATCTATTTAAGGAATCATTATTTTCTTACATTACAGGCTCATTCTTAAAAATATATAAATGATTTAGAGTCCAGGTTTCCCTAACCTGGAGCAAGTGCTTTAAGGATTAGAGAGAGTTCAGACACATTTTTTGTCTTGCTCTCTGAAACACTAATTCACCCCAGAGTAGCTCAGGCTGGTCCTGAGTAGCCAATTATTCAGTGCATAAATTCCATTCCTAGTTGCAGGACCCATAGCTCTGACACCCCTTACACTACTGAAACTCCAGTACCCACATCCATATCCTTCAGTGTAAGCATTTGAATTATCAGAATTAACTGCTGCACGATTCTTCATCTGACTGTAGATTTTAATTAAAAGCTAGACTGTGTATTGTCTTGCTAAGATCATATCATACACATTCAGAATTCCAAATGAGTAGTTGCTTCCCAGTCCAACTGTGAATCATAAAGGGGTTTAGGTGGGAACCAGGTGCTACTTTCAAACAAATGTTAGAGCTTAGATTTAAGCACATTACAAACTTTATTTTACACACCAGAGGTGTCTAGATTTTCATGCCGCCATCTCAAGTGAAAAGGAACAATCTCAGATATAAATGTTTTAAATTCTGTATAAGTATCAGGTAAGAGAGAATTAGGCAGTCTGAATGTCAACCTGTATGATAAAGGACATTTTTAAAAGCTTTAAATTTCATCACACAAGAGAAATAGCTTTCCTTTTCAGTCACTTTCAATCTTCCTTTTTTTTTTTTTAATTTCTATCTTGCAAGAACAAAAATAATAAATGAATAAATAAATAAATACTGCCTTACTGATCGATTTGTAAATCTATTGAACATTTCTCTAATCACCTTCACATTTAATGAAAGAGGTGAGAATGGCAAGGACAGTTTAGATGTCCTTCTGCAATGCTCCTTGCCTGTGAACATACAATCCTGAACAAATGTGTACAAATCTTTTCCTCCATGTGAAAAGAAAAAAAAAAAAAGGAAAGGATAATGAAGAAGAATTTATGTTAATTTGTGAATGACCACACATACCCCAGTTGTGAGTGGATGCTCACTAAGTCTAGAAAGAGCATCAACTTAGCCCTGATTCATCCCCATGCTTGGAAGGACATTTTCAGGTGTATTACTTCTTTTTATAGTGTTTAACATTGAGTTCATGGAGGGCTTAATAGATTCCTTCTGCTGAAAAAGATTAACCTTCTTCATTAGAGCTGACACAACTCATACTTATTGGCAATACTTTAACTGTAGCATTATGATATTTATGTGACAGCATTGCATACAAAGGAGGCATAATACAACCTATATAAATGGCCAGACAATGTTTCTTTTCTGTAGTAAGCTGTGGCTTACTCTCATGGCAGAATAAATGAATATACAAATGAAGGGTTTGTCTCTGTTTCACAGCGACTGTACAATAAATACTTCCCTGGGAATGTTAAGTGTCAACAGACATGCATTTTCTATAAAATTGCTGTTTCATGTTTATGGAAGACAGATCTTTATCTAAGTTTTCTAAAAATTGTCACAGTGTATCTGCACACTTGCTTGCTTTTTGGATGCTTTTTTTTAATTTTTTTTTTATTTCTTGAATGCAGTTACGTTTGTGAAAGATGCAAATGGTGAGATATTAATAAAAGATTATGAGACTTCCATGTAACTGTGTAAGCTTGGAACATGTTCTTTCTTTCTCTCTTCCTCTCTATACACATACCACACACATACATGTATATACAAAGATATAGATATTATAAATAGCAGATAAAAGCAAGATAAACACATGTATAAACAGGATCCTGGTGACAATTCCTAGAAGCATCAGTTGTATCTATATAGATATGCCAGAAAGCTGTGAGCCTGCTTTCAGGTTCTGAGTGCACTAAATTATACCCATACTTTGCATCTTATTGTCAAAAGACTAGGTGTTTTTCTATCAATCACAGCAATTTTGTGTCAAGTTGCAAGCACTATGATATACCTAACTATTAAGTCAAATTTGTTCCCACCATGAAGTGGCAAAAAAATTGTTTCCAAGTCTATTTAATTGCTTTTCCTTTTACAACCCCTTCAAAAAGAAGGCAGAACAACTTTTTAACTAAGGTTGCAGAAGGTACAACATTTCTTCTTTTTTGTTGTTACATTATTTTTTTATTATATTCTTGGATATGATCAAAAAGGGAGACCATGCTGCCTTTCTAGCAAACACTTGGAAAGTTTATGAGGCCAGGAAGCTCCAGTTTTGCCTGTCTGTTGCCAGCAGATGTACTTGCCAATGAACCAGGGATGAGTAATGAGTTGCTATTACATGTCAGAGGTTTGTACATGTGTCCAAAGAGAGAAGTTTTAGGAAAGGGATAGTTTTTGCATTGTTAAGACTGAGCGAAGTTGATAGGGACAAATGGCAAAACAATTTGTTTATTAAAATTTGGCTTCTAAAAACTGTGTGCAAGCAAATAATTGACTGGGAGATATTTCTGGTCTGGTCTGACTCTTGGCATCTTTTTACCTACATATGGTATAATTAGCAAATAAGGACTGTCTGCCAGTACTCCTGGAGGGTTTGAAGGTAGTTTAAGGCTTTTGTATTTGGACACAGATTGTATATAGATCTTTAGGATGGGTAAGGTTGTCTCCAGGCAACCTGCTGAAATGGATAGAGACAATCAGGACCTCATTACACGACTACACTAATAATAGTAATAGTAAATATCTTGCAAACCGGAGCCCCTTATCCTCTGCCGACTCCCCCCAATCTCCGTTAGACTCACAGAACCAAAAAAATGCTTTGGGTTGGAAGAGACCTTAAAGATCCTCTGGTTTCTATCCTCTTGCCATGGGTAGACACCTTACACTAGACCTGGATGTTTAAAACCCTGTCCAACCTAGTCCTGAACACTTCTAAGGGTGGAGCATTCTCAGCTTCTCTGGACAACGTGTTTCAGTACCTCACCAATCTCACAGTATAGAATTTCTTCCTAATATCTAATTTAAACCTACCCTCTTTCAGTTTACAGCCATTCCTCGTTGTCCTATCACTACATGCTCCCTCTGGCTTTCTTTTAGGCCCTCTTTAAGTACTGAAAGGCTGTTATTAGGTCTTCCTTGAGTCTTCTTTGCTTCTGACTGAACAATACCAACTCTTTTAAGCTGTCTTCACAGAAGAGTTGCTCCACTCCTACTATCATCTTTGTGATTTCAGTAATTAATTCATCTATTTTATATTCTCCAAATCTACCAGCAAGATGTTGTTCAACCTGCTCTTATTTCTTTTTTTAAAAAAAAAAATCAGTTTTTATTATCCTGGGCCTCACCTTGTTCTTAAAAGGTCAATTATGTTAACCAAAACCCAAACAATAAAAATGCATTCACTGTTAAATGCAAATGCTATTCCTGTTAATATCTACACACATCTGTATTTTTTATATTTCCTTAGGAAATGCACAGTGCTCCTCATTCAAGTAGGGAAGTTATAACATTTTCCAATAGCTTGCAAGTTTTGATGTCATATTTGAAGGGCCATAGACAGGAGAGATGCCATGGACTGGAGGAAAATCCATGTCTCTCCAGCCTTCAAAAAGGCCAAGAAGGATGACTCAGGCAACTATCATCCAGTCAGCTTCACCTCCAGACCTGAAAAGGTGATGGAATAGATCATTCTGGTGGTCATCACCAGGCATGCTTCATAGCACAAGACAGACATGAAGCTCTTGGAGTCCAGCAAAGGGATACAAAGATGGTTAGGGGACTGGAGGAGAGGTTGAGGAAGCTGGACCTGTTTAGTCTAGAGAATAAATGATCGAGTGGGTACCTTGCAAACGTATATAAGTATCTGAAGGAAGGATGTGGAGGGGATGGAGGCATATTCTTCTTGGTAACCCAAGTAACAGAGTGAGAGGCAGCAGGCAGAAACTGAAACACACTAAGTTCAGCTGAATATGATGAAAAACTTCATTACTGTGAAGGTGACTGAGCACTGGAGCAGGCTGGAGCAGGCTGCCCATAGAGCGAAGTCTCCTTCCAGAAGTTATTCAAAATGCACTGGACACAATCTTGTGCAACCTGCTCGCAGTGAACCTCCTCGAGCTGGGACATAGAACCAGATGATCTCCAGAGGTCCCTTCCAACCTCAGCTATTCTGTGATTTAATCTTGACTGAAAAGGAGGTAATTATGTGATAGAAGGGACTACTTGCTCTGGGTTAGTAACAGAGGAGAATGAGGTATAAAGTATGGTTTAATTTTTCAGATGAGTGGATTTACATTTACTTCCAATTTTTTTTTGTTTTCTTTTACGTGTTTTTAATATCCAGTATTCTTTTTTTAATGAGATACAAAAATTGAAAATATATTCATGACCTTAGACCATTAAGAAGCACTTCAAAACCTACTGACTTCAGTAAGTTTTGGGCCAGAAATGTTAGTAAAACAATGGGGAAAAAGACTGATGAATAAAGCTCATTCAGAGTGGGGTGAGGAAATTCTGTTCTAGCAATATTTATTAAGCCAAGATCTCTCACTTTTTTGCACATACTTATTTGCAACCAGAAGCACAGTAAAAGATATTGATACACATTGCGAAGAATTGTCCATCTACCAAACACCATTGAAGCGCAGGAATTCTAACAATGTTTTTACAGCTGAAAGCCTAGGAGTGGTATACTGCAACGTAGAAATGTTAATCTGAAGCTGTTTTCAATATATCAACCTATGGGTCTGATATAGAATCAGGCACACAAGGGAAATAAAGAAGACTTGGAAAACAGATTACAAGTATTACTACTATTATATTTTGAATAACCACAGTATACATATCCCCAGTGTGTATCTGTGTTCTTACATCATTATGTGAGACTTTGCTTCTAGGAATGACAAGCTGGAATGTCAGAAACTGGAATTTTCAATGCAGTAACATCAGTAGCAGAGTTACTCTTTACTCTATACATTAGCAATATGTGTAAAAAGGAGTAGGTAATTTAACAAATCAAATACCTGTGCAGGAAATGTTTGTACATTTAGCACTATTTGAACCACACACACAAAAAAAAAATGGATTGTGTGACTATTTTCTAAGTTCAAGAACTAGTAAGTCCTAATTTGATGAGCAGTTTGAAGGAAAAAGAATTTTTGAAGGGCCTACCTCATAGCTGCTTAAAAATAAAATATCTTTTAAAAGAGAAGTACAGTAAACTAATGCCATAATTTGCCATAATTTTATTTTTTTTCTCTAAGAGTAGTTCTTGTGTGAATTATTTCTAATTTTCATTATCTAAATATAAACAGGTCTGGTTTTGGTTTTTTTTTTTTAATTTTTAGCATATGTGTGTATTAGGGTTGTTATCAGCACATTGCATTTTTTCATAATTTGATATGTCAATGGCTTATATAGTTATAAAACCAAACAGGTTGCAACAAATATTTATCATCCCAGAAAGCATAATGTTGTTAAGAAGTCTTTGTTACTTTCCTTATTTTAAATAGATCTTTAAAGTATGATTTATTCTTTTCATTGGTAAATGATTGCATTTTCAAATATTATCATCCTGAAGCCAACATATTACAAGTTATGAGTCTGAAAATTAAATGCTGCTATCCAAGAAGTTGAATGATCAATATTAAATCATTTTAATGTTCCATGATGCAATACCATTTCAATCCTACTCCTCTGGAGAGCCTTGTGTAGATTCAACTGGGGTTGTCCACATGCACAAGAAGTGACTGTGTTTGCATAAGGGCTGGACTGCTAACATTTTGAATCAGGGTATATGAGAATATTGTTTTTTTCATTTTCATCCAAGATATTCACACAAAGTTTCCTTATTCAACAACCTTAAAATTGAATGCCATGTTATGATATTATTGGACATCAAGTATTCTGGTGAACAACAGGCATAATCCTGGATTGCACATCTGGTAGGTGCGGATGGAACTCATTAGAATAAGTCTTCCTTAAATAATGTGCCAAAGCTTTGATATAACAAGTGCTTATGCCTGATGGCAGCCATTTACTGTTTGCCAGTTCAAATGTGCTTCCAGTGCTGGAATTCATCCACACTGGTACTTGAAATATTGAGAATGAGTTCATTACATTCTGGAGGTGAAAGTTGAAGTAAGGGAGCCATATACTCATTTGCTGTGAGCTGTGGCAGCTCTGGGGAGAGTGAGCAGAAACACTTTACTTGGCAGCTGAAATTTTTGTCTGTATTCTTCCACTTTTAGCAAGCTTAGTCCTATTTTAGGGCAATTAATCATGGGACATATCATTCTAGAGAACCGACCTTGAAAAGAGGCATTGCCTTAGAGAAAAGCCTGAAACAACAAGAGAGGATGGACTTATGTGTTATCATAGAATAATAGAAGATCTGGAAAGAACCTTGAGGAGTCACCTACACTATCTTTCTGCTCCAAATATATTTACACCATTCCCAATGGATGCTCAACTAATCTGTTCATTAATCATTTATCATTAATCCCAGTCCAACAACATCAACAGAAAGTAGTATACATAGCTCCCCTGTGTCCTTTACCCCAGATGAAGGGAAATGTCAGACATTTTTTCTCTTGATAGGGCATGTAAGCAAATGATTATCTTCCTGTCTGTTTGCCGATGCGAGAGAAGTGTTCAGCTGAGGTGCTGACAAGAGATTGAAATATTTAAATCTTCCCATGATTCTAGTGAAAAGGGACCACAGAATAATAATTCAGAATTTTTTTATTTGCAATTTAGAGCTTAACCTCATCTAAACACTGATCAAAAGGAAGCATCATTCCCTCCAGACATTTCATTATAATTCATTGTGATTATTTTCATTTTATTTTAAACATGATGTCTTTTCCATAAAAAAACCCCAAACAAAACAAACCTGTTCTTTTATACTGCCACAGATACATAAAATCGGTTTCCAAGTACTATTAAATGTTTCCTGTGTTTACTCTGGCAATGACAAAAAACTTATAGAATTCAGTACTTGGCTCTCAGTACGGACATGTTAAGGGAAAAAAAAAGTCTGAACTGAAATGCACAACAAATACAGAAAAGGCATTTAATATCCCTGGATAATATTTTCAGAGGATGTAGATTGTTTAGTAACATAAACAAAAATATTTAGGCTCACAGGTGATCTGGGCATTTCCAAAAAGTTGATATCACAGAAAAATCTTAAGAGAATAATTTTGGCCTTCAAATGAAATACTTAAATTAGATTTTAGCTGAATCATAATCAGTGATCAAGACCTTATCCAATGAATTTCTTTTCCTAAACAGATTGCACATTATCTATTTCTCTGTCGAGTAATTTCTTTTTATGCCTTTATGCTTATTGAGCCACAGTTGATCAGACTATCCTCAC
Source organism: Campylorhamphus procurvoides (assembly GCA_013396655.1). Taxonomy (NCBI): domain Eukaryota; kingdom Metazoa; phylum Chordata; class Aves; order Passeriformes; family Dendrocolaptidae; genus Campylorhamphus; species Campylorhamphus procurvoides. The sequence continues at coordinate 1,848,142 of WBMV01008903.1, read as the reverse complement.
CTGTGTAAGTGAGCTGGAAAACTTTAAAATGCCACCCTTCCTTACACTTTAAAAATAGATATGAGTAGCTCTTGTGTTTGTTGGGTTGTTTTGTTTTGTTTGTTTGTTTCTTTTTTGCTTTTTGTTGTTGTTGATACAGATTTTGTATATATTTTCTTTTTAAATTTTTCACTTTCAAATCAGTCTTTATCAGGATGACCTGGGACCAGAACTGACTAAAAGGCACACACTCATTTAGCAAGATGAGATCAGCAAAAAGCATGTTCACCAAAATAAAACAAACTTTAGTCATTGACAATAATTGGTTCTTACTAAAATTGGCAAGAAATATGAATCAAAGTAATTTTGTTGGGACATCATAAAATTAAGAGAAGAACATCGGAAAATTGTCTAGAAAACAGGTGAAAGCCAGAGCTGCATGATAAAATAAACATCTGATAAAAATTATCTATAACCCAAAATTAAGAGGAATGTTCCCTTGACTTGTATCATCAGTTATTATTTGTCTTTTGGATTTCTGCATTTGGATTTCTTGTCATGGTGACAAGTTTCCATGTTATTATCTCACCTGTCATAGTAGAACAATAGAGAGGAGAGAAAAAAAAGTAAGGTGTTTTTGAATTAATGGCGTTAATTTCTCAGTCTCCCTCCACTTAAAACCCAGCTAAAAAGGAAACACTGTTCTGGTGCTTACAGTAATAGTGGTTTCAGGCTCAGAGAGGCAGTGTGGAATTATAGGTTTACATACGTATTTGCCAACGTATCAGTAGTCCCTAGTTCCTTTTAATTCAGTAAATGTTCTCACTTACAGTTAGTTATAATTTCCCTCTAATAAATTATTGTCATTTAATACTATACAGCTCAAAAAGAAGAAAGATACCGCAGAACTGCTGTTTAGGATTATTACAAGCATTCAACATCTACCCAAATATACTGCCTGTTAAATGAATAGCACAACTTCAACTGATTTTAAACAAACCATGGTTAGGCCAATGCCATAATGTACTTCAGAAAATCCTGGCCATCATTCTTTGCCTTCATCTTTTTGAATCCTCTGTGTTATTATCCAAACCTCATAATGTGGCAAGTTACTTGTAGCTCAGACTGTGAGCTGATGTTGAATGTATGTCTGCACTGGAAGACTAGTGCAATAATAAGGAGAGCAAGCACCTAGCATTTCACAAAATATTAAAAATCCCCCACAACCTTGCTTGTATTATGACTGGTTTTATTGTCACAGAAAATGATTGTAAATTCAGATAAAACGTGTCAGTAAGGAGTTGTAGGATTTTCTGATTTTCATTTTGGTTTGAGGCAATCAAAACTCAATTCTGTACTATTGTGTCTACTGAAATAAAGTGCATATACATATTTTAAAAAAGGTCATCTAGTTCAAGATGATGCTTGTCATAAAACAAAAATTAGGATGACTTCTATATGCAAATCTTGATCTCTTTTGTACTGAAGCAAACAGTCGTTGTTTAACTAAAATATGCTCTGTATTTAGTAAAAGCAGAGCTTCCAGAAAAGCATCCTCTCTTGATATGAAGATGTTGAGAGAGAGATAATTAATTTCTCTGCCGTATTGTTCCATTCATTAATCATGGCCACTTGTTTTTATAAAACAATCTACTCCTAATCTGAAATTTTCTTGCTTCTTCTTGTCTCATAAATCTTGTTATGGCTTTCTTTACTAGATTTTAATATTCACAATATCCTCTATTTCCATCTAGGATGACAACTGTAAGTTTAAAACCATTAAAAATAAAAGTTAAAAAAGAAGTTGGCATGGAAAAACCCTTACATTTCTCACTGTAAGACGTTTTCTCTAACCTGCAAATTATTTCTACAGATTTAGCTACCTTGTGCCCAACTCTTAGCCCAAGTTGTGAATACTGAAATTGCAGTTTTCTAACATCAGCCTTACCAATGTTATATTTGACTACAGACCTTGCCTTTTTTTTTTTAAATTTCATTTTTAAATTTCATTTTTAAATCAATAAAAGAAGAAAAAATCCACTAAAAATATTATTCCATTCACCAGTTTAGTATTTAGGCATTATGCAACATAAAACTTAAACCCCTAAGAAACTTTCCTAGGCAAAGAGGCAGAAAACATCAAAATAGTCACAGAAGTCCACCTCATTAGTTGCCAGAAATCTGTTTTGAAGCGTGATTTAGTTCCTGCTGATTTTGTGAGGCAGAGCAAGTCCTTTAAGGGGAAGCTAGACTCATGGCTCCACAGCTGCCACAGCTGCATTGTTCAGATATGCCTGCCCTGAGTTTGCTTTAGCTACCAGAAGAACGAAGAGAGAAATCATTCAGGTTAAGTTTCCTACTTTTCTCTAAAATGTAGCTTCCTGGCTAGGCAGGTGAGGACAAAGATAAAAAAGAGAGAAATTAGATTTGTCTGGAGTTGAGTACATAATTTTCTTGGAATAATTTAAGCAACACAATCATATTTTAGATGCTTTTCTGTGTATGTAAAATGTGAGAATAGAGTGGACAGCCCAACAGATTTCATCTCTGAAGGTGTTAGATCAAAACGCTGACATTTATTCCTAGGTCAGAGGAAACATTTTCCTTTGAAGCTCTGACATGAGCTCTAAAGAGATGCTGGAACCTGCCTGAAAGGACAATTTCAGGAAATTACCATTAGGCTCTATTTTTTAAAATTATGGATTTTTTCACAACCCCAGAATTTTTGTTATAAAGTTACATAGATACACATGTGCAGCAAATAGTTTGGACTTCAACCAGCCTTGACCAGATTTTATCAGGTCGCAAAGACAGGTCTTCCTTATGTTTTAAAAGTCTGTAAAGAATTAGTCCATTTAATTGAATGGAGGGAAGAAAGCAGGTCTTCAATCACCTCTCTCCCTCTCAAGTCCTGTTACAAGTCACATTTCCACAGTGAGGCACTAATGACATCATTCACAGCCATGAGCCTGCCGCAATAAAACAGACACATAATTTCAGAGTGGCAAAGTGAAACACCTCTCTTCTTATTAACATCAGCTCTGTTTCTTGTTTCATCAGAGGAAAAAAATCTCCCCTGTCAAAGAACTGCTGTAAGACTTGAAAATAAGTGACTTCAAACCGAGAGAAGCTTAGCACAGCTATTAGTGGAAGGCTCCCTTTTGACTCACTGGGTAAACCTGCTTTCTATACGCCCCCAGGGTTCTGGTTCAAGGACTGGCTGAGTGCACACACAGCAAGTTCAGTTACCATATTTAATCTGTCAGATGCAAACAGCTGTCATATCCATCTGTGGGACATGCTGAAAAGGTAGAGAGATCAAAACCTGAGATTCCCTCTGAGTTTCCAGGATTAACAGTCCCTGAAGCACCACAGACCTAAATGAACAAATCTAAGTGAGCACAGGGTGAAACCAGGTAAGTTGGCAGGTCTGAGACAGGTGCATGGCAGGAAACATTGCAGGGCAAGAAGAGGGCTTATGTTTTTCTTTCAGGAGTGATTGTGAAAAATGTTCATTTTCCCATTGTGCTTTCTGTTTACAGTTAGCAACTGGCCAGGAACTTGTCTTGGTGTCACTGATGTTATGCTGTGCCTTCTGCACGAATGTTCTTTGGCAGAATTCCTTTGACCATCTCTGACATTTTTGTCACGAAGAATACCCAGGCCCTCCCTACTGTTGCTAAGCTAATTCATGCAGGACCGTTAAGCCTAAGACTTATCCTCTGCCTCATTTCCCTCATATCTGACTGCTGAGCTTTCAGCCCATCTTATCAATATCTTGACTGCATGACTGAGTTCCTTACAATTTTTACTGTGAGGAAGAAGGCATACATTGACATTCATTCAGAATTTAGATTCAGATGGACAAATGTTTCTTTAATTTTCGTGGCTTCAGATATGGCTGATTTACTGCAGAAAGCTGAAAAAGGGGAGTCACAGAACATTTTGGGAGTTTATTTTAAGTTGTTGAAGACCTGAAGTCAGCAATGAAGCAATAATGCACTAAAAAAAGAGCTCCCAATAACTAAGGAAACGACGCTTATTAAATTAATTTTTAGAGAGAAGGATCAGCACAGTCAGTTTGCATAGCTGAGTTGCAGTTTCTGTGCAAATACTGAAGACATGTCAATTACAGTCAATGCAAAAAGGGGAAAAATACATGTACCGGTCTGGTTTGAGATAATTGCCATATATGCTCATGCAAAAGAAAAATAACTGGGAAGAATTTAGTTCATGTTTGAAAACAAAATATTTTAAAGAAATAACCCTTTTTAAGAGGCATATCTGGGACACTAGACATCACATTATGAATACAACCCTAATCATATCATTTTTTGCAGAGGCATGAAACATGCTTGAACTTAACTGAGGCCAACAAGTTAAAAAAAATAAAGAAAAAAACATCTAAGCAAGGTCAAATGCTTCAAGTGAGTAACTTCTAATAAATCAAAGCCATAATGTTTTAATCTTCAAGTATACGCCGCTAGTTATTTGCAATCTTAATCAGTCTTTCTTTTAAAGAACTCTTGAAAATTTTGAACAATGACACAAATTTAGGGCTGCAATGAGCAGTTCCCCAGAGTTTTGAGTTTTGTTCAGAAAGCCCTTCATAACTTGCGAACTAATTAGACTTCCTAAGGAAGCAACATTCTTCTGTGGATAGTAATTGGTATATCAGTCACAAAAAGGAAGGGTAATATGTTATAAGCATAATCAATTTAGCTGTAAACAGGGTAGAGCAGACATCTCTGAGAGTTTAACCACAGCACTAAAGAAGTTATAGTGATCTTACAGCCAAGGTTTATGGGCAGTTTTGAAGCCCACACTCATCTATGTGTTGATATTTCTAATGCTTTAAGCACTTTTAAACTAGTAAGTGAATATGGACTTGATCCTTCAGTGGCCAACACTTCAGACTTAGTCTTGAAATGCTCTCTTAGGTTAACTATTTGGACTTGAGAAATAAATGCTTTTCTCCATGAATCTTCATAACTTTGTAGACTAGGACCAATAATAACGCTTCTAAATTTACTTTAAAGGTTATGGATATAAACTGTGATAGAATATTCTCAGAACAACTGAGGGGAAAACAAGATTTTTTAGGATGGGTAACAAACACAATTGGATCTGGCCTATGTTTTCTGCATAAATTTCAACCAGTCAATGGTTAGTGTCATATCTGCTCTGCATTCTTACTTTAATTGTTGAGAGTAACATAAAGTGCTCTGCAAGCATTCAAGGCATTTTAGACAGTTTAATTTCTCCAGAGTATAGTAGGCTTCTGATGCACAATACAATCCCATCTCAGCCAAAGATATCAACTATGATTATGAAAAGCTTATATGAGTACAATGAGTTCTGAATCAGTCCTATAAACCCACATGTTAACAAAACATTAGGTCATACGTACCTTGTTCTTTCTCTCCGTATATGTTACAGATTTGAAAAGGAGTCCAAAACACAAATACAGCACTCGTCAAAGAAGGATCTTACTCATTTTCATTGGCTTGATATCCAACATTTCCTTCTCATCCCTCAGCCACCCTCAACCAGTATAAACAAAAGGACAGACTAATATTTATGTTCCTCAGGATCAAACAGACCAAACAAAACCCCCCAACCACCCCTGTGCAGTAATTTTATAGAACACAGCAGATGTCCAAAACAGCTGACAAGACAAGAAAATATTAACACTAACACTGTAACAAGTCAAGTAGAATTTCGCTGGTCACAGGCTGCTCAGCAAGCAAGTTCAGGGAGTTAACAGCAAAACTGCTGCATATATTTAAACTTTCAGCTACAGGTCATGTAAACATTCCTTTCATGGAAACTGTGCTGGGAATGTAGAAACTCTCTGACCCTGCTGTGTCTTCCCTATAAGGTTTATCGTAATGCTGTGACATAACTGCATACTGTATCTGTCAAAAAGATGGCATCTTGCTGTTTAAGAAAACATAGCTCATGTTTATCAGTGGAATCTGGAGAAAAGCAATAACACAGTCCTGTGCCATTGGAAACATTTCCATTGATCTTGACACTTTATTTAAACAAATTGTCATTTGAAAATGAATATAAACTGTAAGATTCTAAGGGTTCTTTTCTAAAACTAATAAAAACAGGTATGGAATTGAATAGGCATACATGGACTTGAGGAGCTTAAATCTCACACTTCTCATATGGAATACTAGTGCTCCACAGAAAATCAGGAAAAGACATGATAACATTTAATGGTATGTATCATTTGTTTGCTTTTTTCATATTATTCAGAGGCAGGGAATTTGGAGATTATACTACAGCATTCTAGTCATTTCACGGCAGTCCTAAAGCAATATGTCATTGTCAGACACTTTATCTGTCACTTGCACTCTTGCCTGTAGACAGCAGTAGCCTTCTGGGAGATTTCATGGTGACTTTTTTTTTTTTTATTTTCCAGGCTGCAGCAGGTGTGAAGTCACCACAACTCTATTAGCTCCACTGTGGCAATGAAAGCACATTATTATAATAGAATTGGATGTCTACTCATTACTAGGGAAGCAACTTGCTCCAGGACTTGCCCTTTTTCTATGTAAGGCCACACTTTCCTGCCAGCTCTTTTTCAGAAGAGGCCTCAAAAATGAAGACATCAAACACTCAGCTGGAATCCAACTGCATTCCACCCTGCCATCCTCACAGACTGGACTTGAAAAGCTCGTCTTCTCTTATTTCAGTCTTGACAAAAGCAGGACAATGGGTGGCTATTGGTAAAGTCTTTTTCTTGCAGTTAAGAGCCAAAAGCATTATCCTAGGAATCTCCATTCACATGAAGATAATACACGGTCACTCTCTCCTTGTTTAGACTACAGCTCAGCCTATCTCAGACCACCTCTTATTTTCTTTCTTGCTTTTTAATCCTTGGCTTTACCTACTGAGCTATCCAACAACTGAACAAACTAAATAGGAAAATAATTGTGGTAAGTGTAAGCGCATCGAAGCCTTAGACAAAGATGCCTTGCCTCTTCCCTCCCAGTTCCTAAGCTATAGTGGGGGGAAGTTGCTTCCAAACAGACATGTTTAAGACTACTAAATGAATTTTCAGAGCCTGGAAAGGGTCAATTTATTCTGTGGAAAAATCATCTGTCCTTCAGGGATAAATGGAGTTGATCACAAATCTTCTTAGCACTCAGCTTCTAAATGTGCTTTCTTGCACACAAGTCTGCATTTACATGAGGTTATTACTGTAAAACCCTTATATATTAAGAATTTCAGTTCCTACTGGTTTTTTGTTTTCTTTTTCTTTGTTTGTTTTTGGCTTTGGATTTTGTTTGCTGGTTGGTTTGGGTTCTTGTTTGTTTCTGTTTCGGGTTTTTGGTTCATTTGGAGTTTTTGTTTAATAAGAACACAAAATACATCAGGAAGTTCAGAAGCAAACTTTTCTCTTGCTGAGAGTGTGACAGAGAGGGTGACAAGGAAGGCATAGTTATGACTGAGGAAAGATTATTTGGAGAAAACTTTCCTGTTTAGCAAAGATAGAAACTACTTGTAGAGTGCGTAAAAGAAAATTCCTTTTTAGATATATCTTCACATCTTTAAATATCTCAGCTAGCAATGTTTTCCTTTAATCATTCCTCTTCTCCTTTCAGTTCTTATCCTGTCACCAATAGCAGCAATAAACAAGTAACAAAAGGCTTGAGGTTGCATGTCCTATAAGAGTTTGGACCATATTCTGAGGAACAAACCCTGTAGATGTTTATTTCCTTCCTCTGTTCCATTCTCTATGTTTCTATGCTTTATACCACTGCTTTGAGAAGCTTCTGTTTGACTGCCACCTGGATTGGAGCAAGTCCTGTCCTCTAACTTCTTATTCACAGCTGAAATGATCTAGGACCTACGTACTTTCTGAAGGCATTTACAGTATTCAATAGTTGTTGAAACAATTAACTTTCTGAAGCATTACCCAATGTCCTCTGTGATCACAACTCCACCAATTTGCCAGTCCCATCCAGAAAGTTATTCTTATACATCCTTATACCTGGCTATATACCAATACATTTACTGTATATGCTTGGTTCTGATCACTGCTCAGTACAGACAAATCATCAGAGCTTTTGAACCTACTTAGGCACTGCATATGCAAACTTAGTTCAGTATCTGAGGAACTTCTATAACTGCGCTAAGTTAGAAATTAGCTTTGTTTCGCCATCTGCCTCTGAAAACCCAAACAATGAAGAAACACATTTTCCATTTATTAAGTATATTATCACTATGCTTATTTATGTTAAGACAGAGAAGACTGAAGAAGGGTTTTTTTCTTTCCCATGGGAAGTTGTTCTAGTAAACTCCTTTTGAAGAATAATTACAGTAATTAACGTGGCCAGCTTTGTTAAAGGCATGTCTCTCTAGGAGAGGAGAGTTTTCCCTTTGGAGATTTTTGTCTGGACATGAGGATTACAGTTGTCAGCAGTGATGTGCCTCTTGAAGAATAGCTATCCTGGATACAGACTATTTAACGTTTTAAAGGTATGAATTGAGGATGAGATCCAAAACAAGATTTAGATCTCTAAGTCTGTAAAACCAACACTTATCCTGTTCAGGGAACATATTTTTGCTTCACAAATTGCTCAGGCACTTAAGATTCTGCTACAAATCAGACCCTGAAGCATTGCCTCTTATCTGATGTGAGCACCTAGGTGTTCACCAGCTGCTTAAGCTGCCTAAAATCTACAATCTCTACAGCCTTGTGCCCAGCATGGCCCCTGGGCTACCACAGGATTAATACACTCCAGTAATACAAAGTGTAGCAGCCATGGTCAAATTCACCAAAAGGAGAAATCCAGAGGAGGGTGATCGATGTCAGTCTAGGAACCTTGTGTAACTCGCTAGCAGATGACATGCTCCTCTCAGAAACAGGAATAATTCAGTTCCTTCCTTGGCATATGGAATTGCAAATTCTCAACTTTCACTTTCAAAACAGTGCAAAAATGACATTAAAAAGAGTTACCAATATCCAATTTTGAAGACATTCCAAGCCCAGCTTGTGTTTGACAGCTGTTTCACTCAAAGGATAAGCTAGTCCAGATGTGCTCCTTGTCAGGGCCCCTGGGACCTGGGGGCTCCCCACCAGACACCAGCCAGGACCTGTCCCACCACCCAGCCAGGAGCAGGGAAGCTGGTGGCAGCAGAACAGCCACAACCACGGCCACCAAGCACACACCTTGTCAGGGGGGACCAAGGCCGGTCTGGGATGACAGCCTGAAGTACAGTGCTAGATCATGAGCAGGGTGGGGGGAGACCTTGAGAGGGGCTGGGGAGGGACAGTTGTTCCCATTAGTGCCCTTGCCATACCTGCAGCACAACGTATGTACAGGTAGGGCGCAGATTTTTCAGCTCAGGTTTTGTTGTTGAAGGAATATTTCCGGTGAAACTGAGAGATCTCCCATCTGTATTTTGAAATTCCTGATTATGCGGATATAGAGCTATGCCTTTCTTTCTGCCTCCTGTGACCCTTCCTTCCTTGACTGGAGAGCTTTATCTAGCAGGGCACAGGGTATGGGTAGCTAGGTAGAATATGCTAACTTATCTTTCTATGTATCCTCAGGCCAAGCAGCATGGAATATTGCTACTTGCTGCTCTCACAGAAGGTTTTCTCTGTACTTACCTATCTGGCAGCAGTTGCCAGTCAGCCACTCCCTTCCTTTCTCATAGTCATAGGAGTTTTTCCATAGGAAGCAAATGTTGGTCAACTCTGCTCAGGGGCATAATTTAAGTGACTGAGCTGAGAAGAGATCTGCATTTTCAGAAGGGATTTTCAGTTTCCCCTGGATATCTTACTGAAGACTACAGCTACAGAAAAGTCCAGCAAAGACAATTATAGAAATGATCTTATTATCTAACCTGGTCATTTCTCTGTTTAATCTATAGTCAGCTGTATATTTCATTCCTAGGTGCCCAGCAACAATCCTACAACATATAGGCAGCTTGAGACTAATTCAGAGTTATGAATTTGAGACAATTAAACATGAGGTGTCCAAACACTGTCCAAATACCTTTCACGCTGTCAGTATTCAGACCTGACAAGAGAGGGGGTATGTTTTCCTGTTTGTGTAATTGTTCTTCCATTTTTATTTTATTAATATGTTTACTGTTGACAGACAATAACAAAACTCACAATGCTACTTACTTAGAAGAGGTAAATTGGGTTATAATCTGGAATAAGTAGAAATAGTCTGGAATAAGTAAAATCCTCTCAAATTTTAAAAAAAGGAAAAAAAAGAAAAAAAGAAAAAAAAAGAAAGGAAAACAATTTCTCTGATATCACTGTGGAATACTGACAGACTGTGTGTATGTCTTTAGGAACAATATAAAACCAGAAAAACATAGTTGCATAAACAGGATACAAAGCTGGTGTTCTAGCTTCCATTCTAAGTGTCTGTTAAATGTTTTCCTGTTTTAATGCCCTAACTCTGCAACAGATGTTACTAAACCAAATGTTCAACATCAGCCTAACATTTCAAAGCAGTTTTAGTGTCCTTTGGAAAAAGGAAGTCCCTATAACCCTGGCTGAATATTGCAAGACATTTTTCATTGATATATGAATATCTGCAATTATCCCATTCATTTTGTACTTTTTATTCTTTGCAGTATGCTAGCCATGGTAATCAAGAGACTTTTTAGGTGATCTGGTTTTATTGGATTTATATCAAACAATCAGAAACATGATATTTAAACAATGTAGACAGATAAACTGTAAGCTACCAAATATTTCCAATTGAGTTAATTCGTGCTGGTTAAAGCTGATAAAGTTTAAAAATGTGAGTAGTTTGTAAATAAGTTTTAAAATGTAAAAGAGAAACAAGAGAAACTCTTGACAACTTTCTCATGCCCTTCTATTTTTCTCTTTCTTTGGATATGCAAAAGATAAGATCCTAGAAGAGATTTGAAAGTAATGTTTGAATTAATTGCAACTGATATTAGCCTTTGGTGAATAAATGAAATATTTTGATAAATTTATGAAATTTAGTATAATATCTGACAGGCAAAGTTAGGAAGAATCTATGACTGAATAACCTCAGAAATTATGTGTATATACTAAAGGGCACTGATGATTCTATGCTGTCTCTCAACAGAGTCACAATGAATCTGAGATCTTTGTATATAAAGATACGACAAAGATATTGTGAGCAAAGAACTTTCCACTTCAGTTCTTTGTTCTGGAATGATTTGGGATTTATTTTGTCTGGTGGCATGGACTGGATAGATAGAGAAAGGTGGAAAACCTGTGAATTCTTACAATATCCACAAACAGTAGAAAGGTATATTGCTTCAACTAGAAATATTCTTCTTCCTTTGACATAATCTGGAAATGGTGGAATACTTCATAGCATTTATACCCTTCGTAAGGAAGGCAATCATCTGTTTCAGCAATGCATATTCAAACCCTAACAGCAACTGGAATTAAAGAGCTACATATAACAATATTCTGCTATACACTATTTCCATTAAATCAAATATTCAGGAATGTTCCTATCTCTGTCTTTCCAGTCTATTTTTTTAAATCCTTATTTTTGTTCATTTACTTTATTTTCCTGTTTATGGTTCTTCTTTATTTACTGCTCTTTCTTTTTAATTACTGTAATACTCTTAGTTTATTTTTTCTGAGTTTAAGGAATAAGGTGTATCTGTCTATTAATATTTACTGTTGTAAAGGACATAAATATTGAAAAAATAAAAAGCAAAATTTCAAAGCAATGGAATAGTAAGATTGTTTTAATTTTTCAAACAAAAGCAATCTGCTGTTTTCTAATATAGCCCATTACTTTGGATACCACTACATCAAAGAAATAAGGCAACTTTAATGTTAGTGAAATTGCATGGCCATTATAAAATTTTTATATTAACATCTTAACTTCTAGTATTTTTAATGATCTTGTAACCTCACCTGAATCATGACTAACATCTGGATCTAAAAGCCATCAAGCATAATAATCTAGCAAATGTATCAGGCAAGAAACTGCAGGCTTCATTAAAGAAACTGCTTAAATTAACCTACCTGTCTATAGAAGTACTATGGACATTTTCAAAGACTCCAACAGATACAATTCTGCCATTGACAAAGAACCATTCATAGCGTTAAGGTAGGTCTGGGCCTAGTTATGTCTTTTGCAATTTCCAGCTTGCCCTCCTTCAGAGAAGTCAAATAACAGCAGCAGAATGACTGAGTTACTTTCATTTGTATGTGCAAATGAATTTTGAATATAACTTTTTTTAAAAAAGAAAAATTTCTTAATACATTTATGTCTTTAATAGGTGTTCACATGTCCCCATCGTGATAATCTGTGAAGACTTCATGTTAAAGTGACATGTCTTTAAAAATTTCTTTGTTTGAATGTAATATTTTTTGTAGTTATGGCTATTAAAACCACAGATATATCTACAGCTAAAATGATATAGACTGTGAAAAGAAAAAAGGTATTTTTTGAATAAATAATATTGGGGGAAAATATAATATTGTTAATAATAAATTACATTAATAACAGAATATTAATAACAATCCATTTGAAAAATTTTGCTTTTAATTTGTTTGCAATGAATTAGAGATCCTTTTCCTCATAGTGTTTTTTACATAAAACTCCTGAATTAAATTAGGAAACTAAATGAATTTTAACAACATTAACACTCAGAGTCCTAAAGTACCCATGAGAAATATATACTTGTTTAAGCAGTCAGAATTAAAATTGCATGAAAAATTAAAACTAGCTCTTCTATTCATTGCAATCCCTCTTGGAAATACAATATTATCATCATAAGAAGATCTGTTTCAAACCCACTATACTACATATTGTTCATGATCATATAGGTATTCATAAAAAAGTAAGAGTCATTCCTTGAAAGCCACACTGGGAAGAATGTGATTTACAAGAGTTGGGACACCTTTTCCGAACAATTTCTGTATTACATTTCAGATGTAGTTTTTCACTATTTAATTGTTTACAAAAGTATGTGCTGCAGTTTGCAGAACTTTGTCATTTTCATAACACTTCTTGAAGCTCAGCCATCCTGCGATAGAAAAAACTTTTGTGAGGCCAGAGGTGGCTGCAGCTCAATGTTCCTGACAGTTATTTGTGTAACACACAAAAAACAAATGAGTATGCGGAATTACCTGCTTTATATACATTTACATTTAAATATGTATTTTCACCTTTAGACATTTTCCTTTGCAACAACAAAAAGAGTTAGATATAAACATACTTTTCCACTAGTATTTGCCATGTGAATATTTGTGGAAGTCCAGGTACTAAATGTTAGAAGACATTTTTAAAGTTTCTTTTTTTTTTTTTTTTGAGAGAGAACATCTATCACTTTCCAGTACTGTTCCAGTGTTTTTAAAGTAGTTTTGCCATTATGACTTGAATTGTCTGTTTGAAATTCTACTCTAACAGTAAATGAAATGGCCTCAGATGTTTAGCAATGAAGCCTTTCAGACTGCTTCCTCATTCAGCATATATTCTATCCAAGACATCTCCAGTGCTCATTTTCCTTACTTTTATTTGGAAAGAAAACCACACCAAACAGAAAGATGAGTTTTTCTGACCTGAACTTCCTTCCTCACCTTTTAATTCCCTGTAACATGGAAATGGTCACTTCACAAAAATTCAGCAAACCAGTTACTGACTGAAAGTATCATCAGGCATCTATAGTACTTCTCCCCAGTGATACCTGGGGGCCATCAAGCTCTGACTGACTGAACTTGTTGTTCTAAACTACATTACTTGTTGTTCTAAATTGACAATATCAGACAATCTGAATTAGTTAATATCACGTAAATAGTATTTATGTTAATTTTACATGCATGCATAGCCGGTTTGCAGGTATGCATCACTGCTTATCATGCTGATTATAATCATCTCATTGTTACCTTATTCTTTCCCCATCTGTTTGTTGCATCCATCTGGTGTCTATCGTCTTATAATGAGATTGCAGGTTCTTTGCAGTGGGGAGAATTTCCTTGTTATTTGTCTGCATGCAGTTAGAAAGAATGGTTTGCTGCTATTCAAGGCATTATTGTGGTTTAGATGATAGTAATAAGAATGATCTAAATAACTTTTTTCCCCCTCGCACAACCGTTTGTAGGAAAGATTCATAGACAGACATTTTAACATATTGGTATGGTAACATAACTAATGATGAGTCATTTTTAGGAAAGACTTCTTTGAAAAACATCACTTTAAAGATAATTTTCCCATATTTTCAACTTCATGGGCTTTCTAGGAAAAAGGAGGATTTGGTATGCAAATAAATCATGTAAAATTCTCTTCCGAGTGTGTGCAACGGATGTCTACTCAGACTATACAATGAGACTTTTTTCTCCTCGCCCTTGCCTCGCCTCGCCCTTGCCTTGCCTCACCTTGCCTGCCTTGCCTTTGCTTTGCCTTTGCCTTGCCTTTGCCTTTGCCTCGCCTCTGCCTTGCCTCTGCCTTTGCCTTTGCCTTTTTCTTTTCCTTTGCCTTTTTCTTTTCCTTTGCCTTTTTCTTTTCCTTTTCCTTTTGCATTTTCCTTTTCCTTTTCCTTTTCCTTTTCCTTTTCCTTTTTCTTTTCCTTTTCTGCTAGATGTGTCCCTCAGGAGTCTGTATTGAGATCAGTGTTATTTATTATCTTCATTAATGACATAGATAAAGGAATTGAGTCCACTCTCAGTAAGTTTGCAGATGACACCAAACCAAGTGGTGCAACTGACACACCTGAGGGGTGGGGTGACTTCTGGAGAGGTCTGGACAAGCTCGAGGAGTGGACCCATGGGAATCTTATGAGGCTTAACAACACCAAGTGCACTTTAGGTCAGGGTGTCAATACAGGATGGGAGATGAACAGGCAGAGCAGACCTAATGAGTAGTAGTTGGGGGCGCTGGGGGATGAGAGGATGGACATGACCCAACAATGTGCCCTTGCAGTCCAGAAAACCAATTGTATCCTGAACTGCATGAAAAGAAGCATGGTCAGCAGGTTGAGGAATGTGATTCTGCCCCTCTGCTCTGCTCTGGTGAGATCCCACCTCAAGTACTGCATTCAGCTCTGGCATCGTAACACAGGAAGGACATTGACCTCTTGGAGTTACTCTGGAGGAGGGTCACCAAGTTGATCAGAGGGTGGGAGCACCCCTTCTATGAGGAAAGGCTGAGAGAATTGGGTTTGTTCAGCCTGGAAAAGAAAAGGCTTTGGGTTGACCTAATTATGGCCTTCCAGTACCTGAAGAGAGCCTACAAGAAAGATGGCGAGAGATTTTTACAAGGGCATGTAGTGATAGGATGAGCAGAATGGTTTCAAACTGAAGGTAGGTTTAGACTAGATATTAGGAAGAAATTCTCTACTGTGAGGGTGATGAAGCACTGGAACAGGTTGCCCAAAGAAGCTGTGGATGCCCCATCCCTGGATGTGTTCAAGGCCAGGCTGGATGTGGCTTTGAGCAATCTGGTAGAGTGGAATGTGTCCCTGTCCATGGCAAGTAGATTGGAACTAGATGAGCTCTAAGATAGTTCTTAGACTGGAAGATGGCTTCTGATCTAAGCCCTTCTGTGATTCTATGTGTTAAAGGGAAACTCAAAAATATTTATGATGTTGGTTATACCAAATTTGACAGCTAGGATGACTATTTTTATTATGATTATTTCATTCCTTTAAGTTGGTCTGCAATGAAAAATGGATTTTGCCTTGGGGACATCTTGGAGAAAAAAAATCTGATTTTCTTTTAAATTTTTACTTCATTTATTTGCTTTCAACTTCTATGTTTTAACTGCAAGTGGAAGTAACTGCAAGGAAGTGAAAGTCAGGTAAACTGGACTGTTACTTTCTGCCACTTCCCAAATTCTCTGCATTTACCCGTCCTCAAGCACAAAATGTAATGCATGAGAATCAAGCCAGAGAGAATTACATGTTACCCTGAAAATACCTCTGAAGCATGGAGAGGACACACAGCTTACAGTTTTCATGTAACTGCTTCATTGGCCCAGTCATAATTCCCACTTGCTCTGCTGTATCAAAGTAACATAAAGATTATTTCCCTTTTAAAATTTATTTTCCCACTCCAAGTGTGATATGAGGATTAAAAAACAAAAATACGTAAATGCCAGAAAAAACACATATTAAACCTTGTAGGTTATCAAGTGACAAAGACTTTTAAACAGCATTATGAATAAGCTGTTACAGGCTTCCCAAACTTTTAATTTTATTTTAAGATTAATTGTTCACTGGTAAAAGGCCATTTTTCTCATGTTAAAGTAGCTGCCTACTGCTGATACTGCTGAATTTTATAAGAATATTGAAAATCCTGTATAATTAGTTGATAAGAACCTATGAAATGCCATTCATATCATATTAATTAGCCAATGAAATAAAACCTGACTCTTTACTTCTTATCTTTTATGATTTATTTAAGAGATCATGAGTTCAGCTTAAAAAATATCAAATGAAAAGTAGCAACAAAAATCTCTTTAAGTCAAAATTGCAGACCTGATCTTTTGTTCTTTAGAAATTGAAATTTGTGATGCAGATGTGGATGGAAGGATAGGTAGGTAGATGATAGATAGATAGATAGATAGATAGATAGATAGATAGATAGATAGATAGATAATTTTCCATACTTCTTTGCTGTTACATAGATCTGAATCTCTCTAATATATTGAATTAAAAAAATGCTGTTATTTTAACTGTTGTTATCTTACTACAGAAACAAGGAGTAGCTGGAAAACTTGTGTGAGATATCAAAATGTCCATGGATATAGTGGCTACAGTGAGGACCAAATTCTTACAAGAGGATAGGCTTTGGCAGTCAGCTTCTCATAGCTGTTACACTGACCTAGCCTGTACTGCTGAACTAACAAAAAGAAGTTCAGACTGTGCTTGGGGAACCTCTGGAGTCCACATGGGGAGTGTGTGAGAGAGAGAAACAGACCATGTGTGTCTATGTGTATGTGTGTACAAGCTGCACATGAATGATACAGTTCCCAAGAGGGAGGAAGACAGGAGATTATGGGGCAAAGGGAGCCATTTTTAGCTTCCCCATCAGGAATAACTCATGATTTCACTGACCAAAAACACCTGTTCCAGCATAGCTTCAATGTCAACAACAAGCCTGAGATCTGCAGATCATGAATGAGGTAGCTCCCTGCACCATAATGCTGGATATGTGTAGGTACACCTCAGCATAGTTGTCCTCATATGCACAAGTGACACTTGTTGTGACACTTGTTATTGGTCTGTTCTGTGTTGAAAGAAGATTATCACACTTGAAAGAGCGGCAAAACTGCTCTTCATCTTTAATGAATGTTCCCTTTGGCTAAAGTAAAGCCTTTTCCTTCTGTATTGGTGATTGTAATATGAAAAAAAAAATACAGCAGCAGGACCTCTAGAGTGTTGAGGGTGGTCAGTTGTGTTGAAGGAGGATATGGGAACAGCAGGAGTCAATCAGAAGTGGTGTAATCTATGTTGTAAGTTACTTTCTAGGCAAGTTTGCAAGGAGACTTGAAGAAAGTCTAGTGGTTTGGCAGAGGGGAAGTGAATTTTCAGGGGCCTGCAGTAGCCTCAGGTGAGTTTTTTCCCTCTTCTCAGCTTTCTAAACTGATAAGTTTATTGTTTTATTTTAAAAAAAATATCATTCTTTTCAAAAATTTGTTCCTATACAAAAGAAGACTAAAAGTTTACTTGAATATATGTGAATTTTGTTTGCTTGGTCTTTTTCTCAGTGAAGTTTTAGTGTGTGATACATTTCACTTATACTTGCAGCTTGCCTTTGATCTGCCAGAAAGGATACAAAAGAGAATAAAAACAGTCGGCTGGATTAAAATATGCACCCCTATGTGTGAATGGGTATGCTGCTCTGGCACTGATCTTCTTATGTCTGTAGTTTCTGTCTCTTTCATATAGGAAATAACAGTTAAGAAAGCAAAATTTTAAATACATATATAAATACATTCTGTGCATAGGTAAATACAAAGATGCAATCAATATTTGGTTCTCCTAGTAATGTTGATTACTCCTGGAACAAAATCACACTGCAGTTTTGAGAGGAATTGCACCATAGTTTCTGCCTTTGTGAGTATGTTCAAATACACATTCACCTTATACTAGTGTTTGCTGCTAACTCTAAACTGGTAAATGTCCTATGGCTCATAACTACATTATTTTAATTCATAAAAGTGGAGCTGATAGTTGCTGTGAAGTCTGTTCATCTGCTAATTCATTCAGCTGTGGTCACACTGAAGAACCGGTTGATTTTTACTTTCAAATCTAAAGTATCATTTGACCAGAATGAGATTTACAGTGTGAGACTTAACAGGATATTCAGAAGAACAGATAATTGAAACAAAAATTATTGTCAGACACTTAAATTCAGGCAACTCTTTGCAGAAACTTATTAGAACTCCACCAGTAAGATCCCTTAATTATATACATAATTCCTTTTAATTTTATCACTCTTGTTAAGGAATAATTTGGAACGAAAAGAGAAAACTGTTCTGCAATTTATCACTACAACCAAGGTAACTGATAAGCAAGAACTTAATTTACAGTGAAAGGGAACATTTTTAAATTGCAAAATCATAGTCATTATTTGTTTGATACTTATGAATATTGTGTTTACTCATACAGTTTGTTCAACATCTATTATTCATGGTATGTTGAAAGCAGTAGTAAACAAAAAATTGTATAAATAGAGTTGAGTTACGAAATCATACTTTTTTTTTTTTTTTTTGGTGTGTGTCCAATCACCAAGAACAAAAGTCTTACTGGAAAAAAAAATGCATGACCAATAAAATAGAAAGCCTTGACTTTCACTCACATTTTGATGTGCATTTTCACATGACCTCTTCAGGGTAGAGCTACAGTCTAAGGAGTTTTACAAACAAGGTTAACTAAAGAGACATCTGCAAGAGTAAAGCAGATATATAAACAAGTGAGAGGAATCATTTGAATCTGAATGGCTAGTTAATGAATCAATTAGTTTTTCACTTTGTTAAGCTATGATAATCCTTTTCACTAGGTCTCCATATTGAAGCCTGTTGAAATAAAAAATGTAAAGTATCTTAAGAAAATTTAAAGGAAAAAAGTAAAGCCTTTAGTAAACCATTGTTGCTTCCTTATGAACAATAATGTGCATGCAAGACACATATTTCACTGAGTCTAAGATTCTGAACAGGCTTGCTCTGAATGAAAGTTATCAGTCTGAAGTGATTCCTTCAGTTATGCAGGCTGATTGAAGGGCAAGTCTGGTTTCAGGATTGGTGATGATAACCTAATAAATCATATGTACTCTGACTTACCTCTTTATCCTTTCCTATTCTCATCACTTGATATTTATCCTTCCACTATACATTTTAACTTCTTTTTCCCTTTCTACTCTCCTCTCCCTCCCCAACTTGGAAGCTTCATTAGTACAGGTTATATACCTTCTCCTTTTCTCCATAGGGCAGAGATATGGAAATAGAGCTTTCAAAAATGTGCATACATAAACACATACCTGTATGTATAGACACATGTATATGGGTGTTTTAGCATATGAAGGCTCTGCAAAGATGGTATTCTGATTTGTGGTTTCTAAAAGGCAGCTGTGCAGATAGGTGACTGAAACTGTTTATTACAACTGGTGCTAATGTGTATGAAGTACTGATTAAAATACACAGTAACTGACATCTGGCAGTGAGGCAGCACAGCACCCTGCACCCTTTGTCTTGTGCTGAAATTAAGCAACGGTTACATGGAGTCAAATAACTCCTAAGTAATGGCTTACATTAATGGAATGTTTAAAAATCTTGAGAAGTTATCTGATTACTTTATAGGTCAACAGATAATGCTATTTACTTAACTCTTTTTCTTGGCAATCCTGTCGTTCCCAACCACAATGTGAATGATTATTAATGATATCATGGTAGTCATGGTGTTTGGTACGGCCTCAGTCTCGCTACATAATTTGAATGCCTCATACAAACAGAGTTAGACACTTGTGATCTATTGCTCCTACGAGAAAGTAATCATGAGCAGACAACTGATTACAATTTTTGGATCCCATAATTAGTCTTAACCACTTCCAGTAAGAAACAAGGTAATGTATAAAAATAACCTTTTTCAGCAAGGCTAAATGTTTGTGCTGGCATAGTGTGAGACTTCTGTAGGTTCCACAGGTTCCTCAAACTTAACCTGAATAAGAATTTATTCTGATAAGAGTTAGACTAAAATGATAGTCTCATTAGTATTACCCAGTAAATATATTTTAAACTGACTTATGTTAATTACCTGCAATGTTACAATGTGAACCATAGATGGAAAAGCAGGAAGCAAGTTTCCTCTTGTAGGAAGTGGGCTGAGCGGGCAGTGGTATCGGAGCTTGACTCCCTCTCACCTCAGCTGGCTTTCCTCCTGTTCACCCTTGCCTGGGCACACAGACACAGGGCTTCCATATCAAAGTATCTCACCTGATGTTGCCATGCTGTTTGCCTCATAGACCTATTCTCCTTCACTCCCTCCAGTTTTGTCTAGTGCTATCACAACAAAATCTGACTCTGCTTTAGATAGGAGAGTCACATAAGCCACACAGAATGCCTGTTAGTGCTACCCGACTATAACAAAAATACTTTCCACCTATTAATTGAATTTGCCCCTGTATATAGGCATGGAAAGGAAACTAGGACAAGAACAATGTAAATAAATTAGGATGAAACTAACACTGGAACAAAGCACTACAATGCCCCTTTTTTAACACTTAAAGTATGTATGAAAAGATGTGTGTGGGTGTCCTACGTCAGCTTGGATTTCATATTTTAAAAATTCCAAATGTTGTTTGAAGCTATAATTATGTTTTGAGATACTTTTTTTTTTAACATGATGCTTTGTGGTTTTAATACAATGTATCAAATATTCTCAATTAAATAACGAATGTGTTATGCAATTGGTATTATGAAAGCTGATGGGTGTATTCCAGTATCTTCTGTAGGCAGGAACACTTTTCTTTAAAACAATAAACATTACTTGATGGTTCCTTCAACTTTACTAGTTAACGAGATGCATTTTTTCTTAAGAAGCTAAACTTCCGTTTTAAACACTGAAGGAGACATTTTTATTTAATTCAAACATGCAATAAATGCAACTCATTTTACTATTGCAAAATTACTAACACTTATATTTAAGAGTCATCCTGATTTTTACTTAGTCGTGTTATCTGACCCATTATATGGATTTTAATTATTGAATTCAGTAATTTTTCTTCAAGTAAGAGAGAATATTTCTGTCTTGAGATGATGGCAAAGCCTTAAGTCAGTTCTGAGGTGACGAATATATTTTTTAAATTTTCCAGTAAGGAGAAAGACCTCAGTTCCTTTCCAAATTTTGGGTTGTGTATGTATGAAAGTAACTGTTAATACAGATGAATAAAGATTTATGTGTACTTTTCAATATATGCCTACATTTGAAAACTTTCTATATACTTAAAAGAGAAAGTATCTAATAATAGTATAAAGAGCTAAAAAAAAATAAAAAAAAGGGCAAAGGAATGGTAGACAGCAGTAAGAAGTCAGAAACTACAACTATAGCCATTCTGGCTTAGTTCCAGGGCTTCTGACTTTTAGAAGACACTAAATATCTACCACACAAATAGCCTTTTCATACCTAAATTGCTCCACTAAGTTTCTCTCAGTGCCTTTGTTGTTCAAATATTAATGTGTGGTAGCACTTTTCATGCACACAGACCAACTCCCTCATAAAATAAAAATAAAAAAAAAATCTCATTAGTGACAATGTTTTAAAATTAAAAATTTCAGGTTTGTGTTGATAATAATTTCAGTCAATTCCCCACCATGCTTGTGAGCTATTATGCAATAAACCAACAATACACCAGCAAATAAAAGGAGAATAGGAAAATACCAACTAGTCATTGCAGAAGGTCACCCATGGCAATGTTTCAGCCTAATTTAAAAACCCGCATGAGATCACAAGAAGCCAAGTATTCTTTTCCATCCTGCTCTTTCTTAATTATTCATTTATCTAATACAATTCTCAGCAACGGTTTACATGCAAATTGCAGATTTAAAATGTTATAGAATAAAACTCAAGCTTTTTTTTTTTTCTTAATGTCTTTTGGAGCATTATAGCATAGATAATTTAGATTCAAGCTGCATTAAGTCCATACAATTGCATTTGATTTAGGTCAGTCACCCTACTATAGGCCAACTAATATTTTCATTTTAAATCAAAGTGGAATTTTTCTGGTGCTATTGCTTTCAGACTATATAAAATATAATCCTTATGGATATGGTCCATAGATATCTTGGCTATACAAATTCTTCTACAACTTGTCAGAATTCAGTGTTTACAGCAGAATAGTTTCTATGGTTAAGNTCTTCTCCCCTCCCCTCTTCCCTTCCTTCTTTTCTTCCTTTTTTCTTCAGTCTTTCCTTCCTTCTTTTATTTCTTCTTTTCTTTTTTCTTTCTTTTCCTGCCCTATAATCTTTCAGCTAAATCCTGAGGATTCTTGTCACTACTAAACTGGATTAAGGTCCTGTTTCCAAATGAGATTAAAAATACCCAAGAATCTAGTGAATGTAAAGGTGACCAAAAAGGTATTTTCTTTTCAGAAGAAGAAATGAGAAATTATTAACCTTAAGCATCAGAAAAGTGGGACAAACAAAATTTGATAACAGTTACAAACTTGTATTACTGTATGTAAATATAACGGACTCCAGGATTCCTTTATATATATATAAAGTATGTAAAGTACTGTCTTAGGTCTTTTATGTAAAACTGATGTGTTTTTATCTATTCCTTTTCCACAGGAAAAAATTAATGAGATTCCATGAAACTGGTGATTCAATTTATTTATTGCCATTAGCAGAGGCCAGAGAAAGACTCAACTATGGAGTCCTGATTTAATAGCAAATAGTCTTTGGTTTAAGCCAAAGAACAGTTGAAAATTACTGTTCAAGAACCATAAGAGTAAAGAAGAAAGCTGATTGTTTTCAGGTCCCAAAAGAGGCTGCTCGGTCTACTAAGGTTTTCAGAAGGTCAAATGGTTTTCTCTTTCCTCTCTTTCAGCTGTACTCCAAAACCCTTGACAATTAAGTATGTCCAGACACCATATTTACTATACCAGATGCACTGTTAGAGTTATTTCACTGAAAATGATCAATTGTGAGCTCACTTTGACCTCTCATTCTAACAGCTTATGGTTAATCTGCTTTTTCCTTTCATCAAAGATGAGGCAAAACTAAGAACAAGGTCTTAAATACACTACAAAGTCAGACCCAGTGGATAGTAAACTCCAACAAAATAGAAAGAATTCTAGGAATTGTTAGAGACACAACAATTTTTTTTTTCCTCTCTGGCACATATAATTGTTCTCCTGAGGCAAATATTTAGAGCACATTTTAAAATAAATTAATTACATAAATCTATCTAAATTACTAAATACTTAAAATCTGAATTTCCACCACATATTTCAAGTCTATTTGCATTTACATGCTTGAAACTCCCTATGATATAAGAACTATTTACTTAAATGGAGACAAATTGTAAAATATTATGTTTTCCCGCTACCATTCAACCATTGGATTACTTTAATTTCTTAATCAAAACTTTTACTGCATTTTCCTGAAATGGTAAATTTTAAACATGAACAAAGTATTTGCAGCACTTTTTAGTTACCACAGTCAGAGGGATAACTGAGTGATGGATACATATAAGTGGACATGAAAGAATAGAATGTCCAAAGCACAATGTAATATTAAGAAAGCTCAACACAGATTTAGGAAGATAAACATTGCAAGAGAAGCAGAAATAACAACAACAACAAAAAAAAACCCCAAAACTCAACTTTCCTGATTTCCTGATATTGCTGTTACACGCAAGGAAAATGGTGATTCACAGGGGAAAAAAACCAGGAGTCACTCAAACTGTATTCACAGAAAGTGATAAATCCTCAAATTAGAGCTAGGTTAAAAAGGGGATAATTTTAATAGAATCTTAATTTTATAATAAAACTACACTGGTGATAATTTTATTAATATTTGATTTTGTGGCCCAGAAATCCAGTGGCACAGCCTGACTGTATTCACGCTATTAAACTTGACAGGTGAGTGTGTGGAAACTGCCTGTTGGTGACTGTCCCTATTCTGTGCTACCTTCTGAAAGGTGCCTGGAAAGAGTTTGAAAGATCTAGCTGTCCCAAGACAAAAGTAGACTAGATATCACTTCAGAAAATAATGGGTCAAATGACCAGCTATTAATATAATTTAATTTGCTAATGAGTTTTAGCCACATGAAAGCAGTGAGGGAACAGTAAACTCAAGATCAGGACCTATGAAGACGCCTTCAGGTTTTTGCTATGTTCTTCTGATATCTTCTTTTCCTCATCTACTGTATGATATCCATTCAGCATCTCTGTCAGTGTAATTAGGATAAATCCTCTACTAAATGGGAGATTACATGGGATTAAGGCACTGACTGTTCAGCAGGTGGTAGCCTCAGTTTCTTTATTCTCTTATTTTTCCTCAGTTGGCTATTGAAATAATAGTAATAAAAATATTTCTTCTGGTTCTTATAAGATGTCTAATATGTTGGGTTTTTTTTGTTTTTTGGGGGGTTTTTGTTTGTTTGTTTGCTTGTTTTTGTTTGTTTGTTTTTATCGTGGATAATTTTGATGCTTTATAAGAAGAAGAATCTTTCCTCTGTGTTTTAAGAGAGAATTACTGAAACAAGAAAGTCTGGGCTATTTCTGGAAAATATCTTTCACAGCGGGACAATAGAGATATCTGGTGTTTTAAAGGTGGCTTTGAACACACCATTTTTCTGCTTTTTATTCAAAATATTGTGGCTGTTGAGCTAATAATTTATCCCTCTTGGATTCAGCTTTTGGTCCATAAAATGAGAATAATGAAAATTTTTCTCATCTCACTTTTGTCTGTCCTTGATTTCTCAAGATACTAAAGACCCATGCCGCATTGTCTTTACTATTTGCAAATACCATGCTCACTTTAGTATATAAGGACTGCAATTTAGAGCACCTGGAGACTGTTATAAAAAACTGGTATAAGTAGAAATGAAAAGAAAATTGACAATAATAGGTAAGAAAAGTGTGAAAGGTATTATTCCTTGCTAAAATTACTAAGGGTAATATTTACTATTGAATGGATTTCCTGCCTCATATAGATAATGCTTTAAAATAGAACTGAATTTTATTATTCTTTATTTTACAGGTTGGGAAAGTGAAGTAGAACAATGAAGTTATAAAAAAGTAAGGAGACTAGTACCACTGTATTTTTTGGAGTGTCCATAAGTACTAAAGAAATGATGTCACAGTTATTCTAATAATCAGAATATATAACATTAGATGATTTGCATACTTTAATACATTTTTTGGTATTTCCAAGGAAACTTAAACTGGGACACGGTTAATTTTCAGGCTTCTGTAGTGTAATGTAGCAGGTAATTAGTATCAATAAACCAATAAATCCATAACATAACGAGAAAAGTCACGTCATCCTGAGAAACAAGTTGTAACAACCACTAAGACTAGGTGGGTATTTTCTTGGTTAAAATAATTTAAATGCCAAATTGATAATGACACATCATTTTGTGGACAACCGAAAGCCACTTATAGTCTTCTGTAAGTGGAATAGGAATGAAAAGATGAAATAACAAAACTTCTTCCCTAGTTACAGATCAAAAAGTGTTATTTTGTTTCAAGTTAAATTGCTGGGTTTGGCTCTGATGGATAAAAATGTGGTTTTAACACTGGAAGATACTATGTAAACACAAATTTATTAAAAAATTAAGAGACCTGCAAAATTAAATGAAGGGAGAAGCTAACTGAACCACTGTCTGCACCTGCAACATAAATGTTCTGGCCAAGAAGAAAATAGCATAAAATATAAAGTCTTGGTAACACCTGGATTCAGGTTAACTTAAAGCCATGGCTGAAACTCAACACACCTTTCAGGTAATTTTTTTTTGCATTTAATAAATAAATTGAAAGGGATTTTATCTCCTTATGGACTGAACATGGTCATTAGTACCTTGTATTGGATCTAAAAGCGATGGTCATAACATTTAGGAACTGTTTCAGAAGATAAGGACAAACCCATAGCTTGACAGAAGGAAAGAAACAGCATCAAGAAAAGTCTTCCTTATTTAACTTCAGATGACTAATTTTGCATTGTCTTGCATTAATCATACATCAGAACACTCTTATTAAACTCAATTTTCTTGGCATATGTTAGAGAATCACTGGTACTATTTAAACTACAGGGAATACTTTTATTTTCCACTTTAGAGACTCATTAGTGGTACAGGCAGTGCCTGTGCTGATGGTTGTAAATGTTATTAAATGGGGACTTAATATTTTTCTTTTTTGAAATCATTGAAATCATTTTGAAATCATTCTTTTTTAAAAACATTGTCATCCTTTACTTAGGAAACAACATCCCTTAGTAAAAAGGGAATGAATAACAAATGCCAATCAAGTGATGATATATTTTGGGCACATGGAATTCAGCTGGATATTCTTTTCCTTACCAAAATATTTTATTTATTAAGTGGAATGATATTTTTTCCTTAACACTGACTTTCCAGGTAACAGATCTTTTCCCCTTCTCCCTCAATAATTGACCAGGAATTCTTTTTTATCAAGAGTTGTCTTGCTGACTTTCCTTGTCTAAATCAGACAAATTATCAACATGTCTGTATCAAAAATTCTACTTCTTAACACAAAAGAGAAGAGGATTTCTGTCATCATGCTATTTGTTTTCCCTAAATAGTATAACTGAAATTAGCAGAGTAGCAAAAGTCAGCTGAAATAACTCCATATAAATATTTCAGCAAGTATTGTCTCAGTGTTAAGGTCTGATTTTGTAACACTGCTGGCAGAACCAATACCATAACAAATTACTGTGGGTAAAGAAGTGTTTTATCAAATGAATAAATAATTTCAACCACCAGCATTAGTTTTTGTGCAAAAAATTTCATCAGTGGTTTAAGAATCCATACGGTTTCTTAATTTCTTGGGTTTAACACACTTATACATTCTGATGGTAAGTACTGATTTTGAATGTTTCCATATATTTCCAATTTAAAAGAGTGTAATAATTGAAGCTGTTAAAAAGAATATAATGTTCAAATATTTTAAATATAAATTTAATTACAACCTACTGTATAATATGTTTATGGCAGCTAGTGCCTTTGAAACAGGCGTTTTATTTTTTCTTTTTTGCCTAAAATGCAGTTTTCAATTGTGAAAATTCAGTCTCTCATTTGAAAGAAGCTTATATATTTACAAAAGAATAGATGCTCCAATACCATTAACAAACTCCAATGGAAGAGTTTCACATCAATAATGGACACAATAGTCAAAACAATAACAGAGAAATTACAGGATATATTGCAAGATAATGACTTAACAAACATCCAGATTTCCAGTTCTAAAGTTGATTTGCAGGGAAGATTTGTAGGTTAGTATATGCATATCTCCTCAAAAAATCCTTCCTGGGTTGTCTGAGTATAGATACCAGTTCATCTTCACCTCACAATGCAGGGAAAAAAAAAAAAAAGAGCTGAAAGCATAGAAAGAGTGTTTATCCTACCTTTTCTTTGTTTTAAAACTTTAGACATTAAAGCACAAAATTTCCTGGATACAGACTTCACCAGCCATACACAGAAGCTATTTATATCTGCTCAAAATATTCCCCAAGGGGCATGTCTGCCTCACACAGTGGAGTGTTGTGCAAGGATCTCTGTGTTGTCTTTGAGCAAGTTGGTGCATCTGCCCAGCATCAAATAGCTGAGAGATTGCCAGTGGGTGCTACATCATCAGGACATTACTTAGTGCAGACATGCCCTGTGTTTGCTGTGCTATTCTCCTCTGGTTCCTGCCTCTCTGTGCAAACACCTCCATCCACCTACACTGATTTTTAGAACCAAAGATATCAAACTGACAGCAAACCTGAATCAAACCCTGAAGTTCACCTACCTTTAGAGTTTGGAAAGTTTCAGTTCAGATCCAGTATTTCCATCTGACTGAGCTTGCTTTCTCTGTGACCAGAGCAAAACTTTGGACTGGACATAAGTGGATGTCATAGACGTTTGGATCTGAATCTATGACTTAATAATTTTTATGAGTGGCGACCCCATTCATTGAGTTCACAGGCCTGGTATAATTTGAGATCTTGTGCAGACTACCTTATTCGTTAAATCGAGTAAATGACTTGGGTATTGAAAGCATTGCATACTTGCGGTAAAGCCTACCCTCAGTCATCAGCTGTTCATCAGATAGAGACTTGAGGGAGCAGCAGAGCAAGTCCAGTTGCCCACACACAGGCATCCAGTGACATTTGGGATACCTGCAGTTACTCTTCCAGAAAGTGTCTAGTCTCCCACAGCTTTTATGTCATATCTGTCCCTTCTCTGCAGATGCCTCAGATACCCTGAGAAATCTCAAATGAGACTATATGCCTGTGTGTGGTCATCACAGACAATTGAATCATGGCCTAAGTGTCTACAGTGAGCATCTGTCATACGTGTAGACATCTACAAAGATAAAATTTAACTCAAGATCAAGCCACCTAAATTTATGTGTTCACATTCAGTTACTTCAAATTGCATCAAGCGTTTATGTGTTGACAACTCTGCCAAACCTTAGCTGGTTTTGTGTCTGTAATTTCTACAGGAAGGCTGCTCTGATTCTCAGCCTCCTGAATGTCAAAATTGGTGCTCACAGTTTTGCCCTAAACTTGTAACAAACACAAGGATAATAATATCTTTAAAATGTAAATTGAGTTTTCTTCCCGTTGTGAAATAATACTCTTTTTCTCATTCACTCTTTTGTTGAGATGAAATGCACTTGTGTATTTAGGTAAATTTACTCTTTCAGAATGAGCGTGTGAATATGTGTGTAGGTGTTTTGGAAGGAGGGGACAGTCTGAAGAGAACTGAAACACACTTCCATTAAGACAAAATGCCAATGAAATATGTCATTCCACTCCGTAACAATCTTACAGGCAAATATTGTACAAGACAGTAATTGTAAAATAAATAGAACAGAAGTTTTTACCAAGCCCTGTGCAAGTAGCTAAAATTAATAACTGATAGTTTAGACTCCGCAAAGTTCTTCAGGAACTAACATGAGTTTTCCCTTCCCCTTCCCTTCTGATAGTGTATGTGACCTCAATAAAGTAGAAATAAACATCTCCATTTTTATAAAATTGAAACTATGTCCTCTTTAAAATTAAGTACAGGAGATATGCAAGAGGCATCACTTCGCTCTGGGCTATGTGTATTCTTTAACTCAAAGGCTTTGCTGCTTTTCTTCTTTTTCGGTTTTTCCTCTGTAGAAGCTTGGAAGCTATTCCTTGCTGCAGGTAAGGAGAGAGGCCAAAGAACTCAGAATGGTTCTTAAAGAGCAGATGATAGATTTCACATGATGACAAGGCTGTGCCCCTAGTAACTGGAGAAGGGCATCTATGATCAGTTATTGCAGTGATCTCCAGTTCCAGGTTTTCATCCCCTTTGTGCTCTCCTGTGTAAATGTGCATCACTCTAAGGTGAGTGCACTGACTTTCAGTTTGCACTGAAGTCAAAATATGCCCTCTTTTCACTCATTTCCATCTCAAAAGAACTTTGAGCTGTTCATTTTCATGGTTATTCTCCACATTTTTCTGTACATGTCTTCTAATATTTTGGATTACATCAAATCCTATTGCCAAAAAACCTGAACAAGAACATGTGAAATTCACTCTATGTATCGTTTAAAAATTCATTACCTGGATGATTTACCTCTCTGGTTTAAAGATCGGAATGTGAGAGTCAGAAGCACAACTTTTTTCAAGCCTTACTCTGGTTCATTTCTCAGCAGAGTTCAAGGTAATGACCACCTGTAGGCCCTTTGATTGAAAGTAAGTTTCTTGGATTCCATTCACCTTGTGTTAAGATGTACTGGCTTTGACCGGGATAGAGTTTTCTTCATAGCATGTGGTATGGGCTATGTTTTCAGCTTGTGCTGAAAACACTTGATAACACAGGGATGTTTTTATTATTGCTGAGCAGCATTTGCACAGAGTGAAGGGATTTTCTGCCTCTCACCTCACCCCACCAGCAAGGAAGTTGGGGGTGCACAAGGGGATGGGAGGGGACACAACTGACCCCAACTCACCAAAGGGACATTCCATACTGTATGGTATCATGATCAGCATAAAAAGGAAGAAGGGAAGGGAAGGGAAGGGAAGGGGTATTTGTAGTGATGGCATTTGTCTTCCCAAGTAGCTATTACATATGATAGAGCCCTGCTTTCCTGGGCGTGACTGAACCAGGGGAAGTGGTGAATGATGAGGCAACATAGAACTCTGAATGGATATTGCTAAAAATAAATTATATCTAGGAATTACTAGAAAACATAGGTTGGACTGGTGGCTTGTGCATAGAAAAGGTATTCTCAAAATCTCTCTGTTGTGTTGGATAATTTTATATAAGTAGGCACTAGTTACCAGATTCTTAAGTAGTATACTAACCAGTGTAATTATGCCTTGGCAGAAGATCTGGCTCGGAGGTTGTTACCAACTCCAATTAGTTCATTCTTTATTTGCTTCCAGAAGCTGCTGCTTGTCAAATGCTAGTCCCTACTGAAAGTAAGCAGAGATTACCCAGAAGAGGGATGCAGGGAGTCTCTATGCTGACAGGAGGAAAACACTCTCTGTATGTTCTTTGGAAGGTGACAACAAAGTGAAAAGGAAACTTTGGTTCTGAATTTTAACAATAAAATACCCTTCTTAAACATTGAACACTTATTAAACATTGGCCCATTTGGAAGGAATTATGTTAATCTTATTGATAATAGTTGGGTTACTGTCAAGAATCCCATAAGACACACAGAGATCGAATTATATTGTGAAGAGTTTGAACTATGGCCATCATCTATCTCTGCTCTCTACCCATTAGATTGCTAATGAGAAACAGTATTTACTGTCAAAAACTGCTTCCGATCACAGGTAAGTCATGGAAAAACACAAGGGAATTTTTATTTAATATTTATTTTGTCTATTCTTTGGAAGTCAAAGTGACATGGATTTCAATTTACATTAGGAATTTTTTCACGTGGATCTCAAACTTCTCTTGTGAATGAGGGTGTTGTTCAATGAATCTTATGTGAAAGACTTGGTTCTGGAGTGCTCTGACTGCTCTTTCTAGGAAGAGACTGCAGCTTGGACTGTCAGTACTTGGTAATCATCCAGAGAACTCTCAGAGAGGTTCTCACATGTAAGAAACTGTGTTTACTGAGTTCAGCAGGGACTTTGACAGTGGTTACAGGTAGATGAAGGTTTTTATCTAGTGAGTGTCTGGAGTGCCAGCTCTGCCAGTACTTAACTCATAAGTCAGTTTATTCACATGGGCAACTACACAAGCCATCTGGTACAAGTTTATGTTTTATACACTGGAGTATTTAAGGTTGTAGGAATGCAATAAATCTTCTATATTAATCTATAACATGTCACAAGTTGTTAACATTCACCCACATACTCCTTTTTGGGGTGATATGACTTGAGCTAAACCAATTATTTCAGTCCTCAGGTGCCTGAAGTGGTAAATGCCACAGACTGGCACTAGCCAGGCATCAACCAGCAAAGTGGTTGATGAAAAACAGTTGAGGAATGTTCAGGGTGATTTTTTAACTAGGCTTTTAAAAACAACCCTGTAATGTTTACGTCATCCATATGTGGAGAAAAATTTATCCCTATTCCCAAATTTTCTGATTCTTGAAGGTAAGCAAGCCATAAAGAACACTGAATAATAATATTGGGGTTTTATGCAGAATTGCACTACTGCACTTCTTGAGGGCACTGAAGAACATACTTTTATCTTCATAGATCATAAGTCGGGGATTTACATATGCCACATAGGTTCCAAAGCTGTGGTGGCCAAATTGATACCTATATTACAGTAGGTTGGGGTTTTTTTTAAAAAGACAGACATATTATTGACCCAAGGTCATGGTCGATGTATCGTTTTGCTAGAAGGTGATTCCTGTACTAAATTAGTTAAATTTCTTTACTTAGCTTTAAAGTTTTTGGAAATTTCTATTTTAGCAATTCAGTGTTTTTTTATGTTTTTATTGCATTTTATGATAGGTCTATGAGCATCAGGCACAATTACTCTCAAATCATAGTGGCTGCTGCTGATACACCATCACTAACAATGCTATTTAGGCACCAATCATCTAGTTAACATATAAACTACTATTTCTCTGTAATTTGTATTCTTTAAATAGTTAATATTTTAAAAACAAAATGTCAAAAAATATGTGGAAATCAGATATCCATAAATAATGTTGATTTCACCAGCCTAGCATATATCCTTTTTGTTTTGGTGTTAATTAAACCTTAATATTATCATGCTATATCTTTTTCATAGAGCTGTACACCCAATTTAGAAGACTCAGAATTAAATGGCTTCCTGAAAAATGTCATGTATCTGTCCATAAATGGTATTTTATTTTAAATAAAAAAATTTGAGAGTTTATAGGAGAGAAGGAAATGGAACTGATTAAAAACTTAGCACTACCATTTCTGAGTTTCATATTAGCAGGTTTTTTGTTTTTTTTTTGAGGAATGACATATAATGGGACATCAGAATCCAGTAAGTATGAATTGCAGGCATTAATTTACTTAGGACATGCAATTCACTGGAATCATTAATGCTGAGTTGAAAAGCTTATTCAGGGAGTGCTTTGTGACATGAAGTTCTATTCATGCTTCTAGAAGGTGGTATGGTAATTTGCATTCTGAAAATGACAAATAAATCAACATAATTCTGAATTTTCCTTTTCTTATCAGTTCTTCAAATCCACTCAGCTCAGGTTCCCCAACAGCAGTCTGAATGACAGAAATGCAGATTCAGATACTTCACATCAGACTTACCAGCCTCTGTCTGTATCAAAAAGCCTTCTTTCTCTCTTTACAACTTGCTTCTTTGTTTATATAAAGCTTGAAAAACTAGTCATACTTTTGTTATAAACTCTGTGCTATATATGAGTAGGACAATTAGGAGATAAACATACAACTTGTGTTTAGAAAATATTCTAAATCTCAGAGACTACCTATGCATCTTAATACAACAATTGAGCTGAACATATGTATGGTGTTGACATGCATGGTGCACACTGAAGTCTCTTGTGGTAAATTTCATATATCATGTATCTTTGATCACCTCCTGTGTTTTAGAGCCCTATCCTGTCTTCCCTTTGTTATTTTTGTGATGGATGATTGCAGCTGCTCAGTGAAGTGAAATGTTAGAAGTCTCAACCAAGAAATGTGGAGTTGCCTAAAGTCTAGGGTTTGAGCATTGAATTTTAGGTAAAAGTTACAATACACAGTGGCTGACTAAAATAAGAGAAGCTCGATTACAACTTGAAAACTTCTTCTAGAGAGGAATAAGGTATTTTTCACTCTGTGTGTATTCTAAGAGTTTTCAGTCTTTGACATTCAACATCCTTATTAAAGGAAGAGTTGTTTTTATATTGTTTACAATTTTAACTTTCCTTCCAAAAGCTGGAAAACTGTACTCATTATACTGAAGTAGATGGCTTTTTCAGCAATGGGAAATAGAAATAAAACATCAACATAAAGAAAAAAAAAAGCCTCTACAAAGGTCAGAAAGGTTTTATTGATAACCACTTGAGATAAGCTGTATTTTAAATATGTTCCTGAAAAATTAGAAAGAGATCAACAGAATTATATACAATTCAAAATGTGAATAAACCACATTACAATGAGACAAACTATCTACTTATCACAAATAAGTCTGTGAGGTACTTCAGAATGTTCAGTGTGTATCTATGGGGAGAGCAGGTTCCCTTTCACGTTTATTCTTTAGGATTATCAGCATTACTGAAAAGGAAAATAAGATCCTGTGATTGTTTTTGTTAATTTGGTTTGGTTTCTTTTAATTTGTTTGTGGATTTTTTTAAATATATAAGATATAGATTTTTTCATCATTAAATTAAAAAACCTTATCCAATGATGTATGGAATTCTCCATTCCCACCTTAAATAAAGGGTTGATAACTCTTATTTGACAACTGTGAAATGTCTTGAGAGGGTATTCTTTCCTGTTCTGAAAATGCTTATACTTATGAATCCATGAGTAACACCAATTTATCATCAATTATGTTGCCCTAAATGCATGATAATAACATATTGTTACTACAACATCTAATTATGCATAAGCATTTAACTCTGTGTACACATAAATAGAGAGATCTATATATACAGAGAATACATGCCACTTTATGCAAATATAAAAATATGATACATTATTATGTCAAAGCTCAGTTCTGAAAAATGTCTCTCATGGATCTCAATATGATTATCTAAATAAGAGATTTCTGATGTCCAAAAGGTCATCAAGAATGCAGTCTAAGCCCCACTGAAATAAATTGGAAGCTTTTCCTCTAACTTTAACAGAGACTACATGTAATTTAAATTTAAATTTTAAGTATATTTATCCAAGGAATCTATTAGAATGTGAAAATGTTCACCTCTGCTAAATGATTAATAATGATTGTTCCAAATTTATTTAAATATTTTGCAGTCTATCTTTAAATATTTTACTTTTAAAACTGATTTTAGTAGTTTAAATATTGGAAAATATTCAAAAAGAAAACAAAATTTTTTACAATGAAAAAATGTAAAGCAATAAATTTGTCAAAATTAATGAATAATTTTGCTTTCAGAGAACAGGCATTTTGTGTCAGCAAACACTAGGTCTTGTGCATAGGTTTTGATTACTTTGATTAAAATTTGTATTTTATTGACAAATGATGTTGACAAGTATTTTTATTAATCAGTGCGACTAACAAGCTGTAGAACAGTCCTAAACATAAGTGTATTGAGGATTTGTTAATAAGTATTATTCTGTCATGTTTCTGGAAAGCTGGAACAGAGAACTCCGAAGTATTTCACCTTGACTGTCGTTGCTGCTAAAAATGCTTAGTAGTTGTTTTTGGTAGAACACACATAAAGCAGAATTAAAGGAAGAAGGGAACAGAGGGAAAAAAATAGAGAATGATGAGAGAACAATTATAGTTCTCAATTTCCTCACTGTTGCAATAGCTGTCGCTGCAGATGACTATCTTAAGGTAAGAAAAAAGCAAAACCGAAAGTAAAGCCAACAACAATAAGAGAAGAAAACTCAAAACAGCTTGCACAAAAACAAGAGGGACTGTTAACTATCCTCTTTGGTATGCTCCATTGCTTGCTTATTAGTGCAGATGGGATAGACTGAACGTGGCTGTGAATTTAGCAGAAAGAGTGAGAATACAGGTTAATAGCACTCAATTCTAGAGAACAGAATAACTGATTATAGATTTTAACCACTCAAGATTTCCTAGCTTCCATTTGAAAACCACAAGAGGACTTAGGTGTTTCTCATTGTTTCAGTAGATTTGGTCCAGATCTGTAGCATTGAAATATTAATATTAAATCTGCAGATTGGTGTTTAATTTGATTTCATAGATCAGTTAGGCAACCAGGGGAACAGATAATTGGATAGCTACCGTCTGCTCTTCACTGTAGAGGGTCTTTTACAAATCTGACAGTCCAGTTATTTTTTTGATTTAATAGTTGAATAATTCACTGTAGAGAATCATTTTCAAATGTTGCAATAACTTCTCAGAGTCCTTAGAGTAGAGGAAGTTGGTAACAAAGAAGCCACCACCTAATATAATTTCTAATGTAATAGTAAGTGTTGATGACCATATAAAACCCTTCAGTGGTACTGACCAGACTGTCTCAGTTGCCATTTCTCTAATATGTGCTGTTATGACTGGCTTGAATACTTTTGTTCTCTGTCCTCCAGTTGAATCCTGGAAACTGGGCTATCGAAGGAGGATAATAAGATCATTGTCTTTGGGATTCACTCCCTCTTGTGGCAATGACTCACCACCATTGATGTAGTTTACGCACTTTGCATCTCTCTCTTTTTTTTTTTTTTTAATACTGTTGCTGCTACTGTTATTTCCTGAGACAACAGTTATGCCGGTATTTATTCTGACAATTTTAAAGACAAATGAAAAACTATTTCAATTTCAGTGTGTATCAGTGTAGGTTCACACATAGTATATACATATTGTTAGTGTATGTACAGCAATAAATAGTCAAATCACAACCAATTAAGCACAATGGCTCATACTGAAGTGAACAAAAAAGAAATAAAATCTTTCCTGAAACATTACGTGACTTCATTTAAAAAACCCAACTTACTTTCAAAGGATTTGTTGCTGCTGCTAAACTCTCTTATCATCTCAGTGACAGTCTGCTGCAGATTCTCCATAGAAACATATAAGATTTCATGATACTAGATGTATTTAGCAAAAGTACTGCATGCACTGATGAATAATGAAGTACTTAATATTCTACAGAATGTCAAGCTTTTCAATTTATGACACCCAGGTTACTTCAGCATAGTGGAAAAAAATATTTTTAAGTAATTTGAAATTAAAAATACATTGCACATTAGATCATGCTTTAAAATCACATTATATATATATAAAAAAGTTTTAGATGGAACTGTAAAGTTATCTAAAGTTATCCCCTGAAATGGGCAAGAGAGTGACCATATGCTAATGCTGGAGGTGTGGATGTGTAAGGGCTAAAGAGTACAAGTAATTACAGTTTTGTAAGCACAAAAGCAAGGAACTTACAAGGTTAATTGCTTAGTGGTTGGTGTGCCAGGTGGAACCCAACTCATATAACAAAAAGAGATAAAAAATAGGTTAGTCTGGGAAATTAATATTTTTTTTTAGTGAGAGTAGACTAGAAACTGCGTGCAGGGTCTTAAGGAGACAAAAGAACCTCACCTGTCCTCTCTGCTTTTCCCCATTTTTTTCCATATGGCAATAAAACACAACTATGATCATATTATATACCATCCAGCAGGAAAGGCAAGATCAGAGAAGCAGATTGTTCACACACAAAAGAATGTGCAGAGTGTGCAAATATATATATGAAAATTCTGTGTTCTCAGAATACAGAAAGTGAAAAAAAAGTTATTTCTTTTTCCTCTTCAAGAGTATCTTATATGAAATAAAAATCTGAATCTAAAGAAGACCTTCCTGACACCATAAAATGTGTAGCATATGCCACGTTCTGGGGAGCCTGTAAAATGTTACTCATTGATTATTTTCTTCTATGCGTTTGAACTTTAGCACTTGCAGTTGAAAGTGCTAAACTCCCAAGAATTAAACATGCTCATAATGACTTTTGGCAGTGGTGTCAAAGAAAAAAGAACGTGTTGCTTCTCTTAAGTTGGAAATTAACCTCCTGCCTTCATATTCTTTTCTGATTTTATGAAAAAAGTAGCTAAACCCAGAGGCTTTTACATGGCATGTAAAAGTCATGTTAAATCTCCATTACCAATTTTTTGATGTAAAGACTAGAGACTTTGTGGGAACTGCTGCATTTAAGAATAAAAGGAACAGGCAAAAGAGCACCGCTAAAATCCAGTAGTCTCCAAACAAACAAAGAAAGCTAAGTGGTAGAGCAACCAAAAGATGGCAAACGGATTTGTTGTCTAGAAACAATCTGAACACAAGCTGGTACCATTTAAACAAAGGTACTGCAAATGAACTGCAAGCTAGATCCATAAGAACAGTTGAATGTTGAGATCCCTAAGAAATCTAAAGAGTTTTGTTAATGAATTTACAATTGATAATGATAAAGTCACCAAATTCTCCTTGTAAATGTCTTCCAGATGGTCACTGTCCCCATTACTGTAGGGAATCCAAAGGACTACGGACACATGACACATATGAGGATAGATTAGTATGCTCATAGACCTTTTAAAAAGATACTACTTCATCAGTTTCTAATATTTCTGTTGATTTAAGGGTCCACTATATAAGGATATTTATGACACTGAAGACATAAGCATGTTCTCATTAGGTTTTCAATAATACTAAATGTACCTTTTTAAAAAAAAAAACAAACAAAGAACTCACCATATACCTCTCTGCATTGCAGATAACCAATGTAATTTAAAAATCTTGAAACAGACATTACTGACTTGTATGCAATACAGATTTCATATATGCGAGAAATGAGAAGGATCTCAGACCAGCTGAGTTTTGTTTGTACTCAATGTCCTTGTGAGAACTTGTATTCATTACTGTGAAGTACTTCCCTCTTCAAGTGATAGATTTATATTTAGTAATTGATTAAGTCTGAGATTGCTTTTATGTAAATTTGGCCATCAGAAATGAAATGTCTTGTCTTAGGTTTTTTTGTGGACAATGAAGAGACATTCTTATAGAGGGTGTTTCTGTCTATCCCAAAAACAGATATGAAAGACAGTGGTGATGAGTTGCCTTTTGGGAGTTTGCATTTGCCTTCCAAGGGTCTTAGCTTTAGGCACTACAGAAGGAACCTAGACAATTAGCTTAAGTTTGACACATAAATCTAGTCATTGACTTTATATGAAAGGAATCATATCCTTAAATTATTACAAACATTACAGAGCGAAGGGCCAGTCATCCATCTATTTGGCTCAATAACGGGTCTCTGACAGGAGCTTACAAGAGATACTTGACAGGAAGACACAAAAATCAAGCAGTGGACAGGAACAATTCTTCTGTATGGAACTTTTCAAGCTGATTAATCGAACATTGGTTTATGTCTTCAAGTAATTAGATGAATATGAATTACTATCTTTAGATGTTGAACATATTAATTATCCTTGAAGTTAACGTAAACACCCAGAAAAGAACTTCAGCACGTCATTTAAGTGTAGTTAAAGAATTGTGTCACCTCTTTATAAAACAGGGAACTGTCTGACCTCTACTATAGCATAACTTCTGGTGACAAATGAACTCTGTCAGGGCAGGTAGTTCAATGTTGCAATCTGCCTTGGAAATACAATGTGACCACACTGCTACTAAGGCAAATATTATTCTCTCAGAATACTCTGCTGCAAACTATAATTTGCACATTCCAACCAGTCATGCAGTGAAAAGTTAAAGGGAACCTTGTAGAGGAAACCAAGCATACTGAGTTATGTTTTGTGATACACTGTTCAGTATTAAGCACTGGAAAATAAGATGTATATGATATGAAGAGAAATCCCATGTGCATTTGAATACTTATTACACATGAAGGCTTTTCTATAGTAAATTAGAATGACATAAAAGGAGGGCTGTAGTATTCATAATGTGCAAACAAGCTGTCACTTAAATTATGCTCCAAATATAGGCACTATGGTAGCACTAAAACGATGATATAATTGTATTAGTTTCATAATAGTTATAATGTATATAAACTTAGTCAATGTTAAATAACAATGAAAGGCCGTAATCTCGGTACTGATGTATTATACTTCATTGAAATACAAAAATATATTAAATACTTGGTTTGTTTATCTTTATTGTTACTCCTATTATTAATTTAAAGTGACATTTATAATTAATACTGTTAGACTTTGTGCCTTGAAATAATGCATGACACTCCTCAGATAAACAATCTACTTATATTGTACTTACAGTAATAAGCAAATCATAACTCTTTCAGGGAATAAATGAAGGCCTACCTTATGTTTTGTTTTCAGGAAATTTTTTGCATTATATTTCAGAGATCCATTTAAGAAGTAGATGATAACACAACTCTTCAAACTACATTTTCAGAGGTTCACAAGCTGAGTACTCAACAATTTTTTATTCTTTTTTGTTGCATTCTTTCTATTCAGGATTAAAAACATCAGATTAGACTCATCTGGAGGAAACTTCAATTTTGTGGGTTTTAGACATTGCAGAGCTCACAAAATTTGGATTTCTCTTGACTTTCTTTAAACATAAAGGAATGGTAGTGTGTAATAGTCTAGCTGACTTTCGTTGGAGTGCCTAAATACGGTATACAATTCTTATTTCAGACACCAATTTTGATTAATTTCTCTCCTTTTTCAGTGTTGCTAAAATGTGCTTCTAGCCTCTATTTTTGAGTCAACACTACCACTACAGTGATCAAAAGAATCTATTTCTAGATTTTACCAGTCTTATATTGCATTGTAGGAAATGTTTGTTAGCTTTGAATGCAATGAGTGGAAAATGCCAAGCTTATTTTTGTAGAGACACACGGTGACTGCAAACAGTGCCATCCATCCTATGTTTCTGCGTATGACTTTATGCAAAGTGTGACTTGAACTCATTCTTGAGTATTGGAATACCTCACTGGAAACACTAAAGCAGAGGGGGAAAAAAAAACCAGCAATGAATTTCAAGTAGCACCTCTTAAAGAAATCCAAATATTGTAATGTGTCTTCCACCCGCTCCTGCTGAACTGTTGTGGCTCTGTGTTATCTCCAGTGACATACAATGTTTATAGCTGAGACTCAAAACATTCCTTTAAAGGCTAAAATGAAACTGGAATTGATAGTTTAATTCCAGGGACTTTAATACTATTTTACCTCTTGTTAGCCAGAGGAAATGAAATACATTGAACATATACCTAAATCCTGTAACTTAATAAAAGAAGTAAATATCCTTGAAATAATAATTTTAAAAATTCAGAAAATAGTGTGGCTTTTAAAGTAAAATTATTATACTTTTATATGTGTATAAAATTAACTAGACTCAAAAGATTTTATCTATATTGACAAACTTAACAGATCCCTGTCTTGGAAAAAAAGCCTTGCCCTGAAAAAACCCCAAAACTTCCCACTAAAAATGTATAGCTATTCTGAAATTGAGTAAAGCACAAATTTTAAATTAGAGAAGGGGCATTTTGTTAATTGCTATGCTCAGATTAAGTATTTAACATTATAATTAATTATTTTCTATACTCTTAATTGAAACATTACAACATGCTTAATTAGAAAACACATTAATTATATATTAAGGTCTTCAATTGTTTATATAGTC
The DNA here is from genome assembly GCA_013396655.1 of Campylorhamphus procurvoides. Classification (NCBI taxonomy): domain Eukaryota; kingdom Metazoa; phylum Chordata; class Aves; order Passeriformes; family Dendrocolaptidae; genus Campylorhamphus; species Campylorhamphus procurvoides. The sequence goes on along the minus strand of WBMV01008903.1, from coordinate 1,807,270 downwards.
GAGTCTCCACTTTGAAGGGAATTCAGCAGTAAACAAGCCAAGGCTCAGCAGAGCATTCTGGCATGAAGATGCAGCAACATCATGTTCTTGTGACTTACTTTGATTTGCATGGACTAAGCACTGATCAGTGAACAACTTCATGGGAATTCAGACTGCATTGCTCAGATGAGTCACAAGAACAGGCACTATATTCAGAATGTGTTATGTGTACGTGCCCAGATGCAAATAATGTGTAATCATATGGAAAGATGCTGTATTAGCAATTACCATAGAAAGTCCTTAATGCATAATAAAGGGAAGGAACCCATTGTAAAGGAAACAAATTTCCTACCATTAATTTCTTCTGGTGTAGTCTATTCCAGTGCTCTGAATAGTTATTGGAAAAAGAAAAAAAAAGTACAGTAGTTGTTTTTTAGATATATTTAAAATATTTTTCTTCTCTGGGAGGCTATAAATTTTGACAATTTATTCTCCAGCTATATACTGAATTCTTATATAAAAGGGGAAATAAGTCTAAGTAGTCTGGAAAGGAAAATACACAAGAAAATCTCTACATTAACAATACACTGAACTAAAAAAAATAAAGAAAAACAAGCAAGTAAACAAAATTACAAGACTCAAGTCCACAGAAATCTCAGACTTTATGAGGGATAAAATTTACAAATATTTGGGCAGAAAAAAAGAAAATAAGTTGAAAGTTTTTGTCAGTCATAAAGGTATCACAGTAACAAAATGTGTTTTTTATTATCTCAGGCATTCAGACTATGCTACACTAAGGTTAACTTTATATTATACTGCAGTCAATGTAATACTATATATGGAAAAAATTATAATTTCTCCATTCTATTGTTGAATCCTTTTAATTTTTTACAATATGTGTACAGTTCTTTATTTTTGTATTTTCATTCTTTTATTTTCTGTTCACTTTTCAAATATAATAAGATATCAATCCTAGACTAAACATGTTAGGATTTCTTTTCCCTCTGAGATCCCTCTAGTTCTGCTAACATTTTTCTGTGTGTTTGGATCCCAGGAATTTTGTCATCTCTGCCAGAAGACAGAGGAGTACATGGAACTGTGAGACTTGTTAGCTAGACATGATTTGACTGAATTCCATTGCAGAGCCAATTCTCTGCTTCTTCCTATGGCAGGGGAAGGATGATATATTAACTGATACTGCTACGGTATGTGCATAAACCTTGAAAAACTTTCCTTAAACACAAGAGAGAAGAAGTTCTGAAAGTCATCCCCTAATGACACAAAAATACAAAGCCCAGAGAATGAGATAACAAAGAAACAAACAGGAAATGAAAATAATTTTAAGAAACAGCGTAAGTTTAAAACTGCTACCATGTGTGAAATCCAGGCTTCATCTGAAAGACAAGCTATAATTCCTTAGTGACTTAAGACCAAGATTGCACCTCTCAGTCCTGATTCAAAGGAAGTTGTGGACTGCAGTTTGAGTTACGTCTTCCACTGAAATGGGAGTTCAGCAAAGTCTGCTTAACTTTCCCCTCAGGAGTGGTTAACTAATTTGTGCCAGAAATCAACACAATTCCAAAGAATTTGATACAGCTGTACATAAGAAAAATTGAACTATGCAAATGGCAAACCTGGAACATGGATTCAAAGGATATGGTATCAGAAATGATGCTGATGTTCAACCAGTTTGGCTTTCTGCATCTGTCTCCATCAGAATACTCAAGAGCTGGCTCCTGGAGCAGCCATGATGCCCCCTCTTTGCCTGTGTCAATGTCCACACCTGAGAACCTTCTTGGTAGAGGCACACGCAGGAAGGAAAAGACTGGCAGATGTATTTTAGGAATAATGTAAGATATTGGGCCAATTTGACTTTGCTAAAATTATATACCATGGGAGAAGTTTACTAAAGCTGCTACCAGAACCTAATTGACTGAAAAACAATATTAACCTTCGTAACAACATTATAGCGAGTAAATCAGGGACACTTCTGTTAACTTTGAGGTCCGTCTGTCCCACAGATTATAGAGAGATAAGTGTGGATTTACATTATGTCAGTCGCTCCTTTATAATATGTACTATTATGCATGTATATATGCTATAATATAGTATACATCCTTTTACTCCATGGCAAAGGTGGAGCAGAACACCCATCAGCCAAAGTGAGTAAATTGCTATACCTCACATTTGATGTCAGAAAATGAACCAGAAAAGTGGTTACTTTGCAGTAATAGCTAGATTGATATAAATTCATTACTTACCTTACTCACAATGACTTTGCTTATGTCAGTTCCTGTGGGACTATGAATGGACTTTCCTGTATTTACATAGCTATAAGGATTTATATTTTGATTTATTATGGATATGATTCAGCAGATTCTACATCAACCGTATTGGGAACTTGTAGTTAACTGAGTTAAGAGAGAAATTCAATCATGTCTGTGTATAAAGCAGTGAAAGTGATGGATATTAAAGTCTATCAAGGACATACTGTTTTAGTACTGCTGTACTGGTGAATATTACTCAGTCTTATTATGCAGTGATTTAACCTGTCATTAGATACAACACCCTTTAAAAATATTTAGAAATAGGTGAAAATGGATTTATTTAAATTCTAACCAATTCAAATTGTGAAGAGAAAATTAAATACATTAATTTGAATTTCAGTTACATAAATTTGCTTTCCCTTAGGATATTTCTGTAACCACATATGACCAGGATTTTCCTATTTGGAGCTCTGTAGTCTTTGTGATACGAGTCACTTTGCCTCTTCTTTAGCTGATTTAATAAAAGCCTGTAGAAAACAAAGTTCTGACATTGAAATTGTCCCAAAACAGGCATGAAGACCAGATGTTTCATGTTCAAAATTTTTTTACTCAAACTTGCAAGATAAAAATATGAATATGTAAACCTGTTTTACTACATGAATCTACATTTTTTTTTATTTTACTATAAAGATATATGAATTATGACATGAAAAATCAAGTTTCAGAGCACTAATGCTTAAAGTGCTATTTTAGTTTCAGTGAAAATTTTTACAAAACCAGTTCAAAGAACATGCATTTTTGCCTCAAGATATAACAGCACAACTCTACCTTTCTGAAATCAGTATTAATACAGAATAATAACTTGGCTTACATACCACAGTGTATGGTAGTTATGATTGCCAGGAACAAACAACATCAGTCAGGGGATCATAAAAGGCAAACCCGAGAAAATGCACTGTCCAGAATATGTCATGATGATGACTATCCAGTTATTATGGTGCAGAGTACGGTTTTTGCTGTGCAAATTCAAAGACAGATGTTTATTTTGAAATTATATTCAAAATGGTGGTTAATACTACTTTTTCTTTCTTTGTAATCTCTGCTGAATCAAAAATATAAAATATAATTCATACTATCTCCTTGAGGAGTCTTTGAGAGAGATAGAAAAAGATATAGCCAAAGAACTAGCCATAAGATGACACCTATCATGTTGTGTTTTACAGTAAGCTTCACCTAAAACCAAAATAAATAGATCATAGATTAGGAGATAAATATTCCTTAATAAGGTTTTTCTGATTCTAATATAAGGCTATGAACTGAATGTCATGTTTGATGAATTGCTTTTTACCATCAACAGGAAATACAGGTGGGTGAATAAAGATGTGATAGCAAACCTTGGGTGGGTGTCCCTGTCATGAGGACACCTCCACTGTTTCACCAAAGTGCTCTAGGATGCAGTTGGACATTTCACTTCTCTACTGTTCCTGGTACAAGGCAGCAGAGAAGGAATGGTGTAGAAAGGAATTTCTGTGCAATTTAGCTTCAGACCTCAGACTGCCAGAATCATCTAAATCAAGTAGCCCAATATTTAAAGTCTTAACATTTGAGGTGAGGCATAGTGGGTTTGTTTAAGGAAAAAAAATATCTTAGGCTTTAAAGGATAATGCTGTTAATATTCAGTAATTTCAGTAAGAGCAATTACAGACAACTATGTATATACAGACAGGATACAATATTAATCTGAATTTAGAAAATAAATGTCCCTGTCACATACAGAATCACAGAGGGAAAGAAGACAGAAAAATATTTGACACCTAAGAGAGAGAGAGTAATTGTAAAAAACAAAAGCCACCTGCCAAATAAATTCTTCAGGGCTGTAAATATGTGTTTTTGCCAAATTTACTGCTGTTCATGGAGGAAAAGCATAATGAGAAAATTCATCATCAAACAGGAATTTTCCAGACAGGAGCATTAGTACTCAGCATATAATATTGACACTTAAATGTGCATATTATAGGTAGAAATGAAGAAACATTAAGTTTTCAAACCAGAGTTCTAACACATGAACCCATTTTTCATATTGCAATTTTAGTACTTAATTACATTGAGGTTCTTTTTAGCTACCCAAAGTATCCCCAGTGGCCATCAGCTACTGCAAAATCCCTGAAGCTAAATCTCAAGACAGGTAACAAACTAGTCTTTGTCGTGGGTGTAGGAATCTAGATTGCCAGTATTTTTCTTACAAAACTGTAGAAAGAAGAGTAAAGAGATATTCCAAAGCTGCTGTTGTCTGTGTAGGCAACAGATTCTTGGAAAGCCCTAAGAAGCCCCTAAGTGGCTTAAAGACAACCTTGCTTTTCTTGATCCTAGAAAAACCACACAAAACCAGTGTGAAAATAAGTCCCCTTTTTCCCCTGAAGAAATATTAGGCTAATGTTTTGTTACCAGTTACTCAAGGTATTCTATGTGTGATATTGTAAGGAAAGGGGTAACTCTGTCACCCTGATTCCCAGAACCAACAGATGCTCCATATAATTTATGATGACAGAAGATTGTTACCTCTATATTTTATATTATTCCTTGATAAAAAGGTTGCTCCCACTTATAAATGAAGCAATTTTAATGTGCTCTTGTTTATTCACTTTGTATTCTATTTTGGCAGTTTAAAATAACCTTGCTATTGCATTTACTAAACAGCAACACTTTACTCTTGACAACAGGGCTTCCTGTAAATGAGACTCATATGGAGTCTAAGGGTAGCATAAACTGATAAAACATCATATAGGATGAATGCAGTGTAAGATATGCTTTAGAAATACTTAGAAGTCAGAATAATACTTAGTTTTATTTTAAAAAAAAGAGGTTTAATATTCTGTTCCACCATATAGCAAGCATGTTTTTGCTGATATTTTTTTGTGACTTGAATTTGGTCCTCTTCATTTATTCATATCAGAACATCTTCAATATTCCTTAAACTGAGTGCCTTCATTTTATTGCAGGTCAGTTTGAAGCCCAAATAACTTCTTAAGATTGCTCTGTCAGACATTTATGTATCAGTGTACATGGTTTCATTGTTCATTATTGTCTACAGCATCTTCTAAAAACCTTCAGACTGCAATAATTTTGCTTTTTATTTTATGGCTTTCATTTAATGTTGCAAACTGAATTTTCCTCTCTTCTCCTTATTTTTATTACACAGTGGAAACCTCTCAGTGTTTGCAGGGAAAAGATAGCTCTGGAAAAGATATATCTGTCTCTTGGCTGTTGCAATACACCAGTACCCAAAAGGAGGTCTTTGCACTTTCAAAAATTTTGTACTTGACTGCTTTCATGCTGTAGAATTCAAGAATGTCACGTATTCATCTCGAAGTATAAACAATGATGCCTACAGAGACTGAAACATTCACAAGAAGTTTAGCAGTTGAGTTTCTGCAGCTTCTACTCACAAAATGAACATCATAAGCATCTGCTTCATTCCATAGAAAGGAAAAATAGAGAAAGGGAAGAAAAGGAAGTAGCATTAGGGTCTGCCAGAAATGTCATCTCTGTATATCTTATATCTACATAAACCTCCACAGCCCACTAACCAAACAGCAGTTGAATGAATACACTTTACACAGATGCAGAGAGGAAAGCCTAGTGCTGACTAGTGGTGATTCTGAGACATAAAATCCTGCCTGTTTGCTGCATCACAAAGAGAATTTTAAGGGACTATAGGGTGCAAGAGCTAGAGACATTCAGTGAAACTGACAAGTGGCAGGACTCAAAAAAAAAAAAAAAAAGGAAAAAGGCTAAAAGACATGCAGACAAATGTTTGTTCTTCTGCATGGGCTGTTCAAAGCACCTGCTCAAAGATTTTCTTAGTCCATTGCCCATACTCCGTACACACTAGACTGTTCCTGGCACAGACAAAGTGATCTCTCCTCAAGCAATGTTGGGCAGTGGTTTGGTAATTAGATTGGTTTATTGACTAGCTCAGTAAGTAGCAGGGACATGATAGTGCGGTTTCTATTTCTTTTCTTTGCACCAGTGGTATTCTAACAATTCTCACATTTTACACACTTTTACACCTATCAGGTCTATCTGTACCTCTATTTTTCTCATCCTTTCACATTAACAACAGATTCTCTGGCATTATTTGTTATTAATACTCTTTTTGGTGATGTGTTCAAGATGAATTTTAAAAACAGCTACAAATTTTCATATATTGTATATTCAAAGTGGCATAAGAGAGTAAGAAAATGTTTGACAATTGATGCCATGCACTCCAAGGTATTTCAGCTTATAAAAGGAGGACTAGTCATCTTTCCAAGAATCTCTCTAGCCATATTTGGAAATGTGGATAAGGTTGGTTTGGTTTGTTTGTCTGTTTTGGGTTTGGTAATTTGTTGTTTTTCTGCATTTATTTTTTTTCTGAAGAGCTTTAGCACGATCCCAAGAGCTACCATATGAAATAAAAATAAAATCCTTAATAGTGGTTCACATTATGAAGCTGATAACTGGTGGGATCACATAACATACACAAAGTGAAACAGTACTCTATGTGTGTTGGAGAGGTTAAGCAGGACGAAGACAATGGACTAAGCTCAGAAATGCAGTCACCCCTACTCCGGTACTTAGAAATCGTTAAAACATAGCACAGTTTTAGTCTCTGCATTATAGAATTCTGACCCTTGTTTTTCACACCGCTTTGACAGATCAGACCTGGGAAACAGTTTGCAATTTCACAACTTATCTCAAAATTTTCCCCAGCATACCTGGGAGTCTAAGGAAAGTTGGTCCTCTGAAAATGCAGAGAATGCTGTGCTGTCACAAGCTAAAATAAGAAAACTGTACGGGAGAATGCAGGAGACATTGAAGATAGGATACTAGAAGTAATAAGATGATATTGATACATACAGATTATTGCTTTATTTTTTCTTAGTGTTAACACATTTTTTAATCTTGGAAGGAAACGATCAGCTGCAACCAAGTTTCTAAATGAAAAGCCTCAGAATTTTTATTTTTATTAGTATTTCTATTAAATTTAAGCTGTTCCCTGAATGTGAAGATTTTTGTTTGGGATAAGATTCCTGATGTAAAAAAATTGTTCTGCAGCTATAGTTCAAGTTCCATGTTTTATGCACATAAAATACATTTTATTACAAATATACTCAGATGTTGGTTTACTAATTGAATCTTTGGTAATCAAGTGACATGTGACCTTCTGACATCTATTAAATCTCATCAGTATTTTTCAGCATATTTTTAAGGAATTGAGACCTGAATTGCTACAAGCAATGATATCAAGCTAAGCAGTTTTGAACAAAGTTTTGACAAATAATTATTATCATTAAAATACTTATTTTCTGTTGGCATGTGATATAGTTAGGAGGAGAAAATATAGTCATCACACCCAAAGCAAAATCTGCTATTCATTAATTATCCAAACCCCCTTGGACTGCTCAGATAAAATATTTTTTTCCGTAAAATTTAATTCTTTCATAAAAAGAGAGATAAAATGATCTGGGGGAAGCCCTTAAATCTGACATATATAGAAAGACATGTATGTTTTTCCCATCACTTCCCATCACTGGAAAGTGAAAGAATAATACTCGTAACAAAAACATGGCCAACAGGAGGGCATTATTTTATATAATGGAATTTTTCTCATTTTTCTTTCCCAGATAACTTTAAATTTGGTTTCAGCTGCCAATAAAATTCTGTGTCTAAGGTTATATAACAGCTGTCAGACAAACAATCCAATGGGTTTTAACTCTTTTATTGTAAAGCTTTGGTCTTTACTGAAGGCGAACCTGTGGCTAAAACCCTTCACTGGCATTCAGGAACCTAGGTTTTCAGCACTTAACATTGCTACAACCATCCAAGTGAACCTTGTCTATGTAATTCTGGACAAATTCTCAAGTGTATTTCTTTGCTTTCATTTTGTAAACCAAGCTTCTCAGCTTGTTTTTCTGCTTTCAGTTGTTTACCAGTAGAAAGAAGGTGTATTGCAATTCATATACATCCTAGGCATGTATGCATCAGGCATACATCAGGAAGTTACTCCTGGGCACATGCTCTGCATATTTGGGTCAAGGAGATTTGGAAGTTGAGTTAGAAAGAAAAGAATTAGCATGTGAAAATCAGACATGCTATGTTTTTGCTACAAAGTTCATACTATTGTTCTATTAGATTTATTTCTATATGTATTATGCAGAATTTCTAATTTGGGTCATCCAGGCCAAAAAGCCTTTTAAATATGATGGACCTGGGAGGAAATTGCTTTGGGCAGTTTTTGAGTTGTATATTTCTCTCGTGGAAAACACGGCACATTTGTGTTTCTTTCTGAAATCTGACAGACAGATACATTTATTTATCGTGAATGATACTTTTAAAATTGCAAAGTAGATTGCTCAGTATTATAGGGAATGACATTGTATAGAGCAGTCAAGCATAAAGAAAAGAAATACAGTGAAAATGAAAATGTTAGTGCTATTTTGCACATCTCCCCTAAAGAGGACAAATAGTTTTTAGAACACCGGAGGACTTTGCAGGGCCAACTAAACAGAGTAATCTTGACAATACAATTCCTCTATTTTTCATAAACTTAAAACTGGAAGGTCTATTCCTCTGTAAGTCTGCTGTGTTCTTATTTACCTATATTGATTCAGAACTTTTTCAATTTTAGAGCTAAAGTCCTTTCAGCTCTGTCTTCAAATTGACTCACCACTGCCAGTATTAACAGCTGACTAGGTTGCTATATTTCATCCAAACACACTTTATCACATTTTGCTACTGCCTATATGACAGAAGCTCCAAGAGCTTACTGCAGCAGTACTGCTATGGACTGATCCTATGAAGTCCTAGGGATCCCTTGGAAAGGTGCTAAGCATCCACAAACCCAACAGGCTGACAGACATTCAGCATCTATCAGAATCAGGTTCTTTGCCCTTGAAGTTATAGCATTTCAGCAGAATGAACACGTTATCCTACATCTATAGTGTTACTCCATAAAGAAAATTTTGGAAAAGTTTATTTAACATTTGAAATTACGGTAATATTAATGACCTTTGTGCTGTAATTCATTGCATCTATTTGTACTGAAATGATATGTTGTAAGCTGTTCTAAGGTCAGCATAACCCTGTGCAGCTGCTGATGTACCATATGGGAGGACCAACAACTTTTTGATTCCTTTCACTGCAATTTAGAAAGAAAGCAATAAAATGATCACCTAAGACAGTTTGCTCAACAGAAAAGGGAAGGAAACCCTAAAGATAAGCCCATGAAAGTATCATCTGCCCATAAACTCAAAATGAAAAATAAGGGAACATAGCTCTTTTTGAATAAACTGTGTAAGGTACAGAAAGAACTGAAAAGGAGAAACAATATGCTCTGTAAGAACTTAAATTTCAGTGCTGTTCACCACCATATCAGTTGATTTTATTTTGCCTTGATCACAAGGTTCCGATATTAGACTATTATTTTAAATGGCAAATTAAATTTAAAATTGAAATTTAAATTTTAAATGGCAAATTTTCTTTATGGTGGTAGAAACTTACATTTCTTGTAAGAACTGCGTTCAATATCACAGGGAATTTTGGAATGCAAATAATTTAATATCAAGCTTCACATAAGATTGTCCACATACAGTCAAGCTTCACATTCTGGAGTCCACTTCAGGTGCTGTAGAATTTTTCCCACGTATGAATAAAAATTTCTTTTTGTCCCAGCAAAGCTCCTCATAATATTTTCTCTGATCACTTCTCAGAAAACTTATTTGACCATTCGTACCAAAGATTATTTGACAGATTATGGGTCACTCACAGAAAAATAATTTTTAGGGACTGAAGGAATTTGAATAGTCAGACCAAATATGGATCTATACCTGCTATTGTGTGAAAAATGTGTCTGCAGTGTCTAAATCCACAGTTAATACTTCTTCCTCCCTGTCAATATAGCATGTGAGTCTACCGTGGCAAATTCTTGCTTAGTGTGGCCAGCCAAAGGGTTTCTGTGGCTTTCAGTATTTAAGAGTTTTGAGCAAGACTGAAAAAACTCCAAAATATAAGCAAAACAGGTCTGTCATGGGCTTTTTTGCTTGTTTGTTTTGTTTTAATTATCTTTACTAAATTCTATAATTTTATATTTCACAGACACATTTCTGGATCATAGGATGAGGCGTCTTCTAAATGTCAGTGGTTATTGTATTAAATTATCACACTGACATTAATGACCTTATTATATATCACAGAATATTCTGAGTTAGAAGGGGCCCACAAGGATCATAGAGTCCAACCATTAAGTGAATGGCACAATTGTAACAGTTTAGTATGATATGGTTCAAGCAAGATATAGAATTGTGTTTCATGCAGAAGGAAGGAGGTAGAGCTTTCCTGTGCTGATTTAGATGTAGTCATCTGAAAGCTCATATTGGACAACTCTTGCTGTGCTACTGGAACAGCAACACATAAGCTTGTCTTAGTGCATTAGCCACACTTCTAACATACATATCACAATTTTTTTCAAAGGTTCAGTGTGACAGTACTCTGTATGCTAAACTGTCTCCCCTCTTCCATTTACATCCAGTTCAATGTTACACTTTTAATCTTCAAAGCTCTGCCAGTATGGCCTTAGGCTACTTCAGTGATTGCCTGCCACAGAACAATATGACTTTTCCAGGCAGTGATTTAGGAAATATGGAATTTTAAAGTGCAAGGATGAGTCTAGGCAGAGTAGAAACTGAATTCAGAATTTTCAATTTGTACATGGAAATAATTTAAAGAAGAAATGAAAATGACCTCTATAGTCTCCAAAATTAAATGTCAAGGCTCAAATATTTACTCTTCTTTTCAACATTTACATCTTATTTAGGCAGGAAATATCTAGAACTTTTCAGTAACACTACTGCTGTAGGAAATCTTTTGAGAGTTTATTTTTTTTTAATTTCTGAACTTTAAGACTCGCTATTTCCTTTAAATTTATATCCCTTTCCAAATACTCAGGCACAGAAGAGCTTCACACAGAATGGAATTTATGAAATTCTGCTCTCTTACACTTACTGATAAAATTTAAAATATTTTCTAGTACTGTTTATCCCTACAGATCTAGTCCTGAGAGAATGAATAAAAAAATTTTAATTACAGATAATGTTATCATTAAAGAAACCTATATACATCTTACAAATAGCACAGATTATCATTGTAAGGCCAACATTATTATGCTGTGGTTCATATAGTTATTTCAAGCAATCATAATATATACATTTTTGAATATTTTAGATCTTTGTTTAGTGATTTACATTAAGGCAGAAGAAACTGATGACTAGTTAAGGATGGACCCTCATGACAAATTAAATTGGCACATCATGTATTCCATGATTTTCTAGAAAACAGGTAATACTAACATAGTTTTAACATCACTGAAAGAGGTTATAGTAGAGTATCTGATAAAAAATTCAAATATTTTTTACTTTTTTGAGCTACACTGGAAGAAATAAGCTGAGCAATATGTGGTGCAATTGATGTTTTTATGAGAATCATAAAATCATAGCAAAAGGTGAATATCACAGAATTTATATATAGTATGGCATGATATGATATGATATGATATGATATATGATATGATATGATATGATATATGATACGATTGTCTAAAAAATTATACCCGGTTTTCTGTGTCTGAGAAAGAACTGAAGAATTGGCTCAATCATTGGTAAACATTATTTTTAACCTCCCCTACAAGAGTTTGCATGGGCTTTTTTGTACTACTATGCTGCTTATTCCAATAGGATTAGAAGTACCCTGGACCTTTGCTTCACTCATCAGGTTTAAATAAGGCCTTGCTGAGCATCTAAAATTTAGCTGCCTAGTTATCAAGTCTACAAGTAGCAGCTGACAATACTAATACCTTCATGACTTAGGTATCAGACAGACTTCACCAGGCAGTCAGTTAAGGCATTGAGGACAGGAGGTCGTTCTGTAGGTGGTGTGTTACATGAAGTGGGTCCTTGTACAACTCAGCGTTGTTGGTTTTTTGATTTGGAGTAGCCAAATTTAGATCATGAAAGGAGTCATAACTGCCTCTCCCTATAATACACTTCCATAGGCATAATAGTGATCATCTACAGTGAACAAATTAGCTTTATAATGTTTATGTGGCACTAAAAAGAACAGCTAACATCAAAATTATTTCCTCAGAAAATACTGAAGGGAGAAAACGGCTTCAAGATAATGAATGAATGTTGTGGTTTTAATCTATGCTATATTTTACAACTAATTAGCAATGTAATTAAAGAATTAATTAAAGGTAAAATGTTACTCCTGTAAATTGTTTCATGCATCTGATAACATGAGATATGCCACTCACAGACTGTTTTACCCATAAAGCCTGTAAGTTTATAGCCTGCTTAGAACATTCGTAATCATCTGTCTAATATGTTTGGGTATTACTAAACATAACTCATTGGAAAAGTTACTTTTACTTGAATAAATGTCCATTTGTTTTGTAAACTACCTTTTTCTAAACACGGACTTGGGCTGATGAATGCCAGGACTGTTATGTCTGAAACTAGCACTGTAGTTTTAATGACTTGAATGAACAAGGCAGCTCTTCTCTTTCCATCACTCTATGTTTGTCTGATCAGAGCAGTACTAAGTCAGTTTAAATAGACTGGTACTAATGTCGTTCTTTCCAGTCAGTTAACTGGTGTTGAATGACTTTATGGGAGGTGGGAATGGGATGTGATTAATTTTTTTTATAACAACAAAGTAGGTGAAATCTGTTAGCAGAATTCTTTAGCTTGCATGTATTGAACTAATATATGGGTCCCTGGGTAAAGGCAGTGTGTGCATCTTTTGTGGTGCATTTTGGTTTTTTACTGCTCCATAGACTTTCTGCTGCAGAAGGTTAAGAAAATAGAATTACTATCTTGGGTCAAGTTAAACATTATACAAAAGCAAAAGTATCACCTTTCCACATCCACACCACACCAAAGGTTTCTGTTTTCAGACAGGTCTACTCTCTATTCTTAGCCATGAAAACATGTGAACACATATTTGGGGAAGAGAAATCTTTCTTTGCTGTGATACACATCATCCACAGAAATAAAAAAAAAGAAAAAGATTTTACAAAAGCAGAAGTGTGGAAAGTCCCAAAGCAGTCATTTAGTATGTCTTGTTGCCAAAAAAAGATCAACTCTTCTGAATTCCTAGAGGGACTTTTGCAGCAATGCCTCGGTTCAAAATTTAGGAAGCTTTAATACAGTGGTGTCTTAAGCCCCTACCTAGAAATCTGACAAAATAAGACAAAGTGGAAAATGCACAGGACAGTATTCAATAACTAAATCTCTTTTGCCCTAATGTAATCATAACTATTAAAATTATTTTTCCCTGATTTTTAATAAAATTACTCATGCCACCTTGTTGAATTCTGCCTCCTATGCCTACATTCTCTTTATATTTTAAACTTTTGACTCTCATTTTTTTAGCTCCTTCATTGGAGCAAGACCTCATTGTGCTGCAACTGCCTCATTACTGTGTTTCATGATCATACTTGGTCCTTCAAAGGTACAACTGCTCTCCTAAAAGCAGATGTTTTCAGTTATTGATGTTGTACAATAAATGCCTTTCATACAATTTGGGCATATGCAAGAAAATTTCATTTTCTTGAAGTTAAAATTAAATCTGCATGGGATATCCCAGGTCAGTTTGATCAATGTAAACTAAAAACTAATTTTTAAAATAGTTTTACTGCTCATTATTTTTTAGGAAAAAAAAAAAAGAAAACCAAAGCAAACCCACTTGAATATCAAATCATACCAAATAAATGTTAAAGGATCATAGCACATAAAACACAAAGTTTTCAATATGTCACACTACATCATATTCTTACCAGTGTTTTTAAAGCAAATATTCAATAAACGTTCACTGTTCTGTGAAGGAATGATGAAGGTATGTATGCATAGTGATACAATTAGTGAATCTCATCCTGAGCTGAACACAGGCTGAGTAAAGAGTAAAGTTAGGCTCTTGAATTTTAGGAAGGGAGACTTCCAGCTCTTCAGGGAGATTGTCAGTGGGATCCCCTGGAAGACTTCCCTCAGGGACAAGGGAGCAGAACAGAGCTGGCAGATCTTTCAAGAATTCTTCCTTAGAGTAAAAGAGTTAGTGATTCCCAGGGGCAAGAAATCAGGGGAGGCATGGCTGAGTAGGGAACTGCTGGTCAAACTAAAGGCCAAAAAGAAAATTTATAGGGAGTGGAAACTAGGACAGGTAACATGAGAAAAAGACAGAGAAAAAGTACAATTGTGTTGGAAGCAGGTGAGGAAGGCCAAGGCAAAACTGGAACTGAACATAGCAAGGGATGCAAAGAATAACAGGCAGATCTTCTACAGCTAGGTTAATGACAAAAGAAAGTTCATATAAGCTGTACCCCCCGATAAGCAGGGTTAGTGAACAGGTAACAATGGATGAGGAGACGGCTGAGGCACTTAACAACTCTTTTGCCTTAGTCTTCAACGGCTACGTCTCTTTCCACACCTCTTGTGTGGATGGACACAATGAGGCCTGGGAGAGAAAAGTCCCTCCCACTGGAAGCGACGACCAGGTTCATGACCAGCTGAGGAAATTGAATGTGCATAAGTCTGTGGGACCAGAAAAAATGGATTCCAGGGTCCTGGAGGGATTGGCTGATGTAGTTACCAAGCCACTTTCCATGGATTTTGAAAAGTCACAGCAGCCAGGAGAAGTCCTGGGTGAGTGGTAAAAGGGAGACACAATACCCATCTTTAGGAAGGGAAAAAAGTATTACCCCTGGAACTACCAACATGTCAGCCTCACCTCTGTGCCTGGGTTGATCTTCCTAGAAACTATGCTAAGACATATGAAGGACAGGGAAGTGATTCAAGACAGCCAGCATGGCTTCACCAGGCAAAAATCCTGCCTGACCAAACTAGTGGCTTTCTATGATGGAGTGGCTACATCAGTGGACAAGGGAAGTGGACATATTGCATTTTGCTGGACTTCTGTAAAGTTTTTGACACAGTCCCCCCAAAATCCTTCTCTCCAAATTGGAGGGAGATGGATTTAATGGGGGGACTGTTAAATGAATTAGGAATTGTTGGATAGTTGCATCCAGAGAGTAGTGGTCAATTGCTCAGGGTCCCAGTGGGTGTCAGTGATGAGTATCCATGAGGGGTCCATAATGGGACCAGTGCTGTTTAATATCTTCATTAATGACATAGATAGAGGGGTCAAGTGCACCCTTAGAAAATTTGCAGATGACACCCGAGTGGTGCTGTTAACACACCTGAAGAATGAGGTGCTGTCCAGAGGGACTAAGACAGGCTTGAGAAGTAAGCCCATGGGAATTTCATGTGGTTTAACAATACCAAGCGCAAGATCCTGCACCTGTGTTGGAGCAAACCCTAGTATCAATACAGGATGGGGGATGAACAGATTGAGTGTGGCTTAAACCCAGGGCTTTACAGAGTGCTGGTTAATGAGAGGCTGGACATGACCCAGTAAGGTGCCCTGGCAACCCAGAAAGCCAATTGTGTCCTGGGCTGGATCCCAAGAAATGTGGACAGTAGGTCTAGGGAGGATATTCTGCCCATCTACTCTGCTCTGGTGAGACCTCACCTCAAGTACTGCATCCAGCTCTGGTGCCCCTGACATAGGAAGGACACCGATCTTGGACATCCTCTTGGATGAGTCCAGAGGAGGGTCGCAAAGTTGTTCAGAGAGAGGGAACACTATTTCTGTGAAGAAAGGCTGAGAAAATTTGGATTGTTCAGCCTGGAAAAGAGAAGGCTTTGGGGTGACCAAATTGTGGCCTCCCTGAAGGGAACTTACAGAAAAGAAGAAGCAAGACTATTTACAGGGACATGTAGTGACAGGACAAGGGGTAATAAGTTTAAATTGAAAGAGAGTAGGTTTAGCTACTAAGAAGAAATTCTTTATTGTGATGGTGGTGAGACACTGGAACAAGTTGTCCAGAGAAGCTGTAGATGCCTCATCTCTAAAAGTGTTCAAGGCCAGGTTAGATGGGGCTCTGAGCAACCTGGTCTAGTGAAAGGTATCCTGCCCATGGGGGCAGGGTAATGATATTTAAGGTTCCCTTCCAAGCCAAAGTATTCTCTACATTTCTATTAGCTGAGTGAGCAAATGCCTATCCATCAGGAGAAGGAAAGTGGTTTAACCCCTGTATTTCATGTTTTTGGGGCCACATTTGGAGTGCTGTATCCAGTCAGGAGCTTCCTAAAGCAAAAGATATGATGGACAAACTGGAGGGAGTCCAGAGGAGGGCCACGAAGATAAATGAGGGGCTAGTGCACAGGGTGTGTGGAAAGGTGAAGAAAATGGTTTCCGTTTCGTCTAGAAAAGAAACTCTCTAGGAGAACAACACTGAATTTATTCACTGTATAAAGGAAAAATTGTGCAGAAGAAAGGTTCCTTTCAAGCATAACAATAGTACACAACTCAAAGTTTCAGCAACAGAAATTCCAACCAGCTAAGAAAAAAAAATGCAAATAGAGTAGCTAAACCCTGTAGCAGGGTTACAGAATCTTAACCTTTGGAGATACTTAAAACTTGTCTAGACACAAGTCTCAGCAACCTGATCTGACTTTGAAATTACTACTTTGGGCAGGAGACTGGACTAGATGACCTATAAATTTCCCTTCTAACTGAAATTGTGTTATACAAGTCCATTTGTTCTTTGATTTAGTGTCTGCTTCTGTAAATCATTGTGATGCCAGTGTTCCCAAAGAAAACACTGGTGTTGATCTTACCTTCTTAAAAGATAAGGGTGTCATGTATCCTTATCTTTTGCCATGTATGCTTTGTGATCATTAACTCATCCAAGACTAAAACATATCATATAAAATGCTGTTTATAAATATAACCAAACTCTTTGACACTAATTTCTATTTCATTTGGAGACACAGACGAAGCTTTTATTATTTCCATTAATCAACCCTCATTGGCTCTCCACCCTCTACATAGAGAAGTTAAACATATTTCCTTAAAGATGTTTCATGCTTCAGTATGTTTGGATAAGGATAAAGCCCATGTTCATTCATTCCCAAATTCCACTGTTTCCCCTGAGACATTTTTTTTTTCCCTGATGAACAATTCTATTTGTTGTACTCTACTTAAAACCCTGCAACTGTGATGCCTTTTTCCGCCACAGAATAAACATGTTGATGTCAGGTATTCCCAATACATTTAGGATTTTAAGATATTGCTGGTTGCCATGGCTAGCTAACACAGCAGGTCAGATCTGAATTTAAATTGAGTCAATTAAGTGAACAGATTCCTTTAAAATGTTCTGGAATAGACCAGATTTACTCTATCTTGTCTCTGATTTTTTTAGATGTGACCTTATATATCGCTTTTCTTTTGTGAAATACCAGAGTTTGATAAATGGACAATTTAAAAAGCATAAGTAAAATCCTGTCTTGCCTGCTATGAACACCACAATTAACCTGATTCATGAGACATGGGTGTCATGAAATACATTATTTGACAAGCACTCTAATTACTTATACTAACAGCAAGTCCAAAGACTGCAGTTAAAACAAATCCGAACACATATATACCACAAAGTTTGCTGTAGTTTTCTGCACATAGTGTGCCTTTCTTTAGAGGATAAAGCATTTTGTGGAAAATCTAATAAAGATTCAAATTAATTTGAGGTTATATATTTATACAGAGTTCTGTCTGGAATGGAAAACAAAACTTTGGATTATGAATATGATACTGAGATAGATATTGGAAATAAAAGTCAAAGTAGTGGTTTTGTTTTGTTTGTTTTTAATACAATTCTAGTCTTCAGCTGTGTAGAAAGCTGATTGCAACAGATATTTAATTTTCTTTGCAAGTCATTAAAGTGAATACAATACTCATTCTTGCACTGTCATAATAATAAGAAACTTGATGTTTATGCAGCAGCCTCTTCCCATTCTTTGTGTTTGCAAATGCTTTCTAGACTGAAGAACTTTGTTTGCCAAAATAAAAGATAATAAGAACAATAGCAGAGACACCAAACATTTGTCTTTTTGGAAAGTGTTTTCATCACCAGTGACACTTATTTGAAAAACTATATTCCAGCCTCCATAATGCTCTACAGTTTTAAAATACCATCTCAACTGGGGACTGCCTTGAATAAGTATGAGAATTTTTGAGCTTTTAGCTATTCAATGACCCAAGGAACAATTTTGTGGTTTAAGTCCACTTCTCCATTTGCCCATATCTTTATCATTAAAACAAACAAAATTTTAGTAGCTGAAGACAGTTCCCAGGAATGAGCCTGAATTGGCCCTCAGAATACATTACAGTTCATTGTGACTATTTATAACTTGTGTTACAAGATACCCAAAGTATTAGAGAAAGACAATTTGCTACTTTTAAAGAAGAGTTAATGTTTAACAAAACCCAACAGATTTCTGAGCAAGAAAAAAATCATACTCCTAAGGTTTGATTTTGAGTAAAGCATTGCAAAGTTATCTGTGACAACTGGTAGAAAGGTTAGATACATTAAATAATTTATTTTAAAAAATATTTTATCATTTCTGTCTTCATTATTGTAATCAGAGATAATTGCACTTAACCTCTCTAATTATTGGAATTTAATGAATGGCAGTATTTAAATTAAGAACTATATATTGATATTTTGAAAGGAGTTAAAATAGTAAATATAGAGTACGTTATATATAAGGAAGGAACTGAAAATTTTTAACAATTTAACTGAGACAGTATGCTTAAATGTTGCAGAAAGAACTTCAAATTTTAATATTTTCCCTGAGCAAAATTAAAACTTACACAAGTTGTCTGTTGATACCAAAAAGCAGATGCAAAGAAAAGAAATAAGAAAAGGTTGGAAAAAGCTAAGATTACTTTTAGAAGCAAAGAAAATCTTACCACCAAAACTACCTTTTCCCAGGTTAGTGTGGGGGATGGGAAGAGTAGCAGTTTCTACTTTTTTTCTCACTCTTTCTCTGCTGGTTTTTGATGTTATCTCTTTGGCTGTGAGGTGTCTTAGCTGCTTTAGTTCTCTGAAATGCAGCCAGGAGGTGTGGGTTCATGAGGCATGTTGCAGGCCATCTAGGGCTCAGCAGAGCCAGGTCAGCACGTTTTTGGCCCTCGAAAATATGGTAAGGTGTGGCAGTAGACTAAACCTGAGTTTTTTTACTGTATTATAACATTGCTGTGCTACCCTTTCCCCCAGGCCCCTGGAAAAGCCACCTCTTACCTTCCTAATTAGTATGCAAGCCCCCATCAGGTTGTGTTCTGATTGGTTCCTTTGTATCCCTCCCCTTTGACCCTGGCTGTAAGGTCTATAAATGACCTGGCCAGGTGAATAAATCCCTCTTTCTGCTTCCTGTGCCCTGGTGTGTATGTGTCCTCCTTACTGAGACCTGGGGAGGACCCTGTGGCCCGGCCACCTGGCCACGTGCAGAGGGACAGGGGAGAGGGAGAGCATCCCCATCAGCCGTGATAGTAAGGGTAGAAGGATAAGATATAACTGAGACATATGGTATAGTGGGTTTTGGTTCTCTCCAGGCTGGCAGAGTTTCAGTCCCTGCAGCAGGCAGGCAGTAGCAAAGAAAAACTGAGCAGAGAAAAGATGAGGCAGAGGGAGGGACAGATTTTTGGTTACCATAACCAGTCGTCTCCCTCTTTCCTCCTAATTTTCCAAAGTTTCTTGTCAATTTTCTAGTGTTCAAAAAAGGTTGTAAGTGCTTGTTAGGCATGTAGACCCATTCAGATGAACAATAACAGGATCTTCTGACAGGAAACTGCAGCAGGAATCTCTTATGAGAACTTCTGGCTGGAGGCTGATGGAGAATTTTTTGGTAGGAAGGTTTGACAGGCAGAAACAATGGAGAAGCATTAATTATGGTACTTTTATATTATCTGTGTGCCACAGTAATAGTGTAGGTAGAAATACAGAGAGAAAAAAAAATCTATGAAAATTAAACAGTCAGAAATCAAGCATGGAGAATAATTGGCTTGAGCAGACCTTAGAGATTATTATAAAAAATAATCAACAGAAATTGAGAATAAAAAATAGATTGAATATTTTCAAAAACTTTCTGAAGACAAGCTCTAGGAAGATGGATCACTTGCCTGCTGAAGTGAAGAAATTGAAGCTTTACTATTCTGATGGTTTGGATGTGTATGGACATAAATAGTTCAAGATTTACTAAAAGAAGGAGTTTAAATAAAAAAGAAGAAAAATTGAAAAGCACCAAATTTTTGGGAGCAGATATGCCTCTTTATACACCTAACCAGTTCTAATCAAAGTGTACTGAAGATGGCCTTACTAGACATTTGCGATGAATATGATTTTGAGTATTAATATAAGCACCTGTGACAAATTTAACATGTTGCTACTCCGTGTTTGTTGCCTACACAGTTCTATGGAACGTTTTCTGTCTGAAAATGTATTATAAGTATCACAGAATATGTATTTGTGCCCCTTAGTTTTAATGGATTTGTTCATAGAATTGAGCTTTTATCTGTAAAAGAAATTTATTACTTTTTCTTTTCCCCCACTTTACAGCTGGGGAATTGAGTCACAGACAAAATGGTATGTTGCTCATAGTTGAAACAAAACTGTAGAAGAGGAACTACAAGTAGATATCTTAAAACCTAGGTTAGTGTTCCAACAAGTACGAGAGATCATCTACTATTTCCTATTTCACTGTTATAAAAAAATAAAAATGAGTTTGTTCAGTTTGAATTAGTAGCTTTTATTTTCTTCTCTTGCTTTTCATACATCCTGTCACATCCAATGAACTGTTCTGAAGGATGAAATTTTGGCCCAAAACCTTTGTCATATCTACTGAAAACTGCTGTCCAAATTTCATGTTAAAAAAAAAAAAAGATTATCTGGTTCTCTCTTATTTTAAAACCAATAAATGTTATTATATATGGTCAACTAAAGACACAACAATTGCATAAGTGCTTAAATTATGACAGAGTAACAACTTTTTCTAAAAGACTGAGTTTTGAATGTAATAAGATTACTCACATACACATTTCTTTAACCCCAAAGTGAGTGCAAAAAATCAAAATTCAGAATTGATATAGTTAATTCTTACATATGTGTGAGCCCTGGTGAATACTTGAAAGCATGGATTTACTTTGGCCTTGAATATCATTTGTACACAGTATGTTTATGGGAAAGAATAACCAGTGGGTTAATACGAGCTACTTTAGTTTTGAGAAAACTAAGATAACTTCTTTGGACAAACAAGTTAAAAATGAAGCTTTTAAGATGGAAAAAGTAAAATGTATTAAGGGAAAAATAAACTCTAGATAGCAAGAAGCNCCCAGTGCCTAAAACTCAGTCAAAAGCATATGATACTAGAAGTTTCCACGGAAAAAATATCTGCTTTTTTTAAACCATGTACTGTATGCAAGAATGCATACACTGTCATGCCTGAATACCTACTGGTAGGAGAGACAAGCAGTCAATCAGTTTTGGACCTGTTCATGAGTATTATCACTACCTGAAAGCATCTCACAGAGCTTGTGAATCTTGTGCTTTTGCATTTTTGTGTGATTTGAAGTGCCTACCTGTTACATTTGCTTATTTTAATATCAGAAAGAAATTAACAAATTTAGCGCACAAATATGTGGCAGAANATGTATTTGTGCCCCTTAGTTTTAATGGATTTGTTCATAGAATTGAGCTTTTATCTGTAAAAGAAATTTATTACTTTTTCTTTTCCCCCACTTTACAGCTGGGGAATTGAGTCACAGACAAAATGGTATGTTGCTCATAGTTGAAACAAAACTGTAGAAGAGGAACTACAAGTAGATATCTTAAAACCTAGGTTAGTGTTCCAACAAGTACGAGAGATCATCTACTATTTCCTATTTCACTGTTATAAAAAAATAAAAATGAGTTTGTTCAGTTTGAATTAGTAGCTTTTATTTTCTTCTCTTGCTTTTCATACATCCTGTCACATCCAATGAACTGTTCTGAAGGATGAAATTTTGGCCCAAAACCTTTGTCATATCTACTGAAAACTGCTGTCCAAATTTCATGTTAAAAAAAAAAAAAGATTATCTGGTTCTCTCTTATTTTAAAACCAATAAATGTTATTATATATGGTCAACTAAAGACACAACAATTGCATAAGTGCTTAAATTATGACAGAGTAACAACTTTTTCTAAAAGACTGAGTTTTGAATGTAATAAGATTACTCACATACACATTTCTTTAACCCCAAAGTGAGTGCAAAAAATCAAAATTCAGAATTGATATAGTTAATTCTTACATATGTGTGAGCCCTGGTGAATACTTGAAAGCATGGATTTACTTTGGCCTTGAATATCATTTGTACACAGTATGTTTATGGGAAAGAATAACCAGTGGGTTAATACGAGCTACTTTAGTTTTGAGAAAACTAAGATAACTTCTTTGGACAAACAAGTTAAAAATGAAGCTTTTAAGATGGAAAAAGTAAAATGTATTAAGGGAAAAATAAACTCTAGATAGCAAGAAGCTAGCCCTCAGGCAACAAAATGCTGAATATTTTGTCTTTCTTGAAGCCTACATCTCTATCCATTAATGTTAATCTATCCATTAGTGTTAATCTTTTCATCCTCTTTGATGCATACTGTGGTATGCATCTGGTGGGGTAATGGCAGAAGCACGCATATACCTACAGGTAATTTGCTGACATGCATTATACCTATGGATGACATATTTGGATTCTCACCAGCCTTTTTTCACCTTCTTTTTGGCTGTGGATGTCCACATTGCCAAAATGTAGAGCACATCTTGAACATTTGACTGTAGTTTGATTTCCTCTCTTTTTTTACACAGGATGTTTCAGGTTCTAACCCCAAAGAGATTTTGAGCATTTCTTACTAANTGAAGAAAACAACCAGGGTGCTTTAAAACCTGAAGCTTTTACTGTGTTGTAAAATGGTTTCCTTGTCTTTTTTACTTAGTCAACCTTCTTCTTCCCAAGACCCCCTGAAACTCCCCTTATCTGTGTAGCTAAGCACCAAGGAATTCGTCCTTGAAGGTGTCTGGTTTAGTTTCTCTATTGGCTCTTAGTTAACCTTTCCCCATTGGTCATTTAGCCTTTGATTTCTATTGGTAGAAATTTGGATCCCCCTAAAACCTATATATATACCCCAGCTATGTTAATAAACTCTCTCTCTTGCTTCCTCTCCTGCCGTCTCCGTGTGGCTCTGTCTGGGGCGTCTCGAGGGCTGTGAGTGGGGGCGTGAAAAGGGGGAAAAGCTGTCACACAAATATGTGTCTCAAACTTTTTCTAATATTGTGATGACACTTTTACAAGATAGTGTGAAGTATAAACCAAAGTATGAAGAAGCACCCTAAAGACCTCACTAACTCACCGAATAGAACTTTCTGTAAACTCAAGTTCATGAGATAGATGTTCTTGCACTAGGTTTTTTAAAGTTGCTAATGGCTGGGATAATGAGATAGGAGTCTATGGTGATCCTTAATCATGTAACTTCATAAATGTTGAATTAGTACTGACAGTAGTATATCTTATGATTCATGCTACTGTTGATGGGTTAGGAATGTCACAGTTACTGATGTGCCGTTTCTTTCTAGAGCAGATATTTCTAATCAGGAGAATTATGCTAAAATTATTATTATGCTAAAGTGAAATTTGATACAGACAAAACTCTTGTGTAGGTGCAATCCTTTCAGTTTGTGAAGTGAGATTTGAGCCCAAATAAATAAAACAAAAATCTTGTTATCAAAAATGTTCATTTGACTTTGTCATGCACACATCTGTGCAACTTATAAAAAATCCAAAACACTAATATTCATATTCTAATCAAGGTGGATAACAGCAAAAGCAATTGTGACATATAGTCAGAACTTATGAGGAGTCATCACGCTGTGGTACATTTAAAAATAGATGATCACTTCGTTTTGAAGAAAGAATAATTTTTTTAATTGTTATCTGCTCTGATTTAAAATTTTTTCCTGGTTTGTTGTTTTATTATTTTTTCCCCTGAGCATTTTAGATGGTCTTACTAGAACAAACCATTAAAATTTCTGTTAAAACTGTTTTCTTAGATGAAGAAATTAAACAGGGAAAAGTGACCCAAATAAGTGACCCAAAAGGTGTTTTGCTTTTTGTTGGTGGTTTGTTTTGTTTTGGTTTTTTTTTTTTTTTAACTTCTAGACTTTCATTATATGATGTTCTATTGGCATAGTTTTGCTAAGAATATACAAAGCAGGGAATGGCTCCAGCTTGCAATGAATTGCACTTCATTGAAACAAAAGTTGAAGCTCTGAGCACTGTCACATGGAGAATAAATGAGGCCAATTAATCCTGTGGGGTTTTTTGAAAAGGGAAAATACTTTAGAACATGAAAAACACGATTTAACTAATTGATTTACACCCTGGAGATACACTATTGGACACAAACACTTATTGTGAGTCAATGTGTGCAATGTCAGCCATTGCCTTTGCAAATAATAAACTATTTTTTGTTAAGGATAAACTAAATGTTATAAAAATGTCTATAATGGATAAGTCAAAAAAACAACCTGAGTATTCTACCAACAGTGGTGAAATACAGAGGCCAGGGCCAAATTAAATGTGTATATGTAAAACATATCCCCACACCAGTACACAATGATACCTCTTCACAACCTCCTCCCTACCTCTAAGAACTCACATCTCCATTACATCCTGAAACAATGATCATATTTTTCAATTGTGCAGTCCTTTCTACTTTCCATGCAGTATCTCCAGTTGCCCCTTGAGTTGCTGCAGGCTTTCAGCACCTCTTGAGCCAAACATCTTAACAGCCTAACTACAGACTGTCAAGAAATACTTGCTTTTCTTCTATCTGAATTTGTTGCCTACTACTTTACCTGGTGCTACTTCATGATTCATAATTAAAAGTGATCAACTGATCTCAAAGCTCTGTATCACTGCAGATGCTCTATGGGCCACTTTATTTTTTTGTTTAAAGGCTAAAGACTTAGCATTTTCATACATATGTAAAATGACTTACATTGAAATATATATATATATCCGTGAAGATAAACATTAAATATGTGGTTGCTTTAGAAATATAAATAGCAATCTTTTGCAGAGATTAGATCCACATCTTTCCAAGCTGTCTTTTCTCTTCCAGACATTTTGTACTCTGCAGGAAATGTAAAAGACAATGGTCATCAGAGGATTGCATTGCAGAAGTAAGCTCTTTATTGGCTTTAACCTGATGCAGATACTCCTTGCCAGCCATTGACTACAACACTGTAGAGGCCAGGAGGCATTTTTTTCTGTCTGGACGCCATGACATAAAACAGAACCTGGATAAGTTATCATTCATGTTTTTTGTTGTTTTTTTTCACTGCCAAGCCCACCACTAAACCATGTCCCCAAGTGTCACATCTACACATCTTTTAAATACCTCCAGGGATAGTGACTCCAAGAGTCCAGAGTTTAAGAAGACAAATTAAAAGAAGAAAAAACAACAAACAAGAAAATTTTCTTTACAAATACCTATATATTTAGCGTTATACAGTTAAAACAGACATCTTTAAGCAACAATGGGGATACCATAGAAGTCAAGTTTCTGCTGAACTGAGATGGTTAATCTCACTTTAGCTCACCCTTCTTTCCCTTCCTGGAATAGACCAGTCTCACTCCCACAGAGACTGAGTAGTTGAGATATCAGTAATCTCACTGTAAAGAATTCAGGTTTGAGCTCTGAAATGGAACTTGTACACAGCATTAAATATTGCTGGCCAACTTCCAATATGTAAAGAGTCTCAAAGCTTTTGATAGGAGCAGCAAAGAACTGACTCACAGACGGCTAATGATCTGGTTTCCAGACAAACAAATCCATTTGGGAAATGGCAAACCAACTGTCTTTAAAAGGCTTCCAACAGTGTAGGTCACTATACCATATCTAATGGAAAGGTCATCTCTTAGGAAAGGTTAGAAAACAGTGAGAGCTTTTCACTTTTTTTTTGCTTCAGATCATTTCATTAAAATGGACCACAAAATGAGGGGAAGGAGATAGTTCAGCCACACGGCTGCACATCCTGATTGCCTGGCTTATCAAGACAGCGTGGAGCTTTAGCATAGAAAGATGTATGAACTGGGAAAAAGGAGATACAAACACCAGTACTAAGTGCATGTTTTACTGTAGCTGAAAAAACAGCAATTGAGGCTGGCTGCCTGATAATGCCATTGTCAGCAAATTTTTTTCTAAACTATTAAAAAAAACCCCAAAACAAAACAAAACAAAACAAAGGAAAAAAATCTCAAAAAGTCTGCGTGATTTCTACTAGGGACATTTTAAATATTCTTGTTTTATCTGGCAGACAATTCATTCCACACTTCTCCCTACTTTTTTGCCTGACACCAGAATGTCAAAAAAAGCTGTCTCTTTGCAAAGGTTAAAGGATAAAATAATAATGATAAAAAAACCCCAAAACCCTACCCTTTGTCTATGTACACTACAGCAATTTAAGTTCCAGGTTCAAAATTTTTTTTAATGCATGGGTTCTTCTCAGATGGCAAAATAAAAATGGGCAAAATCCATGGCCATATGATATACGTTTATACAAAATCTGCTGCTGAACCTTTACAGGTCTGTGTTCTGTTCTGCCAGTGTTCCTACAACAGATCATTTTTATTACTGAGGTCTTTCTTCCAGATAGTAAAGGTCATTTCCTCATCACACAAAAGCAGTTTCTTGAGTTATAATAGCATTACTTATCTTTTGGTGCTTTTTTGAGAGTACTCTGGATGTCTTGACATGCATCGTTCTCATTTTTTTCAGATTCATAATTCATGAACTGCTTTTGCTTAGTATTTCATGATTTTAGATCTTTGTCTGTAAAGGCCTTACATTTATCAGTGATGATATTAATCCTGTGCAATTCCAGACTAGAGAAGTAAAAAGGAGGATCAATTTTTGAGAAGAGTATTGAATTATTCTTTGCCTCCTTCTTTATGGTGAAGGTTGGTTTATGTTTAATTTTTACTTGTGAAAGGCAATAGCAAGCCAAAAGGGCTTCACATATTCCAATTCACAAGATTAATAACATTTTTTTTAACATTTCAAATTCTAATGAGAAATACTTATTTTCTATCACATCATTCATTTATACTTCAATATATATTTTGATGAAAAGAGGTACTCATTTTAAAGACAACTTTAGTGAAAAAAGGAAAGGAAATGAAAGAATTCTTTTTAATACCTTACTATGTGTCAAAAAGCAGTCCCAGAAAGATGATGCGTCTTGCACCTTGAGGATTCTTCAGGGAAATTTTTTTTTTTAAAATTAATTTGAATTGTTTCAAAATCAAAGGCATTTTAGAGTTATTTTGTATAATATGCAAGTGTTATATGTTCTTGAGAGTATGTGACCAGGAGAACTACCGAGAGAAAACTTTTGAATATGTGCTACTTAAACATAAGATTTCTTTTTTCCCTTTGAGTTCTTATAGTTCTTCAGATGAGAAAAAAAATATAAAAAAAAGATAATAATGCTCTTACTAATGCTCTTACTAGAAAGGATGTGAGAAGGAAAAAATACATAGCAAATTAGCATAATCCAAATGTTCTTTTTCCATGGTCATTTGTACTAAGTGAATAATTTTATAGCAATAATTATGAAAACTTTCTGCTATTTAATCCTTTCATAATACTCACCAGGTTTTGTTATTCAAAATTCACTTTTTTTCCGGGGAGAATTTTTTGGGCTGGAAGTTATTTTAATCAAGAAAATTGCTTTTGAATTTGCAATGGAGAATTCTCATTTAATGGTATTAGGTAAATAAATTATGCATTATTATTTGTATTTCATATAATCATAAATATGTAATTCCTTTTTGAAAGTAACGGGTGTACTTTGAATTTCAAATAGCAGTCTGACTGTAACTTTAATAGCTTGCATTATGCTGGTTAGTTATGTCCTTTATACACACAAAATGTAGATTACCATAAGAAATATTATAGGGGAATACAGATTGAAAAACCTCTTCATTGGAAAATCTGGCATATGAATAGCAATTTCTATGAACATTCACGCTATCATATATCAAACACATAAATATATATAGAAAGCACAGGTAAAACAGTTCTAGAATTGAAATAAACTAATTCTTTAAAGTTGTGCCCATCCTTCAATTAATACTTGTCTCTGAGTTCTTCAAGCAAGTGCATTTTCCTGCACAAGGTGTACAAATAGCTTGATATACATTTTAGTTCACAGAATCATCGTAGAATCATAGAATGCAAGATCCTTTTCCCAAAGAGATGCTGATGGTGGTTCTCCAGAATCTTCCTGGACAAATCTAGTTCCTCTAAGTTTTTATTCAAAGCTGTCTCTGTACTAAATTTTATTGAAAAAAAATTATTAAAAAAAATATTACAGTGCTTCTCATAAACTATCATATCCCCATAAATCTATTCAATCCTGCATCATGTAGGTTTGAACTGTCACTTAGGAAAAAGGGAGAGGGGAAGAACTACATCTTTTAAGCCAAATATTGATTCCTTAACTTCCATTTTCCATATTTTTTGGACATTTTTGAGTATTATTGGTGGTGATAACAAAGGGAGTGGGGAATAGGTATATCAGTATAAGGTTGTATTTACTCCTTACTGCTGTAGGGTAACTATGAGCATTAGCTGATGGTTTGCTTCACAGTATCATTGTTTCAGCAAATTTCTGCATCAAGTTTCTTGGCCACTGATGCTTTTTTTCTTTCTTGTCAGTGCTATGGATTAAATCTTTGTGCTACATTATTCTTTAGGAATCAATCTGTAACTATATGAAAATATTAGAATATTTGGTTTAAATTTTGTGATCTAAGATATGGACATGGCTTTACGTTATGAACCTGTTTTTTTCTTTTTCTTCAGTATATTTCAATATGGTTTATCTACCATTGCTGCAATTATTGCCCCATGGTGCTAGAAAACTAAATAGTAAAGTTCATCTTATAGTCATCTGTTGTTCCTGAAAGCTTTTATCTCTGCACTTTGAACGAGATAGTGCATGCTGAAAAGGATCCTGTTAATATTTCTCTATTTCCCCCAAATGTTTTGGTTTTTTGGTTTTGGTGTTTTTTTGTTTATTTGTTTGGTTTGGTTTGGTTTTTGGTTTTTTTTTGGTGGGGAGGAGTGGAGAAGGGAAAAAGGAAGGGGGAAGGATATGCCAAAGCATTTGGAGGTTTGAGTAAACAAGATATTAAGCACTTCTTTAAGCAGCAAGAGCTCTAGAGGTACAGTGTACAGTATTAAACAAACAAACAAACAACGCACACAAATCCAAAATAACCAACTAACCAATCAACTAAACTCCCCTCAAAAACCCAAACCACAAATTATGCAAAAGTATAATATATGGATAGAATCAAAGTGCCTCGGTCTGACCAAAGTTTCCTTTGTTCTGTTTTGGATGGAGCAGGAGCCAGTCTCTCTATGAAGTACTCCAGTAACGTAGCACAGGCTGAGAAAGAAAGCAGCAAGCAGCTTCAATGAAAAAATGGTGTAGAGTTTGCAAATTTATCCAATACCTGGAACACACTAGAGAAACCTGTCTCCTTGTGTGGTGCAGTCCTAGGCTTAGGCTTTCCCACACTGTTCTTGCACAGTGCCCTGGCATTGATCAGGAGATCAGTGGGGCTTAACACCCAGTTTATACTCAGCGAACCCTTACCTGCCTGTTGATAACCACTCCTTTTGCATGAGGTGCTGAAATAAAACAGGCTGCTTTCAATCCATAGTAATGTTCAGTTTGATTTAAATTAGTCTGCTTTGGTCAACATTGCAATGGCCTGAGAGTATACACTTGATACTGTGGCTCTGCTAGGGGTGTAATCACTTCTGGAACCTTCCAAAACAATGACAAACACATGCAGGGACACAAGACGATTACTCCTCCAAACACTGGCAAATATTCATGCCATGCTGATAGGGTCACAGTCCTCACCAATGCTCCAAAGTTGAAAGGTTTCATTTACTTTTACCTTTCCCTACACTACAGCTCATTAATCACTCTTATTTTTCCTTATGTAAAAATGACTCTCCACACTGAAATATCCCATACGGGAGTGCCACCATAATTTCAGAGAACAATGACCTTTGAATGCAAATGAAGTGGTATTTAAAAGACTTCAAGGGTTATTTGTGGAAGACTTTTAGAAGGCATATAAGGAAGTCCACGCTACTGGAAATTAATCAGTCAAACCCCACTAAACCAGCTAGTACCTTCAGACAGTGCTTATAGGAAGTTCAGAACAAAGAATTATGAAGATTTTAACAGAGCTGTTAAAAAAAATTGTAACTATTTTTCTTCAAGGTATTTCCCTCTACTCTCAGTTAAAACAACTCCACAATTAGGAAATCTGAGAGTTTTGTACTTCCAATACACTGTATTTTCTATGTGATGCCATGGTTTTTCCCTCAAACAATGGGGGCCCATGGGTGATCAATATACTGTGATCAATAAAAGACATATAAAATACAGATCTTGCATATTTCATAATGGAAGTGATTATTGAATGTTTACAACCACCTTAGAATTTTGCTCAGTTATATGTCCAGAACACATATTTGCTAACAACCTTTAATGTTTAGAAAATTAAATGCATATATTTAGCAGATGAAAAATTTATTAAAATAATTTGTACCCATCTTTTTTTTAAACTTGACCTTTTATTCTTTAAGTGTTTTTATCAGATATACAACTCTGTCCTAGTGGCTATCTTACAGAGTTTAAGCAAGTCCTTAATTTATAGGCTCAACTTAACCACATAGTGAATTATTAGAACAGGGGATTATTCTCTGCAGCTGAACAAGATCCTGTGCTTTATACAATTTTCATTATTCCCTTGCTAATGCTAAGAAATTTCTTTTTGTGATGTGCTAGTGCCTGCCACTTTGTATTTCAAGTTAGGCATAGAACATTAATTTTCTTTCTAATGTGAATTTAAAATGTTTTATTTAAACTATGAAAGAAAATGTTTTTGCAAATCAGTTTTTTTTAAATAGTTTTATTTAGAAAATAAATATACCACAAAGACTGGAAGTTTAAACTTCTTACTGTGCTTTTTTTCCCTCCTTCTCCTATATGAGAAATCAGGATTTGTATTGCGTAGCTGTCATACTTTACTTTTAGTATGCGAACTATAGGTCAAACTGAGAAATGCAGCTCAAGGAGAAAAAAACAAAAGAAAGTCAAGATCCATTCCAAACCTAGAAAAGGAAATTATTTTGAGTTTTAGATCATGTGCAATATTTTAAATTTAATTTACAGTAGTATAATTGAAACTTAATGCAAAACATTTGTTCCTCATTAACTCCTTTCCTTAAGGACAAGAAGCCTTCTATACAAACCATGCACAGAACTGGAAACTTTAACCACTTCAGGTTATACTAATTAGTTTATGTTTCTTGGCTGTGAGAAGTTTGTGAATTACACTAGAACCCAAAACTGCAGTCATGTCAAATTCATCTTTCCAAGCTGAAGTAGGATCCTGGACCAAATTAAAACTTCAGCTTGTAACTACACAAAAAGCTGGGAAGATTCTACCACAGAATCACAGGATGGGTAAGATTGGAAGGGACCAATCCCTTTGCTCAGGCAGGATCATCCTAGACCACATTGCAAAAGATTGCATCCAGAAGGTTCCTGAATATCAGTACCAACTCTGCTAAACTGACCTAATTAATTTGAAACTACTAGACTTTTATGCCTAGTTTGGTCTATATAACACTATAGACCAATAGTGTTATATATGTGAGACTATGTGAGTTGGTTCTTAGCTACTTGAACGTCACACTAGATCTTTTCCTGGCTACCAGTTTCTTCCACAAAAAAAACCCCAATCAACCAACCAACACACAAACAAAGACCAACCCCTCTCAACGTCTTCATTGTATCAGGGCACGAAAAAATTTAAGAGAAAAAAGGACAAATCCACACTGCAGTAGCATCACAAATCTTCAACTGTCTCTTTGTGTTTTACACATATAATCTTCAAACTAACATACCTACCAAGGCTCCACAACTTAGGCTTGTGAAAATCTATCACTTTGAAAATATTTTTTTATTACAAGATGAATTAATTTTTTATAAAGTGACAGTAGGAATGGTGCCCTCAGTTCTGGATCAGGCACAAAATGGTGATGCCAGACTGCTCAATCTCCCCAGTCAAGCATTCCCTCACTGCCAGGGCGAGCACCCACCTCATTCCCCACTAGTCTTCATGACTATGGATGCAGACCTGACACTGGTGATCTGGAAATAGGTCCATTTTCTTGTCCTGCTTCTGCTGCATGGAACTACACGTGGCTGCCTGACTGGTACCACCAAGCAGCATCAGACACACATCTGGACACTCTGTTAATGACTTTCTTATTTCTTGGCCCTCTTTTCAACACCTTGGTTCTCCCCTTTCTCTGTCTTTACCCCAATAAACAGCATTCCTTAATTAATTTTTTTCTCCTGGTGACCACTGCGATACACTAAACCTGAATATATTATTTTTGATAATGTTACCTAGATTGTGCCGGTGCTTCTATGACTAGCCAGCTGTTATTGGCCTTTTAAGACTATTCCCCAAAAGCTGCTGTTTCCTTCCAGTTTTCCAGTGAACTTCGATTGTTGCTTAGTCAACAACTACATTAATCATCTGGTTGTGATTCATGACAAGGTTCGTAACTTTTGTTCGCACTCACACAATTTCTTTTGCTAAGTCCAGTAGTTTTCCATGTCTTGCTCAGTTCTAACCTTAGGCCTGATGAAAGGTTTCATCCTTTGCCTGCAGCCCCAATATGTCAAACATGTATTGAAACCAAATTTATCAACTGAACAGCATTTGCTGTCTTCCTTTATGTATGCTTAGATAAATGCAGTGAAACTAATGTGACTTTCATGTGTAGAGATGCTCTGAGAAAAAGGTACACAGGTACTACATAAAAGGTTTTTTCTCTACAAATATTTATGTACAAGTGATTTTTAGTTACTACATTTCCTAAATTTTATCATATCTATGCAATAAATAAGTGCAACAATAATAACAATAATAATAATAATTTATGAGGTTCACAAAAATGGCATAAATTCATACTTTAATTTTATACAATGAAGAAGAAATGAAGGCTTTAACTAAAAAATCTCCAGAATGCCAGAGATTTTCATGATCCCGTGGATGCCTTGAAAAGCCGTATATAAAAGACATCTCTGTTGGCATCAGTAAATATGAACACCATGGTAGTTCAGGCATTAACCGATGAAATTGGAAATATTCCTACTTTTATCAGTAGCTAAATTTTTGTTGTTGGGGGGAGATACAGTGTTTATATAGCTTAAAACCAATGCTTTAACAAAAAATATATCTCTTTGAAAGAAGACTCCTGACTGTACACTAAAATATTGTAACTGTTGTGAAATTATGTGCATTAGTCCTGTAGTTGTGCTTTCTCATGCTCGGTACATCTGAGTAGTACAGACATCTCCTGAGAATATTTTCCAGTTGCTTTCCCAGAAGCACAAAGATGTTGCATTATGATGCAGGGAGCAGGGAGTCCACCTTCAACCTTCATTAGATGGGTTGTGACTTTTCTTTTATTAATATAAATTGCTTCATTATAAGAGATCATCTAATTATTTCTGAATTCACAAAAGGATATTCAAATAACTCTCAAGGGGATTTAAATTTCACTTTGCTAGAGAAAGATGGACATTTGAGACAATTGTTAGGGATGTAATATGTTACCTCATATTACAGGTAGCCTGAAAACTCTGATAACTCTAAAATCAAAACTCACTGGATTGACAAAAACAAAAGAAAGAAACAAAGAAGATATATCTGTAAAACTTTGTATAAGAAAATCAAAGTGCTTAGAATTGCATTAATCTAACCATCAGGGGTTTGTAACAGAGTTATAAATATTTTATTGGATTTTTAATGATAAAAAAAATCCTTAATGGATATAATATAGGATAAGTGCACTACTACTTGAAAGCTCTGATGTATGGAAACTCCCACAGCTTTGAGCTGAATCAATAAATCTCACAAGTTTGTGTTATGATGGCTTAGTACCTTGTCATCTACTATCCATCTCCAAAAAAAAAAAAGAAAAATAATAAAAGTATGAGGCTGCTGGGTTTTGTTCAGAAACTGAAACACTCAAAGATATTATGAGTAAGACAGTGCAAATAACTGATTTCTTTACTTCTGAGGAGCCAAATAATTTATTAAGTTACCTATGCTTTTTTTTTTTTAATATTGTCTGGACTGTGAAAAACTCACCAACATGTGGAAGATAAAAATTCAATGTCCATATACACCCAACCAGTTTAAACTGGAACTTTCCACAAGGAGCCCTTACTAAGAAAGTACCTGAGATCTGTGCCTTCTCCTTTTTTATTGCTGTTTATAATCTTTTTCAAAACAAAACATATACAGAATGAAACCTGGTACTCAGTTTTTCCCTCCCTTTCAAAAGAGAATTTTCAATATGGGAACTTAATCCTGTTTGCTTGTGGATTCTCTCTCAGTAAGTATAAGAATATTTAAACGCAAAGCAGAATAGCCCAAATCAAAGGCTCTGCAGCAGCTCTGATTCAGAGCAGTGGGTGGCCTGGCCTCTCAATTAACAGGGAGATTAAAATCTGTGTTCTGAAATGGATTCTGCAGGTTTAAACTTTGACAGAATAGTCACACCTTAGAGTTCTTAGGCAGAAGAGAGCATCTCTTCACTGTATCCAGCAGTCTCAGCTGATAATAAATTTCACCTGCATTCGCAAGCCATTTCAGAAAAATAAAAAAATTAAATACTTAATGACTTTATTATTTCCTTGCTTTTGTTCTCACCCTTTTCCAACTCAATTTTGTCACCAGTGCTCTCTGATGATATTATATTGCAAAAACATAGTACATGTAAATTTAGCTTCTTTATAAATTATTAAATAAGCAATGTTTCGATTTGGAAAGCAAAAGGGAAAAAAAAGAGATAAATTATTTGAATACAAAGAAAAATATTACTGAAGGTAAAAGTAGCTTTTAATAATAACTGCCAAAAACCTTAATTCCCCTTCTTCTTATAATTCCACTTTTATTAAACCAGAACTTAGACTACAATTTCTAATTGAATGAAAATTTAGGAAGTAGTTAGAAACTTTGTAGACTTCATGGTATCATCAATTAGAAACAGGTGAAAGCTGGGTTGAAAAGAGCTACCATGTGTAAATCAAGAGTTAAGCCGTTGAGTGTTGGCCTGATATTTATATCTACTTGTTTAGTGTTTTTCTAGTTTCCTGAAATTGACTGGGTTCATTTCTCCATCTTTAGGACAACCTTTATGCACGACATTTTCTTTAAAAAAGTTTCTTTATGCACAACATTTTCTTTAAAAAAGCTTCTTTCCCATATTTATCATGTTACAAAACTGCTTTGTTTAGTAGGATCTGCATTTTCATTTGCTTAAGATAAAGAACTCCCTCACATTCTGAGTTTCAAAGAAATGTTTGATTTTGTTTATAAACTAAAAACAGTGCTCCAGGGAAGCTGTAGATCCACAGGTGGATCTCAGTGCAGCTGAAGCTACAGGAATTTTACAGCTGACTTTAATGAAATTATGGTTTAATTTTTGATTTTCA
Source organism: Campylorhamphus procurvoides (assembly GCA_013396655.1). NCBI lineage: Eukaryota > Metazoa > Chordata > Aves > Passeriformes > Dendrocolaptidae > Campylorhamphus > Campylorhamphus procurvoides. The sequence continues at coordinate 1,771,389 of WBMV01008903.1, read as the reverse complement.
CTGTGGTTCTTTGAAAGCATCTGCGTGTGCTTAATTATGTATGAAAATATTCAGACTGTTGAGAGAGTCAGATTTTAGCATGGGCACATGGCCAATTAATATAAGATTCTTTATCACTATCACCTGACATTAATGACAAGTAACTTCAGTGCAATTTATCTTGCCTAATTTTATTGATTTCAGAATATGTTCCACATGATTAAGGACTGCAGACTGTGCTCAGATATCTTCTGTCTCTTCATCATCCTTATACATAGAATGTGGATTTAAATATTACACCTCCAGGTTTACCAAGGTTTACATAATTTTTTGCAATTCAAATCTGAAGATTCTGAGAAACAGTTACTTCAATAAATCTAAGAAGAAAGATAATATAATATTAAATATATGTTCTCTAAAGATTTTTGTGTAGTATGCTCTGTGATTATATGAAGCAGGTTAAGTAATTTCTCGGAGATTTTGGTTACTGCATATTGTCCTATTTGACAAATATAGTTGTTGCATTTTTTATTCATTGTAGCAAATGGAGTTCAGCTCATGGGTCACCTTGTTGAAGTACCAACATACTAAGCTTTGGCATACTTCACAATTATAATTTCCAGGACTATATATTGTACATCACTAAGTCAAAGTAACCACAGTGTAATTAATCATCTATATGCCTCCTCAGTCAGGATGGGATTAATTTAAATGTCTGGTGAAGTAAAGTCTTTGTTTATTTGTTTGTTTTGTGCTATTTAATGTTAATTTGTATTAAATATTTCCACACACATCTATTTTCTTCAGTCTTTTTATTAGACTAGTCCTGAACAAGCCAACACTTTTCTCCACCAAAATTTATTTTTACTTCCACTATGATTTTTAGAAGCAAGTCCTATGGGTAGCAAATGAGTTCATACTAGTCACATTGTTGTACTCTACTCTGAAGAAAAGTTCAGTCCAGCATTTGTAATCAGAATCTTGTTTTCTCATGAAAAACAGGACCATCATTCTGCCTGATATAATTTTGAAAACAGTTTGGGTTTCCCAGAGCATTTTTTTTTTCAGTATTTTCCTTCTCTGCTTTTCCCTTTCCGTTGCTTAGAGCTCAAATAATTCTGTGGTGTTTGATTTTTTTCTTTTTTTCTTGTCACAGTATGAATGGTTCTTTGTTGCACTTCAATTTTGTTAGTAGATGGAAAATGTTTTTTGGTATTTTTATTGTTTTGCTGCATGACATGCTTCTAAAATTCGTATATTAAGGAACTATATCCACTTGAAGATTTTTACTGAAAACTAATATTAGTAGTTAGATTTCAAAAGTTAATTTACTTTATTCATGTATATAGATGTAGATATAAAAATGAGTGTATGACATCTTGTGTACTAAAGCAGACTTCCGTAGCCCAGTATCTTTTTTTCCCAAAAATGACCCATATCAGATTTTTCAGAAAAAAAAGAATCATATGTCAGTATATATGCAAAATAATTATTCTCCTTATACATCTCCTGGCCTGGACGCATGTAGCATCCAGGATTTCCTGACTAAGAAATACATCTGCATTACAGTGTTTAAAGACCACTTGAGAATGTTATGGGCATTATGGATACATTCTATCTTCCCAAAAATCCAAGATATTAAGTCCAAATTTCATTATGCATATTTCAAAAAAATCTACATTTCTAATTGTCTTAAATATATTGTAATGGATTGTCCTTATTTGTCCTTTTTATGAAAGTTACAATAAATAGGAACATATAATATGAAGGGTGTATTAAACCTAGTTAAATATTACTTGATTAAATTAAACCAAAAATCCAGAACTAAGCTTTTCTAATCTTGGGATTTTCTGGATGACTGTAGACTTTTGAAGCTGTGGCTGTGGTTGCAAATACCTATCTTTGAAGAAAGAAGCCATGGCTAAACTGAGTCTACATCTTCCACGAAAATGTCAGTAATGTCAAATGCTGAATTAACACAACTTACTTCTGCTGTTGCTTTCCTTTTATTAGTTTGTAATTTATGCTCCCCAGGGGAACACTGTTTCTTTTGAAGACCAGGTTATCTCTACAAGTTCTAGGAAAGAGCATCACAGATAGAATGAAGGATCTTGTGTTCAGGTCATACAAGCATCAGTTCTACACTTACAATGCAGAAATGCAGAGACTATACCTGGAAGGCAGCTCAAAATCTTTGAGGTTCTGGGCCTATGTGAATTTTAAACAGTCCTGTACTTTTATTGAATAATGGAAGCTGAAAATCTCTTATCAGTTTCATGCAATTACATGGACAAAGAAATGGAACAGAAGCTGATCTCTGCATAGGAAGGCATGCAACATTTTCCCAGCATACCACCTTCACAAAAAAAGAGTGAAAGTATTGGGAGTATCTTGTTGATTATGGCAATATCTAATTGAGTAAAACTACATTTGGTCAGTTATGCAAGATTTTTTGGAGAATATCATATAGAAATTTAACCATCATCATTCATGTAGGTTGATGATGGAAGTTATAGGGGATGGATAGATAGGATGGATTAAATTCAAATATGAAATTCTACTGAGATCATAAATACACTGGTTAGATGCAGGATACTCAGGACTACTGATACTGTATGAACAGTATGAACTCTTTCACTATTTCACTAATTTCTTCTTTACTTACCAAACCCTAAAGTGAAACTGACAAGGAGTGACTGAAATCCAGTTACGCTTGTTTTCTGTCCCAGTTTCTCATTCACATGCCTGTGTTTATTACTCCTCCTCAGCCAAGATTTGTGTACAGTTTCTACTATCTTCCTCAGTCTTATTCTAATGCAGAATGTTTCATTGTCCTAATACAAAGCCTTTCAGGTGTCATAATAAATAAGATTCATGCAGCTTATTCTTACTTGATATTGTCTCACAGTCAGTGCCGTATTTCACAGATTTATTCATTATATTATGAAAGCCTCTTTCTCTGTCACCACAGAACAAACTATGTAGTGAAGAACCTGATGGATTCATGAAGTAGGAGACAACTTCTGTGCCATGGCATAGCTACAGAACATGCTATGGACTATTTCTGCCCAGCTGCAACTCACCACAAGTGAAACCAGCTTCAATTTATGTCTTGTGTTATATGCAAGACTCTCAGCTTTATCGTATACTGGAAAACAGTTAAATCAAGACTTCTGGGCGTGCATATAGAACTCTACTCAGTATAAATCACATTTAGCTGGCGACTAAGTACCAGAAAGCTATCTAATCCTTGTACTCTTCAAGTACTTTTATACAGTCCAAGTTCCAGGTTGGAAGTTTTGTGAGCCCATAAACATCTTCATCATCTCTTCTATTATGTGAACATGTTTTCAGCTAGTGGATGGAGGTGCCTAGTGACTTCTATTTGTTCTCTCAGCCAAGGATAGACACCTACCCTTCCTTTTTATGCTGCTTGATTTCCCATTATTTATGGAGGGAAGACATACTTTCATACCAGCACTATCTCCTAAGGAGTTATGTGATTTCTGACCTCTTTCCAGCATGAGGTGTGTTTGGATAGCCTAGTTACTCTTTTTTTTTAAGGACGAGTGCCTAGAATCATGTTGAGAAACTTCAAATGCTGGAAATAGTTACTATTTTTTAAGCTATATCTAAATACGTTTCAGATACGTGCAGCTTCCTGGCATCATGAAAATTATAATAATACAAATGATACATAATAATATGAAAGAGTCTAAAGTAAAAGGTTGTTCAGAGTTAAATGAGTGGTATTTCTTAATACTCACTCTTTTCTACTCTATATAAGTACAGTGAAAATATTTACAGTATTCACAGTGATCAACATTGCTAACCATGCATCCTGTGTCACTCATGAATATATGGAATAAAGACACCTTATGTTTAAATAAACTAGCTGGAGTTCCAGATATGGTTGAGATAAAAATACACAGAATTCAGTAAAAGTCAATTTACCACAGAGATGTCCTCAAATATGCTGGTCTAACCAGATTTCAGTACTGCTTTTGTTGGACAGCTTATGAAATGTAAAGTGTCTCTGAACATGGACTGCTGTCTGAAATGTTGTGGGTTTTGAAGTGAGTCTCACATGAGTTATTGTTTCACTTTTCCAGTAAACTAGGAGGAAGCATTGTTGTCTCAGTTGTAATTTCATGCTTTCTTCATAGCCATAACAGGTATAAATTTATTTCCTTTTAAAAGCAAACAAAGAAAGAAACAAACTAGAGGCCTGTAACTTAGACAATTTTTATTCTTATATTGAAATACTAGTGATCTTCTCCCAAGTTCCACAAAGTAAGGGCCAGCAATGGCTCCATACCACATCATATCCTGCAGATACTCCAACTTGATCACACAGGGTTACAAAGCTCTATTTGAAACTGTGTGAAAATACAAACTTGCCTGCAATTATATCAATATTATCGCTTACCATCTTAGTAGACATTTGAAACTGCAATGTTGTAGTAATTGAAACTGTCTGCCTAGATTTCCCATATTAGGAGTCTTCAACCACTGCCAAAATACTGCATTTTCAAAATGCATCTGAAAAGTATAATGTCCAGACTCTTTCCTTTTAGTCTGAGGGATAAAATTATTAAATCTGACTGAGCTAGAGTTGAAAAATGCTAATGTTGAAATAGAAATAAAACTGTTTTATTTTCATGTGATTCTCACTAACTAAAGCAAAACTTGTGCATAGATGATTAGGAAACTGATAAATTCTAGACCATCATGGTAGTTTATAAACTGTGATATGAATCTGATAAAATATATGAAAATGTGAGAGTCGCTGAACATTGCTAGGATGTAAGTCTCAAATAAACCTTTAGCATCCTCAGTATTTCTGGTTTCCCATCCCATGATTGCACTCTTAATGTAGGGCAAGATTCATATATTATTAACTAATTAATTAATTTCTACCATATGTGAAAACCTTTGGCATGAAACATCTCCCTAGCTATTAAAGGTGACTAAAAGCACAGAAAAAGGACAAAGGGGAAGAGTACTCAAAGTGAGAGTCACACTCTCACTTACCTTTGTCATAATTATAGCTCATATCAAGTTCAATTTTCATGAGTAGTATGCAATGAAACATCCTTATAGTACAGTGTGGAAAGTACCCTGTGGGCTTCAATTTACTGCTACTTTTTATATTCATTTTTAAAAGAAGTCAAGCATAGAATTTACTCATGTAGGTCCCTCTGCACCCATTATAGGCAGAGGTCAGGGATCACAGAAGGATCACTTGGTTATACATATGCAACGTGTCTTAGTAGAATTCCACATGTGAATATGAAACAAAAATATGTCTCAGGATATAGTCTTCATTTTCTTTGCCTTCTCTGTGGAGGAGGAATAAAAACAGGCACACAGAGTCACTTTTACACATCACACACATAAAGGTTAATTTGAAGACCAATTGGCCCTTTGCACAGAGAAACACTTGCACCCTAAACCAACAAATCTAAGTTTCAAATGCTGTTTAAAGTAACAATTGAAGTGGGCTGATAGCTTGTGATAGATACCATGTGGTACTATTTAGAAGAACATTAAAACTTTTCATCTCATCAAAATACACCAAAAATGTTCCAAATTGTTCGAAATCCCCGTTTAGGACAGCAGCCTTGTTTTAAGAAAACTTCTTCCCTATAGGAATTTGGATGACAAAAATCTATATAGCACAGTGCAAAAATTGATAGTAGTGATCTATGCAAACTCTGCCTGCACAGAGAGTGTTCACACGTTGCAAGACCAGAAGTGCTGCCTCTAAGAGCGAAATGGAACTCTCTACTTGTGAGTCATACTATTTGGAGGTTTATAGAATTTATTCATGGAACTATGTTAGAAGCAGTATCTGAAATTTGAGTCTCACATGGAGATTGTTTATACAAAAAATTAGAGATTTTCAGGTTTAAGAGAAGATAAAGCTTAAGTCTTTGAAACACTTGCTCTTAGCATTACTTTACCAATGCTTTTGCTTTTTCTACCAAAATGAAAACTCATAATCAGACATGAGAACAGTTGGAAATTTTCCTTTAAAACTTCTGGCTTTGTAAATGTAAATGGCTTTTATCATAAATAAGATATTTAATATTTTTTTTAAAAAAATGTGGTTTTTTTTCTTAGCATAATCTTTCCTTAAGAAAAGCTGAAAAAATTACAGAATTGCCTTTCTGATATATTTATTAATATTAGAGACATGTTGGAAAGTGAAGAGTTTCAAACACTATCCTAGTAAAGTAAATTCTGAAGACATTAATAAAAAAATTTTTAAATTCCCATTAAAGTATAGAACTCACAAAACAAGAAAGAAATGGTGACATTTTGAATTTCTTAATGAAAGAGACTTTCAATTTGTTTGGGCAGCTTTATTGGTTTTTCTGAAAAGCAGAAAATACATTGGCATTAAAAGGAACTGAACTATGTAACTTCGCTTCTTGATTATTAACCACCGAGTACATTGAGAAAACTACAGCAAAACAGGAAAACCTATCACCTCCTATGTGTTTCAGGAGCCTCCAGGGATTTATTGCCCTTTCTGAAAATACCATAATCAAGAAAACTTGATAACTAAATTTCTGTCTGGACACCATTGCCTTAAAAATTATTAAGTTTCTTTGCAGACCTGATAGCCTGCAGGGCTCAAATTTATAGAGGGTTTTTTTCCTAAATAGTTATAAACATTTACAACATTACATCATAAAATATTTGTCCAAACAACTGTTGTATTAACTATCAAAAACAAGAAGCAGGAGGTCATAAAGCTGACAGAGAAAGAAAAAGCACATAGGTATTTTTTCTTACTTTATATAAGGCACAAAACACAAAGAGAATGTTTCAGTTTTCTTATTACTGGATATGTGTGTGAAGTGTGTATCTTTTTTCACATTCAACCAAGATAACTGGTTTTTAGTTCATTTTTGCACTCCCCAGATAAATAAACGAGTACATTATCTCTACATATAGTTGAAACTGAAGCCCTTAATTAAGGCTCTCTCTGCCCCTTATATCCACATAAACCAGTAAATGTCGAAGGCATAACTTGTAGTAGATGTCTAACTCCACTAAATCCCTCCGGGGATTGGGTATCTGGATTCATGCAAAGTTTTAAAAAAATTCTCCTTAGGATCCTGAATTAAAAGAAGTCTGAGTTTTAGACAGGGTGAGATCTTTGAGCCCGTGTTTAATAAACTATTTTCAGTAAACCATCCATAAGTTTTTTGCATGTTTTTCCTCTATGACTATCCTTTACTTTGACTTCCATTTATATAATTATCGTCAAGGGCTGGTTTTAGTTACCAACACATTAGAAAAGTGAAGTTAAGTTTAAAAAAAAATGTTAACAAGTACAAAATGGAAATAGTCAAGGAATAGGCCTTAATTCTGCAAGTAGGGCTGGTGTAACACCTAAATATAAGTAAATAAATAATTAATAAATCAATCAATACATAAAATATAAAAACACTTGGTACTGTGTGGCAATAGACTTACAATATCAGAAGTGGAATAGATCATGTAAGAGATGGGCCTGTGGAGAAAATGAAAAAAAACAACCATAATGCCTTAAAAACTGAGGCTTTTACTGTATGGTAAAATGGATTCTTTACCTTTTTTTTTTTTTTTCCTTGAATCACCTTTCTTCTTCCCAAGATCCCTTGAGAAAATTCTTATCTTCCTAGCCTGGCATGCAGACAGTTGTTTTAGCAGGACTATGTGAAGTGTCCCCCTTTTGGTCCTTTGCTAACCCTTTCGCCACTGGTTCTTAACCCTCGATTTCTATTGGTTGTGACCAACATCCCCTAAAGCCCTTTAAATACCCCTGACCATGTGAATGAACTCTCTCTCTGCTTCCCCCTCCTGTGGTCTCTGTGTGTCTCTTTCCTGGGACATCTTGGGGACCACGTGGCTGGGAGGGAACAGGAAGGGGGAACGAACCACCCAGCTGTCACAGTAATGTAACAGTTTTCTAAGTGACCATACCACCTTAGTTAGTCAGAATAAAACTTTTGAAACTTGTTCTTCCTTTAGCCCTTCAGAAATACCAGGAAGAACAGACTCCAGATGAGTTATGCTTTACCTGGCTGCTGCAGTGGAACTGAACAAACTATTTTGGGAAAGAAATCTTCAGTTGAGAACTGTAGGACACTGCTAACTCCTGAAACAACAACAACAAAAATGCCATGAGACCACAGTATTTATTTTTAAAGTGACTGCTGTTTATAAAATTTACATTCTCACATCTAAAAATAGATTTGCAATATTGAAATTGTCTTGATGCAAACAAGGTATTGCCCATCACTTAACCATTGCAATCCTTGTTCATGTCTTTACAGAAATCAGGCTACTCATGGGTCAATTTGAACTAGACACTTTCCAAAATAACAGAACCAATGAAAAGTGATAAGGTTTTTAACCCCTTTTCAGTGGTTACATATGAAGCAGGAAGATTTTCACCACAGCCTTAAATTAAAGACTAGAAGCAAAAATTTCCTATACTGCTCTGTACCAATAAATAACAGTCAATAGGTGGACATGCATTTTGTAGATATAAGAACAAAACATAATTATGTTATATCCCAATGCTAAATTGTATGTGAAATTGCTTTTTAAATTAAAATAAATATACAAACAGTATGCAAGTTTATAGCCTATACTGGTAATATCAAAAAACAAATGAGATAATAGATCTTATCCACAGAAGAGGAAATATTTCCTTTCCTTCCACCCACATTTGAAACATTATTTTCTTCTATTGATTTGATGGTGAATAAAGAGCAAGTAACAATTTCTTTTGTGTTTGGAATTTTTCACTTTTTGCCCTGAGCTGGCATATTGCTTAATCTTATTTTTCCCACAAAGTGCATACAATAAAATACAATTAAAATTAACCTTTGTCCTTGAAAAATAAGCTATACAGGATAATTTAATTTCATCTAAGTTTATTGGAAAACCAGTTGCAGAACTGATTCTATATGGAAAAAAATGCCATTGAATTGGGCTAAAAAAAGCCTCAATTCTGCAAACCTTTAAGCACTTACTTAACATAAGAGTTTACTTGAGTCCCAGTGATGACAGTAAGATGTCAGCACATATATTTATTGAATAAGTCGAATGGCAATATATTTGCCGACCTCCCCCACTATAGTCTTATGCTTTTATAACTGTAAAAGATGAGAACTAGCAAGTAGAGCACAGTATGAGAGAAGATAAGAAATATTGATGTGAAACTAAGGATGGAAAAATAAAATCAGGCTTTCACGATCTGAGAAATGTTCTTCTGAATCCTCTTGACACAAGGGAGCACAGAGACAACTCTCTGCTCTCTGAGCAGGGATGTCCCAGAAAGTAATTATTTAAGGTAAATAAATGACTGTGTTTTGGCATGAGTCAAAGAAACATCCCAGAGCTTCTGTATCATGAATATTCATAGAAAACAAGTGAAGGCAGCTTCCCTGGATGTCCTGGACTGAGCAGTGTGAAAACACATAACAAGTAAAAGGAGTATGTTCCTTCCATCCATAGGCTATGCTTGCTTGATTGTGAAGCTTGAAAAAGAAGAGACAGACAAGTACCTATTTAAAAAAAAAAAGAAAAGATGGATGACAATTCCATAAAAGATCTCAGTAAAATATTATTTTCATAATGCACTGTATGATATTCACTTTCACCCACATCTCTAACCTTTTAAAAAGAACTAGCAAATTACAAAAATGTTAAAAGAAAGCTATGAAAACTCCAAAAATGTAGAACTCAAGTTTCATTTAAGCTCTAGGGAGGTGCAATAAAAATTACAATATTTCTACATGAATAAGTAGCATGACAAGTCCCGTAGAAGAGTGACACAAAATTCACATGACACATGAAATGGACTGAAATCTGAAAAACTGGCAGGCTTCCAAATCTAACTGCAAAATACGAAATCAGAACGAGAAGCCATATTCCAGTGAAATCCTTCAGGAATTGATTTCTGACCTGAGACTGCTAGACAGTTTTATCAGTTATCAGGAAGAACGAATATAATGGAGTTTTCAGAGGAATGATGGGTAGTATAAAGGATTACCTACTGCTACAATATAGTCTGGGCCACTTGGTAAAGTTGGGCTTAAATGCACAGTATACATGTACAGCTAAATGCAGCTACAGTTTCAGGAAAAAAGAATGTAGAAAATATGACCCATGTGGGGAAGTCGGCCTGGGCTCTGGAAAGGAGTCTGAAAAGTTTATAGCAGATTATCCACTGAATACAGGCATGCAATAAAACCTAGAAGCTATAGATAGCTCCCTGAGCAGAGAAGTATCAAGAAGTAACAAGAAAGGTATTACCATTGTTATCAGCGCACTAGTGCCATCTGTATAGTGCCTTAACTTGTTTAGTTTGTACAGCAAACAGAAAAGCATTCAGAAAAGAACAATTAGCACATTGATCTACTGCAAACATGCATTTTGTTGAGACGCTCAAGATTTCAGCCTTATCAGAAAGAGTATCACAGCTTGAATACTTGCATGAGGAACAGATAATAGAAGAATATTCTATTGAGATGTCTTTGTAGTGAATTCTCTGTGACTAGAAAACTTTACTTGAAAAAAGAAAAAACTTTCTAAAGAGTATAATTATTACAGGACCTACAGTTTCTATATTGTTGATAATCACAACAAAATTTTGCTCTTTTTATTCTCTCCTCCCTACATAACTATTCCGTCTTCAGATTAACATGGTTCTCTTCTTGGAAATTTCTAATTATTCTTAATTTTTTAAAGTTGAAGAAGGTACTCCTATAGACTGTGCTATAAATTTTTAATAACAGTAATTAATGTTGTATAAAGATAAAATGACTATTTAAAAAAATTAATCACGTTAAATAGAGATGATATACATTTTGGAACTTTTTGCTACAAGTAAACAAAATCTGTACACAAAAAGGAGTTCAAAAAAACCAACGAAAGCATGTTGACTTCTTAAGAAATTCAAAAATTTCTCCCTAGTACAAAAACTCTGAAATATGTTTCTCTTGATGTCATTTGTCAAGCAAATGACTATTATAGTCTGGAGGTTAGATTTTTTAATTTGAGATTCATAATTCTGCAAATTCATAGTTCATCATTTATTTGGAAAGTGAAAAAGACAATGAAATGTAATTTACAGACAATCAGTCAGTCACTGAAATTTTACTTCATTCATACACAATCACCAGACTCTGGTTCAATTAAACTCAACAACTCACAGGTATTCAAAAGATATTTTAAATCTTTATTTTCCCTTTCACCCCACCCCTCTTCTTGAGAAGGTAGACATTGTTAATGTCATTATTTCAGTTAAAGGGTTTCTTTTGGTAAAGGAATAAGACATATAATATATATATATATATACATATAAGATAACTACATTTTAATAGTTTCTGGATAGGAATTTCTGGATAGGAAAGAGGGTATGTAGGATTAAATAACTCAAAAATAACTTCCAAAATTACCTTATATTATTTTTATTTTTTTCCTCAACACATTCTGTAATAATTATATAATCTACAAAAGAAATAGAATAATTTGTGGTTAATTCTATCTTTTTATTGCAATGGGGAACAAAGAAAACTAAACCAAAGCTTTTGATATTAACACACTGTTTATAGAGCAGGAATTTTAATCTGTCTGTTGAGCATATCCTGTCATAGAAATTATCATTAGAGGTACATTTCATTAGTCTATAAGTTCTGCATATTGAATAGAGTCTTGAAAATAATGCCTTAAAAATAAATGGAAAGAATAGTTGTATTTGTGGAAAAGCAGAGGGGAAAATCATTATTCTTTTCTTTTTGTGAATGTGTTTCCTGCTTCTTTAAACAAATTATTTGCATTTAGATATTGTAAGATAAAAGGCCCCACTTTGGCATGTGGAAGCTCACTCAGGATCTGTTTCTCTCATTCTTTTTAATTTAGATGTGAAGACTCTGTAGCAAATCAGTCCTCCCAGGCCCCGGTGGCTGCAGACAGAGAGCTGAGGGGAGTGCTGCTCTGTGTGTGGATGTGTACATCTCTGCTCACAAAAGAGCTGCCATTCCTGAGTGATTTGTGGCACAAGCATCTAAAGAGAGGCTGTGATTACCCAGAGGGTGACAGTGCTGTAGTCACACACTGCAATGGATAGTCCCCTCTGACTTATGAGTATGATAAGGTGTGCTGGCTGTTGATGACAGCGTGCTTCATGGAACTTCAACTGATATAAGTGAGTTAGAAAAGTCACTGCTGGTGAAGAAATCCTGATAGCAGTACCTAAAGTATTGGCCTTAAGTATTGACTCACTGTGGAATCAGTGAGCTTTCACGTTTTCCCAGGTGTTAATGCAGAATATTGGGTATTTGCTCTTCCTTTATGTTAAAAGAATTAGGTGGAGTACATTCAAAATAAATTGTTTGAATGCAGTGAAATTACTGATGCTTTTTATAATTGCTATTTCAACTAGGCAGTGATTATCTATGATCTTTTTTAGGCACTTCACTTTTGTTTGTAAAAAGGAATCGCCCCACAGGTGTTTCAGTATGAAGCAATCATACTTAACCTGCATAATACATTAGTGACTTGAGCAATGTTTTATTTTCTTTTAAAAGTGTTGACATTGATTTTTTAATATATGTAACTGAAACCACTCATTATTTCCCACCTTTTATAAGCCTCGACTCACAAACTGCAAAGGCAGCATTCCGTAAATCCCATTACGCAGCTACTACAATGCACCACTGATCTAAAAGTTGAGTACATTTGCAAAACAGATAGAACATATCTTGCTTTTCAGGTTTTCAGAAGTTAAAGTACAAATCCCTCTCCTGAAAAAGCCAGAGGTAAAAGCAGTCTAAAGTTTTAACCTTTGAGAACCTTTCACATATTGCTGAGCTATCAGCTGAAAGTGACATTTCAACAAACTCAGTAGATAGTTGTGACATATTAAATACCACCAAGTATGGAACATTTCGTTCTCTAGTGCATCCATGTTTTGTTTATATCTAGGATAAAGTGCAAGAAGAAACTTGGCATGTCCTGCATTGTAGGCGGTCCAGCACAGCAAAAACAGGAGAAATGTTAACAGGAGGGAAATGCAAGATACCCTTCCATCAGTCTACTCCTAGATTACTTCAGAAATACTGTCTCCTTTTGCCATAACAGAAACATGAAGGTTTCAACTGGTGGCTTAAGTCAGTAAGAAGTGTTACCATCTGTCCAGATGCACTGAGAATTAATATTTCCCAAAATACCCCAAAAACTAACCTGGTAACATAAAACTAATAAATACACCATTCACTTGAAGACAGTTCATTAGAGACAAAGAATTAATCTTACTCTGCTTTTCCTAGATAAGTAAGGTATGATCTCAAAGCCAGTCGAACTTTTTCAGTTAAGTAAAGACACAACAGACACATTCATCCCACTAGTCTTTAACACCTATAGCAGTGGGAGGGAGCCAAGATGAAGATGTAGACCCACTGTCTAACAATAGTTAGGTGGGACAAATCCCAACATGATATTATGATTAAATTAGTGTTTCATTTCTGTTTCAACAAAGCAATAAAGTCTCAGGCATGCTGGTACACACATAGATAAAGGTGAAAGTCAGCCATATTTTCAAGTCAATCAGTGTTATACACCAGACATTGTTATACATGTTCTTCATACAGCAAAGCTGCTATATTTCACTACATACAGAATATAGGTTTCATTAGTCAGTCTTTTGCTGACAAAAACCAGAAGTATGCATGTAAATAAAGGGTGAATTATTGTTACTGCATTTCATCCATTTCATATATTCAAGTGTCAGAGGTTTTTTTTTCTTTAATGAAATTCTTAAGAAAGATAGAACTGTTGAGAAGAAAGTTACATTGGGAGGAATAGCAACTAAATACTTTTCAGAAAATGTGTAAATCCCAGCTATGTATGCCACTAGTATTAAGATTTTCCATGTTCTTCAGTCTTATACATTGCTAAACCAGAACTGTAAATAGCAAAGCTGTCTAGTGTCCTAATATTGTGGCATCACTGAATGTTTACAGTGCCACAGGGACCTTTTATGTTGTCATCACACTGATACATGTCCTGTAAACACTGTTCAAATCTTACAAGTATGCTTCCAGTATTTCTGTCCCAGTTTTAGGAGCTTTGTGAATCAAATAAGCCACATTTACAAGTACAAGGCATAAATTCTAGGTTACCTTACTCGTGTTTTATACCCTCTGGAGAACTATACAGATACTAAAATAGAAAACTAGTCATTTACTATTTCCTGTCATAGTTTTAGGCTGCAAAACCATAAATGCTGACACAAGGGAGGTGCTGTGAACATGCAGCAGGATGTTCTTGGGTTGCACTAATCTGATCTTAAACCACAATTTGCAGTTAATTTCCAGTCAACTTTTTGAGGTAACCTAAGTGTTCATCTCCACTGAAAGAGGGAAGCCCTAGTCACTGTCACTCCCAGATGCATGTTTTCACTGTAAATCTCCACTGTAATAACCTCCAACTATTTCTTACACAAGCCATGAACTAATGCAAATAATATTCAGCATAATGAGGATAGCCATGAATAATTTGCTACTTTGAGATGGTGAACTGGAAGATACAGTGCATGCCAGGGTTTACATGAAACTACGACCATACTACTAGAAGCAGCAGCAGGGGTAGGCAGAGGAAAACAAAGGAGAGGGAACACATGCTTTTTTGGCAGGAGCAGGTTATTTGATAAATTGAGTTACTGAAAAACCACAGTTTGAACATAGGACCCTCTATATTTATCTGAATGAGTTAGGTTTAGTCAGGTTTCCCTATGTACATTTGTAGAACTTTTTTTTTTTCCCAGATTCAACCATTCTGTCCCCAAAATGTCAGCTAGAAAAATTCCACATTTAGGAATGCAAACAGAGAGACATCTACTGGTATTTAATGTTGGAATGTAAGAAATGAAGGAAAGGAAAAAGTCATCTTGAACTAAGCATGAATATAAAGAAGTGTAAATGGAACCACAGAAGCTACTCCACAAAATAATATTCCTAAAGTCTGTCTCCAGAATCTGGGTTTACAGCCGTTTCTATTCTTCATGTGTTTGTTGTTGTTTCCTTTCTTTTCCTTCTTCTTCCAGGTCCAGGTTTCCCATCTCTCACTTTCCTTCCACATGATAAGGATAAATCCAGAAAATTCAAACTTGCAAGAAATAAGCCGTTAGACTGTGGAATATAGCTCCCTTAAACTTCCTACTTGATCATGCATTATGATTTAATACAGATGTTGGCTGATTCTGTAGAACAGAATATTTACTGACTAACAGAGGGGCTGCTAGCACATCTCATAATGCTCTCAGTATTCTGGTACTGGAGAAGGATATGAGATTGATCTCACCTAACTTTAGCTACCTACAATTTTAGTCTAAGATGGTAATCTATGCCACTTCTGTAGTTAATGGATAGAGGTGTATTTCTCCAGAGACTGAAACATCTCATTTCTGTTGGACAGGCATTTTGAAATGGAAAAAAATTTCTCTTAGGAGTTGCTTATCCCTTCTTAGCACTACAGACAAAGCTTGAAGTATTGAGTTGTATCAGACCCAGCTTTAATATCAGATAATAACCAAGATGACTCCAGAGAAGTAGAGATCTGTTTGTGGACACTAATCTTTTAATAGCACAACTAGGAAATGTGATATGAATTAAAATGTTAATAGTTCACTAAAACCACATAGATAGCATGAATGTACAACTCTGAAAAATATTATGTGATTCATTGCAGGATTCACAGGTATTTTATTTATCTATATATTACCTCCTGTCAAAAAAACCCAAAACCAACAAAAAAAGCCCACAACAAAAACCCCAAAACAAAATCAAATTAAAAAAAACCAAACAAGTTGAAACATGACATTAACATAATTCCATGTCACATTAATTTCAAATACTAAGTTACCTTGAATAAAAAGTAGTCTAGAGTCACAGCAGGGAATTTTAATGATGTTCAATTGTCATGTATTATAACATTTAAATCTCCTTATTACTGAGAAATACTATAAATAAATAGTTTTCTATCTGTGTGTTTTGATCACTCTACCATCTGTGTTTGATAACACTCTGCTTTTGTTTTAAAGTCCTAATTAAACTTCTTGAAATCTTTGTAATGTTTTTCCACAGCTAAGTAGAACAGAAAGTGTTAATTTATAAATTCTCTACAGAGAAAATGCACTGTCCACATAGCATGTAACAAGCCTTCTATATAAAATTGATACAAAATTTTGCATGTTTTCAGAAGCTAGGATGTGTCATGAATTTTTTCTAAAAGACTTTAGAAAACATTTCCTGTATTAATGTTAGTGGATTTAAGTACTATTTAGACTTTGTGGATTTAGGTACTTACATCTTGGCTCTTCTTCTATGTAAAATGTCCACTAAAGGTTGCTGAAAATTGATGAAGGTTTCTGGATGGTTGATATTACAACATCATAGTGATGGCTTTCTATTTTACAGATTAGGGATTGCAAAAAACATAGTAATGAAAACAGCAGCAGTTTGGTACAAATTGTCAAAGAGAGATATTTGAAATATTTATTTTGGAGTACTGACTCTTACGCATGGGAGGAAAACAATCTTGTTATTTCTTCTAGTTTACACTTACTTGACTTTCCTCTATGCTCACTGGTATCCAGTGAGCCATTCCTTGCAGCCATTGCTTTTGCTGTACTGAACACTGATTTGCCAATTTCATGTGCATGGATAGATATTTAAAAGCCAACCAAAATCAACTGAGCACAGAGAATGACCCAGCTGAGAACTGGGTGCTAATTTGTGTCTTCTTTCTGGTTGAACACTGAGTGAAGATTTACTCTGAGGAGGTAACCTCATCCATTGTGATAGACAAATTTAAATCAATATGGCTCCTGGCAGTCACAGAAGTTGTTGCAGCTTGAAGATGAAAGCACTCAGACAAAGTGATGATCATCTCATTGTGCATCTTGAAGATAACCACAATCATCTAATCACTATTAAGAAATAAAATAGAATGAAAGAGATCTTATCCTCAGTGGGTCAACACTTTCCTGTATAACTCTGCTGGAATGGCACAATCAGAAAATTCATCACTGGAAAGGTTTTCAAATGTCCAACTAGTCCTCAAGTTTTGTATTTTAATATCTCCTCAGATTTTATATTTTAAAAAAATCATTTGGGAGTGTATTCTGGGGAAGAAGATAACATCAGACATTTTGATTTTTTGTTGTATCATTCTGGTTTTAAAATTGGTGTTTACAGTTGGTGTTTTTTTCCCTGAAAATTTTCTTTCCTTAAAAGGGCAATAAATGACTACTTCTGTACAAAGCAGGAGCAAAAATTATCATCCAGCTTCTAAAAAAAAAAAGAAATTGAAAAAAATCCAGATGATATTAGCTCAAGCAGGTATTCCAAAGAAATTATGAAATCCCTGATAAGGTATCAGATCAATGCAGTGCAATATCACATTTCTTTCAAGTTACTGAACTTGATTGAACAGATTAATGAGTTGTACTAAACACGCATGACAAACAAATTCTTAATATATCATGAAATTAATTTGCAAAATTTAAACAGAAAATTACTTCTTCAATGAAGCTGTCAAATTTTATTATCAGTTTAGGTTTTAAAAATGTGAGATAAAATTTGGCAATTCAATAGCACATATTGAAATATGCCTTTTCTATTTCAGAAACATATTATGATATGACTGGTGAAACTGTCATTAGGTTGATAAAATTATCATACTAGTGACACAAAAATATATTAAAAGTGATCAGCAATTTCCACTCACCCACCTCCACCCCTAAAGTCTGGAGGTTAAAATAAACCTCCATCATTCAGTTAGAGTTGGTTGGGGGTTTCTGGTAGGTTGTTTTCCCCACAGAATACTGATTTTTATTTTGAGGAACCACTTGCTTTTCTTGTGAAAAGCTTACACACCCCTAGACCATTACTGTATACATACAGCTCTTACTGTCCTCAGGTTTACTAGGGCAGCATGAGTTCCTGTGAGGCCCCTCCAGTAGAAATATTCAAAGAAATACCAACAAGCCATTAATCCAACAATATCAGTGTGATTCCACCCATTTCATTTTTGGCAAGGTTAAAACATTTTTCCTCTCTGATGTCTCATGTCTTCAGTTATTCCCAATTGCATCATCTCTTGTCTGAGCAACACCAAAGCAGAACAGTGCCATGGATCACAACATCACAGAATCACAGAACAGTTTGAGTTGGAAGGGGCCTTAAAGATCATCTGATTGCAATGCCCCTGCCGTGGGCAGGGGCACCTTTCACTAGGCCAGGTTGCTCAGAGCCCTGTTCAGTCTTGCCTTGACCACTTCCAGGGATGGGCCATCCACAACCCTTTTGGGCAACCTGTTCCAGTGCTTCACCACCTCAGGAGTTGCAGAATACTACAGTGTGCCACCTAGGAAATAGTGGTTTCCTGTAAAAACTGTTACCTGTTCAATATATGGCTCTATTCGTGAAACATCATACTAAATTCAAGGTATCTATTATCTTCAAGGCCAGACAGGTCCAAACTTGTACAAGGCAGCAAACAAAATGTTTTGTTTTTCACATCTTCAGCTTTATGAAATAATAGGTTTTGTTTCCTTATTATTTAAAAAAAATAATTATGATGATATAAGTAGGATATAAACATTTTTCTGGAGGTTTAAAAAATATTTTGGATGAATTTTGATAGCAAATTAGGACAAGTAGACAAAAGTTCAGTGGAAAATAAAAAATCTAGTTATCAAAGAAGGTGTTAAAGATTATTTTTATTTTGATATGGAAAAAACCCCAAATAATTTGATTTATTTCCTGTATAACTTGCATTTCAGTTGCTCATAAGAGGAAGCATGATATTATAAATAGAATACTGCAGAGATTATTTCCATTTCAGTTTAAAATTATCTATATTCCAAACAAACTGAATTAATAATGGAACAAGTGTTTAATGTGCATTTGCCTGAGGTATGGAAATGAAAAAAGTGGTTGATAGTCGTTAACACTTTCTGAAGGTTGTATGAGTGATGACAATGATAATACAACAACTGACAGGAATGTCAAGAGAAAGCATGTTGCTATGCAAGTATCTACGCAGAAGACAAAGACAGAAGACAACATGGGTGGAAACGTCCTGTTACAACAGAATTTTCAGTCACATAGATTGCTCAGTGTCTTTTTCTTTCCAGCCAGCACAATAGAAATGTATTTCTAAAGGAGGGGCAACTGGTCTCTTTACAATTTACCAATATCTTTTAATGGTGTTCTGTATTTTCCTACCTTTCAGAGTGTCATATGGTATGGATTAAAATATCAACAGGCAGATTCAGATCAGGTTGAAAACATCAAGGTTAAATAGCAGCTATCAACAGTTTGCTGTCAAGAAACTAGGAAGATGCTTGATGTGGGTGGCCCTGCAGAGATCTGTCTTATGTCCTATGTTTTTAATGGTTTCATTAACAACTTAGATGACTTATCAGCCTTGACACCCAACATTAAGTGCTGCAAACCCTCTGGAGGACAAGTTGTGAATTTAAATTGATGTCAATATACCAATGAAATGGTCAGAAGTCTTTAAGATTAAATTCAATATGGTAGAAAAACTACACACATTAAGAAAAGAAAATCAAAATATATAGTGACAATAACAATGAGGCTGCAAAAAATGCAAATCTGAGATCTAAAGGACTGGAAGTGCATCCAAATAAGTAACCACTCTTGAAAAAATAATATTTTCTGACATGCTAAGAAGTGTGTTGCAAGCAGAAAATGAGGTGAAGTATAATTATTTCTGTCCAAATAGTGTAGCAACAGAACTACTTCCAAGTTGATATGTTGCTGGAAAGCTGGAAAAAACTAAAATCAGTCAAAGGAGAGTATAACTTCAATAGAGCATGTGGGACAACTGAAAAAAGAACACAAAACCTGGACAATTTGGTTTAACTTATTTAAAAATAGAAGATTGTGTGTCTGGAGAGAAAGGAGAAGTATATACCAGGGATTTTATAACAGTCTGCCAGGGTGAAAGCATTTCTTATAAAAAGGATAGTGATTTTCAATCATAGAATCATAGAGTCATAGAAAACCATGTTGGAATGGGACCTGAGGGATGATCTGGTCCAAACTTTCATGGCAAAAGCACGGTCTAGACAAGATAGCCCAGCAGCCTTCCCCATTGACTCTTTAAAAGTGTCTAGTGTTGGTGAATTTGTATAAAACTTTATAATGATTCTAGTAAAAGCCACCACAGAATGGAGTTCTTTCACACTTGTCATGGCATTTTACTCCCTGAATTTCAGGGGAAAATAAAAAACAGATAAACTTTAAAATGTTGAAGTATATGGGGATAGCCTCCTTCTACACCTATTGTTTCAGGTTTTAGAACTTTCTAATAGTTGCTTTCACTTTGACAATTCATGAAACAACAGTAAAATATCTCAAGAATTGTTCAAAAATTCTCTGTAAAAATTGTGCCACAAAGGAAAGGTTGTAAAAAATCAGAAAGAAGAAGAGATTCTGAAAATTTTTGATCCATTACAGGTTAAGCAATTCCAAATTGCATTGGCATCAATGCTAAAACAAAACAAAACAGAAAAAAAACCAAAAACCAAACCAAAACAAAAACCCATCTCATTTTTAAAAGAAAAAGTATCAGTTTCTGCCCAAGATTATGGGCTTAAATTAAAAACCAACCAAATAACAATGGTGCAAATGTGAGGCAGGAGTATTGAAAAGAAGCTGTTGCAGGTGTTCAGGACTTGCATGGACTATTCTCTATTTTATATTGCTCCTTGGACCTAGGATTTAAGATCTTAAAGGAAACCTTCTTAGCTTAAAGGAAGCAATTCCTGTGCCCAAGCATATTTCCATGGAACTTGAGATATAAAAGAGCATATCAGTACGTTAAAATCAGAAGAGAACGGGTACAATTATGACATCTCAAAGGACCAATATATGTTTCCTGATTCATCTCTGCTTAAGGGGTAAGACAGCTGCCCCTGTGCATTTCTGCTGTAGATTTCTGCATACTTCAGCTCCAGGCTCCAGGCAGTGTCTGATGTTGCTGGTCCCTGGCACATATGCTCTAAAGAAGGATAATTCTGAAGGTAAAGCTCGGGCTGTTCAGGTCTGTTTCCCTTGTCCTTCTAAGGAAGAACTGTCATTGTGATTTATTTTTTTTTAATATATATGTATCTATTGGAATTTACTTTGCTAGAACATAGACTCTCCTTATTTAGTTGTGTGACCATGGGAACATCCTTGAGGAACTTTCCTCCAAGATCTTGCAGTCATTCTTGATCAATTTAAGACCCCTATGTTCTTTACTGTATGCCCTCTGGCCACAAGCAAAAGCTTACCTATCTCCCTTATTACCCCTCTCTATTGATAGAGAAGCATACCTATACCCAAGAGCTGGCTAAGCTTATGGTGAGTCAGACGTTAACAGTGATGTCATGATATTGCATTTTTGGATTTGTGTAGGATCTGATGCCTTTTTTTTCCAGCAAAAGGAGAGTAAGTCGTTCAGGGAAGAATGGGAGCTGGAGAATGAATGACGGGTGAATGGAAAAATTTAGTCTTCCCTGAGGCTTATATGCTACGTAAATTTACTTGAATAGGCTTGTGAAAACCCAGTTTACTTCACATGTCCTGGTTATTGAGTCTTTACAAACTAATTTCCACTATGAATTCCTCTTTTTCTCTGCCAAGTATATTTATAAAACAACATCTTGTTCTCAGTCTCAGCAGTACTCACATACCACTTCACAAGTTGTCAAAAGCTTAGTGAAGCACTAAGGAAACCCAAACTCACATAATTAAGTTAAACTCAGAACAAATGTTGTCAGCCTGTGTTTAGACTGAAGTTTACTACCTCTTTCAGATGGCAATGGCCTCAAAGTTCAATTTTCTCAATTACACTAGCTGATCTAAAAATAAATTGTAAACCTTGATTCAACAAAGAAAACAAAGACAATGTTCATCTTGGAAGTAGCCAAAGTGATAAAAAGCCAAAAGTTGTCAGCAAAGCCTTTTTGATATCCAAAACCTGTAAAAATGAAATCTCCATAGAAGATTTGAAGGCTGCTCTCCTGTTCATTTCTCCATCATCCATTCTTCTAGGCAAGGCTTTGTTTTTTTGGCCTTGTTATGGGTCTGGATTTCTCTGTTTGAATGCAGAAGATTAAATAAAAATGTGTCAGACCAGGGCAGAAAAACAAACCAAACCAAGCCAAATGAAAACATCCAATCCTTCTCCTAAACTTTTTCCTGAAAACACTTTGAGGGTTAATATAACTGTGTTTTTGGCCCACATTCATCTACTATTCATTACATTGCAATGACAGAAGTCAAATTTCCAGTTTATGATGCAGGAATATTCTGCTTCATGTGAAGACAGAATGTCAGCTCTACTGCTTATGTTTCTTTGGTGGCTGAGCCTCAAGGCACCAGAAAATAAGGAAGAACACTACACTTTTTCAAGAGAAGCATGAACAAATTCCGATGCAAAGGAGCTGCCTTGATACCTGACAAAAAGTAATATTACTTAGGTCTTTGTTGGAAGCTAGTTTTCTTTTAGAAGTGAATAAAGTTCTTGCTCTGACTCTGGCCTTTTCTTTTTTTTTTTTTTTTTTACATGCTTTGTTGTTCACAGGCTTGCTTACCCACAGTGGAAATGATAGGGTAAAAGATTACCCTGAAAAATAACCTCTTTGGTTTTGGATGGTTTTTTTCAGCCAGGTCTCATTCACCCTGCAAGTGCAGAAATGTTTGTGCTGTACACTGGAAGAGAAGGCAAGACATAGAGAAGTCCTGGGGAGCACCAGCCACTAGGAGACTGCTGTGGAAGAGTGCTTGAACTAGCTATCTATTTGATGTTTGAAATTAAAGGAACTCTTCCTGCTGCTGTTCTCTCAATCTTTTAAGAAGCCTTTTCTTTCTTTTCTTTTTTCTTTTAGATATTAAAGATAAATGGGAATGAAAATATTAAAATATTGCATAAAAATGGCTTAATTACTAATTGATAATTAAAACTGGATTTATGACTAATTTTTATCAATTATACTTTTACTGTAAAGACTGTAATTTTTTTTTAATTTAGCAAGTTTTTCTCTTGTGAGCAGAAGATCAGAAACTACCTTGACTATTGCACAGCGCATTATCTGTATATCCACCTGTGCTGGTTTAGAGGTAAACCGGCAAGAGAAACGGACCCACCACAAGAGAGATTTTAAGTCAGAGTTACAATTTAATGAAAGAAAAACTGCTTTCAACTCACCAACACCCCAACAGTATACCCAGTGTCCCAGGGCACAAGCCCAGAGGGGATTGTTAGCCCTGGTGCTGAGACTCACGTGGTTCCCCCGAGTCCTAAGCAAAAAGAAGTGAAGAACCTGTTGGTGTAGATGATGGCCGTAGTCCTGTAGAGAGTGGTGGTTTCTTCCTGTTGAGGGCCTGCTGCTCCTCTGGCTCCCACGAAGAGGCATGCATAAGGCCTTCTGAGCCCCGTTTATGTACCCTCAGGGAGCACCCAGTCCCTCCCCCAGGGCGGGGACTCACACAATGGGTGATTAACTCTATGAGTCATGGGGTATTGGTGAACCGGTGATGGCCCATTAGCACCCACACCCCCTCAGGCCGGGTGTGAGGGTGCTAACAGCTTCCTGGGCAGAAACTGCAAATGGTCCATTGTTCTTGGGGAATGAATAGAGGGTATAGAATACACAGCTTTAATCACCCCCACACAGTGATAACTGGTCCCTCCTGCTGAACTAGGACACCACCGTATTGTCTGAATCTTCTATAAAACACTATGTTCAAACACCCAACCCCCCCAAAAAAAAAAAAAAAAAACTCCACAAAACTTGTGCAAGCTGTGGTCATCTGAACTGTCTAGTCTGCCTTATGATGATCTGAACAGCTCTCAGAAAATCTACTCTGAATTCACCAACAGCCTTTGCCAAAAGGCACAGTAAAATGTAATTTTACAGTTACAGCAAACTGTTTATGATGATTCTGCTCAGGTTTTAAACTGACTCTCAGCAGCAGATGCTGTGCCTTCCATAATTTCTGTTTCATCATGACAACACTAGTCACCCGGATAGACAATACTATTCAGTTAACCACATAAGTGTCACATTATTTTGTAGATATTGTGAATATGATAAGTTTACCTACAGCCCATGTTTTTCAGTGTTTTCCCACTAAAATTTATGATGTCTTTATATCCATTTAAATTGCAGTAGTGCCATTATTTGTTATAAATTGTTCATCTGACCCATCTCACTGCTTAACAGAAGGATTTGCACCCTTTGTTCTACAGTACTCCCATTTTATATCCTGCCCATTAAAAAGAAAAAAAAAACAAAACCAAAAAACCCCCAACGAAACAAAACAAAACAAACAACATATAAAAACCTGAAACTTCAGAAAATAGAAATAAATTCAAGTGGGAAAAAAGTTACGAACAATCTGCTGGATGTTTGCTTGTTGGGGTTTTTTTGTTGGTGTTTGTTTATGTGCTTTTATTAGTTTGTAAGAAAACAGCACTTTTATAGCTAAATGCAACAGGACTATCTTTTTTTTATTATTTTTTTTTATTTGTCATGAGTTATTACTTATTACCACAGCAGCACTAGTTGCTACAGCATAAACATTTTGAATACTGGAGCCTCAGCTTGGAATGGGATGCTTTCCATTGCAGGATGAATGTATAATAGGGCAAATAGTCATTTCATTCAACTACAAAATAGTTGAATTAGGAAATCATTGATGACATACCAACCTCCTTTCTGTCTTGGCAACAAAACTAAAAAGTGTGTATTTAATACAACAAAAAAATTTCTGAAGGTAAAGGTAGAGGTAAAGTTATTGTTTGCTTATAATCTATGGAATCATTTGTAGCAGATACTATAAGAAATACCCATAAACTGTTCTTAAAAAACATACATACCTCTGAAATGTTGTTTTACTGGCACTCTGACTAGGTATAACATTTCACTGTAAAACTCCTGGGAATGCTAAGAAATTTCAGTTTATTAATATGGAACATATAAGGCTTTCACTGTATGGAATTTCTTGAGTCTCCGGGGTGAACAAGGATCAAGGTAAGCCCCATCTGTAAACCAGAGGTATTAATAAGTTATTAAATTTTATGTTATGTTATATTAAGACCTGCATTATTTACATATTTTGATGATGGATCATGAAATCTGTACTGCTGATATTCTGTCACGTTATAAATCCACCATAACCCTGTACAGAAAAAAATGTGATGTATAGGTATGAAGTTTAACGGAACAGGCAGCCATTTCTCTAACTATGACTTGGGATTACTTCTGCATTCAGAAATTTGTTGATGTTGCCCTAACTAATTATCACTTTGAATCACAGAAAAATTAAGCAGAAGCTTTTATGAAAATGAATAATTAAAGGAGATTTTTAATCTTATTTATCTAAAAAGTAATAATGTCCTTAGACTGCAAAGTGTTCAGACCAAGACTGTTTCCTTGTTTTGTCCAGTTCCTATATTCTGGTGAAAATTAATTTTTATTTTTACTTCTTCTGCCAGTGATTTTCACATTAGTTCATTATCCAGACTGACAGCTGTGAATTAACATAGTCAAAACACAGCTTCTCATCTGAACCTCACAACTTGTCAGAAGCTGAACTTAGCAATCACATCTGGGCTGCAAGATGTCCCTTTGTGCTGGAGGGGGCTAACCAAGCTGGGCTTAATTAATGTGTGTGTCCCTAATGCAAGGAAACTTCTTGAGGAGGTTTCCTACAGAAATTACTGACTATTTCTTGTACAGTCTGGAGCAAAAGGGTATTAATGGATACTGCCCTTGGGTCACAAGAACAAGTGGTCCTCAAGGCATCCATCCCACACCATGATCAACATAACGTGCCTTGATGTGTGAGAAAAATGACAATCTGAGATCCCAAAGTATTATCAATAGAACTATTTCACTGAAAGGATAATCATGGAAGTAAATTTTCCTCAAGTCTATATGCCACTGGAAATAATGTATCTACACATTTTTATATACAATATGTAAAATATGGGGGGAGGTGTTTAATTACAAAATTTTTAGCAATATCTTTTAAAAAAACTGGTGTGCTCCATCATATCTGATCAAACTAGCATATTCTGAAAGAATATTTCCTATGAAAAAATTCACTTATGAAAACCTGAGGCTAGCACTAGGTTGCATTGTTAGTATGTAAGTAAATATTCACTTCAATATGATTTACAGCACATTAAATCATGAGCAGCTTCTTTAAAATAGGTAAAGACTTTGATACATGTCAGATCTAGTAAGCAAGACCGGAGTAAATGCCATCACATTCTTATAATGTTTGATTGTTATACAGAATGTGTATCACAACTTAGCCTTTTTATTCTATGCCTTAAAGGAAGGACAGGCAGTGAATTTGCCATTTCATTTTATCCTGCATAAAGCCATAATTCAAAATAGTTTTTATGTCTCCTTTCCTATGTATATTTGTTATTTCTGTTTCACATTTTGGTTAAAACTTTCAGTACATTCCATATATTGTTCCAGCATACATGATGAAGTTATTGCTGATGTTTGACTTGAAGTATATAATATATAACTATATCCTTAAATGTTGATGGTATTCTGGAAAATCTGATATCGTTTAGCTTTAAGGATTTTATTTGCTTGTTTGCTTTTTATAAAAACCAAACCAAACCAAAAAAACCCAACAAACTCCAAAAAAATCTCAAACACAAAAAAAAAATAGAAAAACCAAAAAAACTCCTGCATTACTCATCAGACATTATTTCAAAGTAAAAAATAGTGCAGATACTGATTTTGACATATTCCAGGGATCACAGTTTAGCAAAATCCTTCCTTGAAATGTAAGAAACATAATTAAATGACACATCCACAGTATTTCACAGCAAGTTAAA
Organism: Campylorhamphus procurvoides; assembly: GCA_013396655.1. Taxonomy (NCBI): domain Eukaryota; kingdom Metazoa; phylum Chordata; class Aves; order Passeriformes; family Dendrocolaptidae; genus Campylorhamphus; species Campylorhamphus procurvoides. Next base: position 1,744,452 of record WBMV01008903.1, on the reverse strand, counting down.
ATATCCAGATCCTAGTGAAAGACATCATAATGTTATGACTGATTTTTAAATTACTTTGATTGTTGTTATAGTTTTGGATTTAATTCTTTGTTTAAGAAGAAGTCCTGAAAACTCAAGCATGTTTTGACTATTTCTTGCATTTTAACTTCCTAAATAAACATACTTAATCCAAGAAATATAAATTCTACATAAAATAATCACACCACTTTCATTAAATAAGGTGGATTCTCAGACCTCCTTAATTTCTCTTATTTATTTTTACTTTTTTTTTTCTTGTAGAATGATACAAAGAAAACTCCAATAAATGTAATACTCTTCTTTTTAAATCTTTCTTGCCTGGTCTGATTTAAAGCATTCCAACACTTCATCGGCTACAACTGTTATATGCAGTACGTGACTGCTTAAATACAGTAATTAGGAGGGGTAGATTACTTTAAAATTAGAAGGAATAAAAAGCTTTTTGCAACATATTGCCCTAAGAATTCATTAAAGGAGAAAACTCTTTTATTTACACTGGTACAAATTGTGGGGGCATCTTGTATGCCTGTATGTATTGGATTTTGTAGATCATAAAATCCTCTTCTCCTCCAGATTTTTATAAGACTCTTTTCTCAGCTTCATAAATTCCTTCAGTTGCACCACGCACTTTGCAAATACGTATTATTTTTAATTATAAGTTTTATTTCTGCAGTCCTTTAGAGACTCACTCAGGAACGAAAGCTAATGAAGTGTCTATAAACAAAACATTATTGAAAACACTGACATGGTCTTAGGGGTCTTAAAATCAAAGACATCAACCTTGCAAAGGCTTATGCATGCTTTTAGATTTATGTGTCATGAATAAAGCCAGGCCTATGCTATAATGTTATGTGAACACAGCTATGTCAGCTAGGAATGGATGGAAAAAAATCTCACTCCCAGCTAACACTTATGCCAGAAAAACTTACTGTAGACTCAACTCCCCTGACAGAGCTCAATGTATACCATGGGAAGACATGTCACACTTATACAGACAGAAAAACTCTTCTGACAGTTGCTGCTGAATTTCCATTTGAACATGTTGATAACAGACTCTTAATTTCATTTCACATTTGCTTTCAATTAAGAAAAATGTAAAAAATATAATAATGTTATTTCATTGCAAAATGAGAGTTTTCTCTTTTTTAAAATTTTATTTTGTTGCTTTTTTTTCCTCTGCTCTAAGAATAACCCAAATCCATTATATGAAAATTAATTCACTTAAAAATAGCAGGACATTTATGAAAAGTGTTTCATTTTAACTATGAATGGCAATTTTCATAATTTGAAATGCAATTTTCACATGCTGATCCACATCAGTATGACAGTAATCACTATATATTGCACTTCCACATATTTCTATGTAGTATAAATGCGATTTTTTTTTTCTGCAAATCCATCAAGGCCAGAGTGTTTGTTTGCAGATAGCCCATTTGAAGTATTACAAATACCTATCACTTTGTAAAAATAAATGAAAATGTCAGAATAAAAATTAGGTCCTCAAAAAGCTTTTAGAAATAATCTTGATTAATAGAAATTTATTGAAATTAAGACCAAACCCAAATGTCTATATTAACTACTGTATTCTTAATGTTACCAAAGAAGAGTCCTTTACAATCGTTATGTGTCCTAACTCCAATAACTAACATTTTTGTAAGTCAGCATTTTTATTTTCTTGGTTATATGGTTAGTGACTGATCTGTCTCTGAGCATTTTATTTTATATCATTTTGCTTTGAATAGCTTCCTATTGTCATATAGTCATAGACCTAGATGATCTCCTTATGAAGTACCAAAATACAAACAGGCAGCATTTAATGTGCTTTGAATTTCCATTCATATACACACATCTAATATGTGTAAACATATGTGCAGAGGCAGAGACAAAAACTGTTTATACAAAGGGACTCATTGTGAAAGATATGTTTGCCTGCACATCACTGAGCAAGTCAATGGGTTTTGCTTCACAATATTTCTTTATTTTCCTTTAAAGGAAGAAAAATATTTGCGTTGTAAATAACTGTGTACTGCATGCATATTAATCTATCATTTTACCCATTCCCTATATATATTAACTGTTTGCATAGCAAACCAAAAGCCAATAAAAAAGATGTCACAGTGTCTCCCAAATACAGGCTAGGCCAACATATAACCATTCCATCTTTTTACAAATCCTCAGCAAGAACAAATCAAACAGCTTTTCTGAAATGGTATTTCAACCCATTTGGACCTTTTTATTGCTACTACATACCCTGAAGAACTCTGTAACACTGACCAATATGAGTTGCACATAATAGCTTGTTCCCTGCTGTTTTGGTTTTGAGTTTTTTGTTTAAAGGTTTTTTTTTTTTGTTTTCTTTTTTTCTTTTTTTTTTTCTAGTAAGTTTTCATGATAGCTTAGGTTTTAAGCAGCTTTACTGTGCTTTTAGGGTGCCCTGGTGGTACCCAGGAGATTTTCATTGTCAATAACTGAAAGATATAATAGTAGCCTGCTAAACATCTGCTTGCTCAGTGATTTGAGCTGTACAGTAGCTGCCCTGAAATTGTCCAGGCTGGTTGCAGTCCAATAGCACTGTTTGCAATTGCTGTTGTTACTACTGTCATTATTACTATAGGGTGAAGTTCACCCTGATGCAGAGGACAGCCCAAGGTCAATTTGTTTTATGAAATCCTAGCTCAGCCTTTTCTAACGCTGTTAAGGGAGATTGAAATTGTGCACAACTCTTGTGCTTTCTCCTTGCACAGAATTGAATGTAGCATATGTTAGGAATTTTCTGGTATTTTAAATCTGTAAAATTCTGCTGGGTTTTTATTTAGCATTCTGTAGAGGTATACATAAAAGCAGCAAGACGGGTAAGAGCCTTCTCTACTCATCTTCCCAAGGCAGTGAGAAGGGAGTGAAAAGGGAGATGCTGAACTCTTCTGCCTGCTACCCAGAGATAGGACAGGTGGGAATGGTTCAAAGTTGCACCACAAGAGGTTTAAACTGGACATCAGGAAGCATTTCTTTACTGAGAGAGTGAACAAACACTGCAACAGGCTTCCCAGAGAAATAGCTGAGGCCTCAGGCCAGTCAGTGCTTAAGAGGCATTTAGACAATGCCCTTAAGAACATGTTTTAACTTTTTGTCAGCCTTGAATTGGCACATCCAGGCAGTTGGACTAGATTATCATCATAGGTCTCTTCTCTTCTCTTCTCTTCTCTTCTCTTCTCTTCTCTTCTCTTCTCTTCTCTTCTCTTCTCTTCTCTTCTCTGACCCTGACTGCACATGAAAAAACAGCTAGCAGAAATAAATAACAGATGCAGGGAAACTAAGAAAGCAAGAAACAGTCCACCAATTTTAAAATAAATTCAACCTCAAATTCATCAAAACAATACCAAGAAAAATTACATCAATGTTCCTAAATAAGAGATAATAGGCAAAGCAAGCTCTATATACATTGGTTTGGCTATCTTAATGTTGCTCAAGAGACTATCTTGCCAAATCACAGGCTGTACGAATAAAGCGAACAAACCCCAAAGAAACCCTAAGCCAAATCAAACCAAACAATCTAACAAAAATCAAACAACTTTTTTTTAAAGGGGTATTGAAAATATCAAACAAGAGGGAAGTTTAAATATATTATTATTACTAATCTTAATATTAAATAAGTTTTGGCTTAAGTACAGAATTTACAGAGCGCAAGCAGGAAAGTAATGTTCTCCTAAACCATACCATGGGCAAATACTAACCACGACACTCTTATCCACTCTGTAGAATCTTCCCATTCTACAAGGTATGATACTGAAAAGACTGTTTCTGTATATAAAGAGTGCATAATTTATTCTGTACACCACCTTTGTCGAACAAGCAATACCCTACACATGCATAATCTTTATAGGTAAATTACACTGTGTTTAATCCATCTACATTGCAAAATAATTTTTATGTATGGTATTGTAGCTGCTAAGACATGTATCTAAGTTTGCAGCCTTACCTTTCATATTTCTGCTCTTTTGAATACTTTATGTTCTCCATTCTGCTATTATCACTGGAAAATAGTAAATTATATATTCATGAGATTGAGCTATGTTAAATATGCATGGTTGAGAAGAAACATTTTGCTAAATGTCAGAGCACACTATTCATGTTCAATATGCAGGCTTTTTAACAAAGGGTATCTATTCCTACCTGTCTCATCTGTACAACATGCTTTTGAGTAGTGATCTCATTGTGACCTTTCTGCTCTGAAGTTGTAAGTAAATTTGCACAGTCACACCAGCTATGATGACTTACAGAGTCTCTTTTAGAGAAAACTGAAAAAAAATCTCACAAACAGGTACTTTATATTGAAACAGCAGAGTGATTACAGAAAAAGTGGCAAATCTAGCAGTATACTGTGAGATGTTGCTACAGTTTCCAAGATAACTATACTTATATCTTCTTTTTTGATCCTTCAGGGTTATCTGAGGTAAAAAGACTGCTACTTCTCACTAGTTAATAACCACTTTCTCTCTCTTCAGATGGAGCAAAAGTAGACTGCCTTAAATACAAGTCTTATGAGGAGCAGCTGAGGGAGCTGGAGTTGTTTAGCCCGGAGAAAAGGAGTCTCAGGGAAGACTTTATTGCTCCTGCAACTACCTGAAAGGAGATTGTATCCAGATGGGGGTTGGTCTCCCAAATAACAAGTGATAGAACAAGAAGAAACGCCCTCAAAGGTCCACCAGTGAAGGTTTAGATTGGATGTTAGAAGAAAAAGAGTTGTCAAGCATTGGAACAGGCTGCCTGCAAAAGTGATGGAACCATCATCCCTGGAGCATTTAAGAGGTGTGTAGACATGGCACTTAGGGACATGGCTTAGTTGGACTCAGTGATCATAGAGGTCTTTTACAACCTGAGGGATTCTATGATTCTGTATGTTTTTATTTACAGATACCATGTGAAGCTGAGGGTGAGGTCACTGAAAGAGACTGAAGAGAAAATTCTTCTTTTAAAAAAGAGCATTACTTGACAAAATTTTGAAAGGATACAGAACATACTGGTTTTTATGGAGCTTCTCATATATATGCTACACACATGCTTTATTTTGGATAGTTCATGATCTCATCTGTGGGGTGTGAGGTCAGATTTAGTTAAGGAATGACTCACCATAGAGCTTCGGCCACTGAAGTGTTTTAAGAGGGTAGACAATCATTTGCAAGACTGCCATTGTGCCTGTATTTCTTTCAACTATACCTCTGAGGAATCAAAAGTTCTTCAGATTGAGAGATTGTTGTGTTTGGAATTGGTTTGTGATTGTACTTGCAAATAGTCTGATTTAACAGGTTTTAGCTGATTTTCCATGTGGTCTTTTGACAGTTTCAGACTTCAGGCACTTGATAGAGGAACTAAGAGTCATATTTTGATGACATCTTCATCAGTCACAGCAATCTGCTTTCCATTCTTCAAAAGGAAATGAAAGAGGAGGATGTCTATGACATATTTCAGCATTGTCAGGGTTTCTGCCTTTGCAACAAACAACCTTAATGCATATTCATCATATAAATATTAGGACCTAGCAAACTGACCACCTAGCCTGGGATATCAAGAGGTCATGATATGAGTTTCCAATTATTATATAACATGCAGAGAGAAAAGGTAATATTTTTAATCTTATCCCTCACCTTTTTTTATAGGTATCAGTTTTGTTTGACTCCATAGCTCCCGTAGCACACATTTTTACTTTAGCAAGGCAAATCTTGATAGAGATCTCATTCTCCAGAGCTTCTTTATATGCATTTTGTTGAGACAGTGGTGGTGAATGTTGCTGCATCCAGTTGGCAGCTGGTCACTAATAGTGACATCCAAGGATCAGTGTTGGACCCAGTCCTGTTTAATATCTTTATTTGATGGTCTGGATGAGGGCATTGAGTCTAAGCAAATTTGTGGATGACATGAAGTTGGGTCAGAGTGTTGATTTGGGGCAGGGTAGGAAGGCTCTGTAGAGGAACCTGAGCAGGATGGATAGATGGGTCAAGACCAACAGCATGAGGTTCAACAAGACCAAGCATTGGGTCCTGCACTTTGGCTACAACAACTCCATGCAGCAGTACAGGCTAGGAGGAGAATGGTTGGAAAGCAGCCCAGCATAAAAGGACCTGGAAATACTGGCTGACAGCAGCTGAACATGAGCCAGCAGTGTGCCCAGGGGGCCAAGGAGGCCCATGGCTTTCTGGCCTGTATCAGGAATAGTGCGGTCAGCAGGACTGGGAAATTCTTTCAGTAGGACAGGGATTCTTCCCCTATACTTGGCACTGGTTTGACCTCACTTTGAGTACTGTGCGTAATTGTGGGCCTCCCAATTCAGGAAGGACATTAAGGTGCTGGACCATTGAGGTGGTCCAAGAAGGGCAACAAAACTGGTGAAGGGTCTGGAGTTTGTGTCTTAGGAGGAGCACCTGAGAGAGCTGGAGTTGTTTAGCTTGGGGAAGAGGCTCAGGGTTGACCTTATCACTCTCTACAGTTACCTGAGAGGAAGTTGTAGCCAAGTGGGGATTGACCTCTTTCCCCAGGAAACAAACAATAGGACAAGAGGACATGGTCTTAAGCTACACGAGGACAGGGGTTAGGTTGGACATTAGGAAGAATTTCTTCACAGAAAGAGTGATTAGGCATTGGTATGAGTTGCCCAGGGAGGTGGTGGAATCAGCATCCCTGGAGGTGTCTAAGGAAAGACTGGACATTGCACTCAGTGTGGTGGTTTATTTGACATGGTGGTGTTTGGTCATATGCTGGGCTTGATGATTTAGAGGTCTTTTTAACTTAATTAATTTTGTGGTTCTGTGATGTAAGGCATCAGTCTCTGGAGGGTAAGAACCATCAAACACTTTTCTGGTGACTAATGAATGTCTAGAGCATGACCAATGAAAAGAAGAATGTATCAACTGCTTCTTACTGTCCCTTTAGTCTGCTGAAGATTGTAGAGTAAGAAATTCCATGGTTGTCAGTGAATTGAAAACTGTGGCCCAAGGCGAATCATTGTTTCTATCTGATCATCACCATATCCCTGATTTAAGCTTCAAATGCAGCATCTGCAGGGCATGAATAGCACCATTGGCCTTGATGTATATCTATAAAGTTTTAACTGTGCATTTAAACTGCTAAATTATGAGCTACAAAACTTTAAGTAGTGTCATCTTAGCTCCTAATGCCAGCTTCTATGAGACTGTAAGAGACAGTATGTTTTCCAAGCAATTAAGTTTATTTATAATTGGAAAACAATTCTGAATCATTTCCTCAATGCAATGATGTGTAATGTTTGAGATTATAAATGGGCAATTATCATATTACATCTGATGAATTATAGATTTTAACTGTCAGAGAAATAGATTTCTAATTGGCTACTAAGTATTCCAACAAATAACTACAGAGACAAATAATTACAGAAAAAAACATAAGTTTTATTCATATAGCATTGCAGATTTAGGTAACATTTGAGTGCTAAGTAACTATGAGGACAGGAATTAGAAATAAGTGTGCATTCACATTAATTTCTATCATTTTGCCAAAATAAATAAATAAACAGGTAGACTATTGTAGTTTCTGAATGTAAGTAATCTTGATGTGCACAATCATGATTCAGATTAACATATTTACCTTTTCAATGTCTTTTTTTTTTCACAATGAGAAGGTTACTGAAAGCAAGATGTGTGCACAAGTGTGTGTATGACAGAGGGAGAGACTTCATGGTATTTTGTTTAGAAGTGATTTTTTAATGAAGTGAAGAGTAATGTATAATTTTTACACTGTACTCGTGCTATATAGCTGTGTTATGTATAATAACAGCTAAATGCTGTGATCTTACTGCAAAAAAACTTCCCTGCAGGTTTCTTTGAAAAGCTCATGTCACCTTCACCGACCCATTCAGTGGAATACGTCATTTGACTTGTAGCTTTTTGACAATACAGATTTGCACCAAAGAATCTTGTCAATATACTACAACAAATGTTACTATGTTGTATACACTGAATCAATAACAACTCTACCCTGATAATGCACACAAGTATTCCTGGGATCTAAAACTAAACTTTTAAGTGCCTAAATTTAACAACTAGTATAACTACAGTTCAGATAACATAGAATCACAGAAGCAAGCAAATCAGGAATGGAAGAGGATATTAGGAAGATATTCTTTGTCGGAGTACAGTGTCTCAAAGGCTGCCAGAACAACCAGGATGAACAGTTTATCAATACCACAAACAGACAACTACCTCAGAACTCACAAATTCATGTTTCAAAGGATGTTCTGTAGCATAGATAGAGATTTATTGTATTAGTTAGATAGTCATTCCGCCTGTATTTGTATGCTGTATTGTGATTGGTGGTGGTTACCCGGTTACCGGTTTCCCATTGGCTGTATATTTCCCACTTTCCCATTGGCTGGCTGGTGATGCAATCCCAGCGTCATCATGTGAGGCTGGCCATGCCCCATATATTCCCCTCCTTCCCTGTAAGCCCTTCCCCTCTTGCCGCGATCCGCCCCCAAACTCCTCCCACTTTCCAGGCTCCTCCCTGAACCTATATAAGTCCCATGCTCCCATGAATAAAGAGTTCTAGCCTTCACCCTACCATCGGCTGGGACCGTTTTCCTTTCTCTCCCTTACAGCACGTGGCAATTCTTTACTGTAAGAATGGTGAGGCACAGGAACAGGTTGCCCAGAGAAGCTGTGGATGCCCCATCTCTGGAAGTGTTCAAGACCACCTGGAATGGCCTCTGAGCATCTTGGTCTGGTAAAAGATGGGTTGGAACTAGGTGATCTTTAAGGTACGTTTCAATCAAAACTATTCTATGTTTCTATGATTCAGAAAGTTCCATGGAAGGGTATAATAAATTGACATGGCTGGATACTAGGGCGATTGATCCTTAGGTGTTCTTGGGTATATATACAGTATCTCCTGTGAAATTTTCCTTGACTATGCAGTTAGGGAATCTTAATTTAGTACACAAAGTATATTTATATTACGTGGAACTCTCTCAATGTATGTCCTGGTCAATGCCTCCTCAAAGAGTATTACAGCACTTGTAGGTCATGTATTAGATGATATAGTGGAACATTAGGCAAAACATAAGACACTCAGCTCCTGAGTGATTATCATTGGGATTTACAAACCACTTCTTTAGATTGCATTTATATGCGAATGCCAAGAATATATTGTCACATTGTCACATGTAAAATCACTAAGGAAAAATGTCCTTACTATTTATTGGAGTACAATCAACTCTTCCAAGACAAGAGGGAAGTTCACCTGGATGGAGATTACTTCAGAGAATTTTCATGGTATAACCAAAAATTCCTAGTAGACAGAGAAAGTGGTTGAAAGCATTGGAATACACTGTTTGACTCACCAGATGTAATTCATCTGCTGTGTGTTACATAGACTTAGTGTGTTAGATTTCATTTCATTACTTAATTAATGCACAAAATAACAACTGGAATGAAAAAGATCTTTCTTTTATTTATTCATTGAAAAAAAATTGTCAAGCCTTTTTTTTGTTTGTTTGTTTGGGTTTTTTTGTTCTTGTTTTGGTTTTGTTTGACTCTTCTTCACTGAACAATTTATCCCTTTAGGACCAGATTATAAAGGTCTCCATATGGGGTTGAAGCTCTAAGTAGTTTTGAAGAGGCATCCATACAATAGCCATAAATGGAGGAGGATGAAGTGGAATTTAAAAATTAGTGTAAAATGTGAAGGATTAACAGAAAGCAGTTCCTGTGTGGCAGACTTCTACATTCTGGTTTGCTACAGGAAAGTTATGTCTTTCAGACATTTATCTGGGTTGTTTCAGTAACCTTAGGTTGATAAAAATTTGAATTAAATTACTGTAGAATTTTGCCATAGTTGCTTCATTGACAAATTTAATATCTATACTCTATGATCATGATCCTAGAAGTATTTTGTCCTGACTTAGTCTTTTTATATAAGAAGTCTTAAAGACTTGATTACAACTTTTTTTTTTTTCAAGCGAAATGAGTCACATACAGGTTCTGGTAACAAATTAGTCTTTTGAATACACTAAAACGTATTTTCTGGAAATAGCATACCTACATAAGAAATCCTCAGGCAAGATTTTAGCTTCCTTCTTGTTTACTTCAAAATCAGTTGCATTCTTATCTTTCAATAGAAGATAATGACTTTTTTTTCAGGACAAAGGTACTTCAAATATTTACAAATAGATATTAAAAGAAAAAATCTTGTCACCCCTACATTATCTTATAAAACTCCAAAGCAAAACTTCCTCTTTTGGAGGGGAAGAACTATTCACAGGTTAATAAATATCCTCATAGTGAAACCAATGTCCTTTTTAATGGAAAGAAGATTGATTCAAACACTGAAGTTCCTTAAGCTTGTTCATTGACTGAAGAATATATTAAATAGATTGAGTACCTCACCTGACCTTAGTGAAGCAGAAGAGTACAGGGAGGAAGATAGTTTCAGCACCAAGCCTAGGCCAGAAAACCTAAAAGCAATTTTGCATTCAGTCTATGCATCATCTGAGACACATGCTGGGATGACTCTTAAAGTGACCTCATCTACTCCTGTTTTACCTACATCCTAGATTCCATGAAAAAGAAATCAAGAATATTCCTAACAGAACCCAGTAAATGCTTTAGAGCTACCCACTCTGGGCAACCTGGGGATCAGGTCAATATGAGTGCCCCAGTATGCCATATATAAATGTGTGACTGTATAGCTGCATAGAAGATAGTGTCTGCTTGCATTTGGAAAGCATCATTTTACATTCACATATACTAGTGTAAAGTAATGAAGTCCCCTGTGGTAAATGTCAATCAATACCTATTCCAAGGTTAAAGTACAACCAGCAGTTCTGTGATAGGAATTCAAAGCACAGAATCAATTCACTTTCATTTTGTTTAATGTTTTTTTGTTTTTTCCTTTTCCTAGAGTCTTCTAAAGGATGTGAAACTTGGTGTGAACTTGCTGTACGTCATAAAACATTCAGTGATGCCCATTTATGTACTTGGGTGTGCACATATATATCTGTGTAGAAATAGCAAGTGTGGCATGTGGGTTAAGTAGATCTGTAAGGTTTTATTTTACCTATGGCTGATTTGTTGCACAGAATTATTGAAATATTAGTACTAATTACAAAGCATGCAACACTTCATACTCTAACTATGCTTAATCTGCAATGTTTACCATAATTCATCTGTAGTATTGTAGTGGTTTTGGTTTGGGCCCTTCCTGGTAACTAAGGTCATAACTAAGGAAGTATTCCATCTCATTTCTTTACAGAAGCAAAGATATAAAGAGGGGAGTCGGAAGTCAGGGAGGCATCCTTCTTCCAGCAGGGCTGGAGGGCAGAGAAATTCCCTTTGGTCGCTCTGCTGGGGAGTGGGCCGAGGCATGGATCTGCTGATTAGCCAGTTGGGAGGTGGGGTCCTGAGATTCGGGAACAACAATTTTTTTGGATAAGAGGGAAGTGAAAACTTGTTTTCTTTTTTTTTTTCCCTCCGCTCTCTCTCTCTCTATATATATATATATAAATATATATAAACTGCTTTAGTCCTACTGAAGTTTGGGTTCCTGGTTTTTTTTCCCTCTCTTCCCCCCCCTCCTTCTCTGTGGCCGGGAGGGGTCTTGGGGCCTCTGTCCCGGGCCTTTTGGGCTCTTGGTATTTCGCCAATTTCAACCGGTCACAAGTATAGTTGCATGGAGATGGGTGATGAGTAAATCAGATTAGGTTATTTAAGTAATTTGCTACATTAATGGACAAGCAATATGGATCCATCACTCTAGTGACATTTATATAGTGCATGTATATTTGCACAAATACATATATAGAAATACAGCTTTGTCTCATTTATTGCTGTATAAGGCAGGTCCTTACATGGAGGCATATGTATATATGCTGAAAGAGAAGTCATGGATCATTGATGGCATTTTGATTAATTTAATTTTAATTAGAATAATTTCTTTCAAAACACTACTTTGAAATTAATAAGTGTCAGAATCTCAAATTAATTTTGTGTATGTTCATGTCAGGTAAGAGTTTGTCAAATTACTGCACAAAGCATGGAGCAAATTTGAGTTCTGATGACAGAAAAATGCAGCTCTGCTTCCGTGGTGAGTGAATATGTCTGTAACTCCCTTTGCTCAGCAAAATCCTGCTTTTTCAGATGACATAAATGGGGTCAAATTCTAATCCAGCCTCACTAGCTTAGTTTAAACAGAATATACTAAAAGTAAATGTTAAGTAGGCAGTTTCCTTTAATGTTATATGCGTGTTTATTACAAGGCCAGATATACCACTGTAATGCCCCAGGGCACTTTAGAGAACACAGGATACATATAGATGTGTTTAGAATCACACTGGGGCTGCCACAGTAAATCTCAAGAAACTACTTCTCTGGATAATAATCAATAGCAAAATTAAACACATTATATGCATATATCTCAATGTATATGCTTTGCCAAGTAAAGCCACAACTAAGGAGTAGGCTTTTTTATAAAATGTATTTTTAAGGTCATATCATGTACTTGTTTCCCCTGAAATGGTTATAAATTTGCTGAATGCACTCAAATGAGCAAACAAATGGACTCTCTGAGGTAATCTAAGAATGTGCACTTAGTTTCTATTTCTGTATCTTGACTTTTAACATTATTTTACTTACTGTGATGATGATGAGACTGTGAGAAAACATCCAGACAGACCAGAAATATAACACTGGCACACAGAGACATACACATGAAGCAATAGTCACTCACTTCACTGTGGTCTGGGGATGAGCATAGACACATATATGCAGAGCCTACAATTAAAAATCCCATTAGAAGAATGTTTAGTTTGTCCACAGTTAGGCAAATTATGTTGAAGAGTAATCTAAGGAATTTAGGGTCCCGAGGAAACAAGAAGAAAAGCTGTTTTATCTGATGAAATTATAGAGATCCTTAAAACAAACAAACAAACACCAAAACAAAACACATACAAACCCAGGAAAAAACCACCCAACACAATCATTTCACTTTCTTTCCAGGAAGCTGGTGGTGTAACATCACTGTAACACCACAGTAAGGGAGATTTGAGGATCACACTATCATTTAAACATTACTTTTCACCTGAGATAGTCCAAGGTCTTCTATATCAGTTCTCACACACTGCTCTGAGGCCAATGGGCATTATTCTCCCTCTCCTAAACAAGTGCAAATGGAGACATGGAAAGTTTACTTGACTCAAGTCTATGAATGAAGTTATAGGAAAAAGAGTCAACAGCCTCCAGGAGGTTTCTGTTTATCTGTTCTCTGAATCTCAAGCATAAAATATCTTCTTACTGTGCATTTAGTTGCCAATACTCTTGAGGTTTTTTGCAAGCATTATACTTTCTTAATGTAGTTGGTTTTTTTGAGTTTGGAACTTTTTCCTTTTTTTAAGTGTCTTTTCATTGGAATAACAGTACAGGGAATGTTACAATGATCCCTGCTATTTCTGTCTTCATTTCTGGAAAGATGAGTTCTGCATGAATGATCATTCAAATGGTGTTAAAGTTTGATTTTCTTACACAAGAAAAGTTTTTCATATACTTATCTGTTTTCAGAGTCATAACTCTAAGACTTGCTAGATTGGATATAAAGAAAAATTTCTTCACTGAATGGGTTACCAAATATTGGAATGGGCTGCCCAGGGTAGTTATTGTCACTCTCCCTGAAGGTATTTAAAAGATGCATAGATATGACACTTAGGAACATGTTTTACTGGTGAACTTGGCACTGTTAAGTTAATGGCTGGACTCAGGAAGAGAGGGTTTTTCCAACCTTAATGATTCTATGATTCTATGAATATGAAAGGGAGAGTCTCTCAGAATTCGTTTGGTCTTGTAATGAATTGTCAGGTGTTTCAGCTGTTGTTCAGAGGAGGTCTCCAGGAGGTGGCAGGCCTATGCATCTCCAAATAGCTGGATTTTTTTGTTTACTTTGAAGGCTGTAACAGCTGCCGCTTCTGGTGAATGGATTATAGTGGAAAATTTATACTGAGCAATATGCTGAATAATAATTCTATTTTAATTTGTATATTGTTTGTTGGCAACAATCTGTGACGGTATCAACTTCTAACATAATTACTGACTATCTCAAACTGGCAATGACTGATATGTAGCAGCAGACTGATAGACAATTATTATAGTGTTCATGACATCAAGTTCTGTGCTCAGTAAAGCTAGCAATACAATCTTTCTGGAGCTTCTGGAGGTAAAGGGGATGTGTATGTAAATCTGCCTTTTAATTAGATCCATGTTAGGATGCACTTTTCATCTCATCTCTCAGCTTGTTAATATTTCTCTTAGGCTTGATGTTTCTCAGTCCTGTACATGTAGAAAAGCTGTGGACGAAGCCTATCTGAAAGCACAGGTCAAAGAGTGGTGACTCCTACTGCGTTTTCCTAGTTCTGACTGATTGACCTGCTCAGATCCGGAAAACAAAGAAATGATAGAGGAAATTTGTTGTGGGACTTTTTCTGCACTGGCTTCACCCATCACATAACACAGATAGACTGTAAAAAAGGAAAGCAGAGGCCAGTGATAGCCATTAACTAGCTTCATACATGGTGAAAATCAAAGGGATTGTCCCTAGCTTCATGATTTACAGGGTCATCAGTGGTTTATGATGACAATCTTTACAGAAAATAACATGCAGTTGGAATATATTCCCCTCAGGAGTGGAATGGAACATCCAGAGATTTGTGATGGTATAGTTGAGGTGGAGTTGCTAGATGAAGGAACCAGGTCAGAATCTTCATGAAGGGTGGGAACAAGTGTCCCCTTTCCTAGAGGTACTCTGGGTACTACTAGTTAGTGTGCTGTGTATCCTACTTGTTAAGTTTTAAGCTGAGTGTCACTGAGTGGTATGGTTTGGTCCTTCTAGCCACACCAGTTAAATTTCCCTGTGACAAAATAAGAGAGGAAAGGTTTACTTCAAGAAATGGACAAGTATGCAGCCAAAGCTAGAGCACAAATGGTTTGAGAATTAAACTAAGAGCAGCATAAGAAGTAATAATGTCGCATCAGAAGATATTCTCCAGGGCATCATTAGATCATCTATAGCATATCTCTTTTCAACACAAAACTCACAAAAAATGGTATTAAATATAAAATAAAATGAACTAAAATAAAATTATATAATAAACATATAATTCTTCAAACTAAATAATAAAATCTAATCAAATAACTGGTGATATTCCACATTATGTATATTTGCCAGGCAGCTGAAAAACACTTGTCAGTGTTGCATGCTTTTACTTTTAATGTCTGGTACAAAGTTGTAATGATTTAAAGTTCTTTAACTTTTAGGTTAAGACACATTTTTCTCGGTGGCTTTTACCTCCAATAAAATTAAATAAAAACTTATTTTCAGAAATTAATAGTACATATGTGTTTCAGGACTTTTAATATTTCTCATCAATGGGGCTGATTTTTTATTGTAATTCTGTGTAGTGTATATATCTATCATTAAAGATTTTCTTTGCTGTACTCCATTCAGTTTCATTCTTCCCACCTGAGCTTTGTATGTGCAGAGCTGAATATTAAACATGTTGGAAAACTTAAATTAGCAATGTTTTATCAAATCTTAAGTACTCACTGCATTTCATTTTACTTATATCTTCAAGTCATTGCAAAGAAAAACACTTCTTTAAAATCCTAGCAGTTTTGATATAACAGAAAAAAGGTCTAGAAGATTACAACAGGAAATTATATCTAGCGCCACTGAAGACAAATTGTATAATCAGAAACCCCTATGTGTCATTGCCATATTCATTTATCATTAGGAGACACATTTCAAAATAGAAAGGGGCATAAACTCTTTCTCCACTTGTATAGAAAAAGGAATTGAAAGCCACAAAAAGGTATTCTTTATTAAAGATCACAGATCTGTTGGTCCTTTGTTAATATTTTGTTGAAAATACATTGAATCTTACTTTGCATAGAGGTTGCATAGTTTATCCATTCAGACCTTACTTGTTGCAATATGCAAACATCAGAAATGTGTACTCCTTTATCTAACATCCTTGTTTAGAGAAAGCAATTTCTTTCCCTGGAATAAATAATCCACAACAACCCTAGCAATGGAAAACTGTAAAAAACTCTTATAGCTGGCTATATTTTTTCACAAATAAAGATTTACATTTATACATAAGTAGCAAACATTGCTGCAAAACACTCTGAGGGTCATCACCAATAAGCAGCTCTTCATTTTTTTGTCACTTATAGCATAAATGAGATGTTTTGGGAAGTGATATGTTAATACTGATTTTTTTTTTTAATTGACATGCTGTAGTATCTGATGTGAGGTAGAATTCCAGTTGTCAGGATGATTTTATGGAGAAGAAGTTCAGACAGAATATTGAATATAGTTGTATTTATTTATGTGACAACTCATCTTAAGTTCAATGCAGCTAATGTCACATAAAATAGCCTCTGCCTTTTCCTCATCTTTTCTCACCATATTTTCCCTCTTGGTATGATCAGCTTCTTTAAAATTATTAGAGAAATGCCTTTGCCCAATTAAGGTGCAAATGCAATTATATGCCAAAGTCAATAGTACTTCGATTTTATTTAACAGTAAATGTGAGGTAGCAAGAGATAGAAAGAAACAAGAAAAAGAGACATAGGAGGAGAAAAAGACTGTGACAGAGAAACAGATTGAGTGGGGAAAAAGAAAGTACCACTATGTGGATTCTAAAGGCATCCCATTGGTCCTCTTCTTGTGGTCTCTCAGTGGTGAGAAACCCAGTCCTGTCAAAGTGATGGTTGCAGTCTGGATCTGTCGAGGGAAACATGGGGTGGTGAAAGAAAAAGCCCGTGGTGGTGAAGGAACTCCTGCGTGGTGAAAGAAGTCTGTGGTGGTAAGACTCCTGTGGTGAGGGAAGCAGTGCACTGGTGAAGGAAGACTCTGTGTTGAGTGAAGTCTGTGCCATCTTTTATTTGTCTCAGGTTAGGTGGGAACAGCCCCAGTATTTCCCCTGGGGCAGAGGGTTTTACAGTAATACTGGATCATGGGACATTTCTGGAGTCTTGACGCCTTCTAAGATGTTACACGTGCCTGTTATGTCAGTGCAACAGACTCAGTTATAGCTCACCAACAGAGATCAAAATCTTCAGGCTATGCGTGAATTGTCTCTGGAGGGGAATTATCACAGCTGACTGATTTGTGTAAGGACAAAGAGATCTACCCCATCTCACAGCATTTGCCTCTCTTCATATCTTGTTCAACACCCAGCCTGTAGACAGAGGTGTAGGTGTGCACACCCTCAGCACCTGGGCAGTTACTTTGCACATCATCAGCTTGTGCCTTGATTGTCTGAGCCATTAGTATTCCAATCTTTCACACTTGTGGATACATTCTTCTCCTGGGACAATTGGACACAAGCACCACCTTTATCTTATCTCAAATTCCTGTCACAGTCCAAATTAGTAGGCATATTCAGAGAGGAGACAGCTTTGGTGAGTAGTTACTTCTTTGCCAGTTGCTACACTGAACAAAATTCCTTCAATGATTTTAATAATGTTTAAACATAAACCATTTCAGTGTCTCACAACCCTACATCCAATAAACGGGGGATATAAAATTAACCCTCCTTTTGTTGCTTATGTTTCTAGAAAGTTTCTTTATTGTCTTTTACAGTTGTAGCCAGACTAAGTTCCAGTTTGGCCCTTCTCTTCTACTATTTTGTGGGCACATTTTTAACTTTTTAGGTTTGGTAGAGAACCCGGTGAAATTATTGGAAAGTGTCCAGTGACTTCACTGGAGGATAAATTATGGCAAACATGGTTATTCCCTAGCTCATGTGGCATGTTCCACTATTGAGCTCTGAAAGAATATTGATTTCTATTTTTCTGATGAAGGCAGGATTAATGAATCACTTATTGAGGGAAGGAATAAACTGTGGGTATGAACTGGAGGAAAATTATTTGCCTTCTTTAATTGGCTCTTATTTGCATATAAGCACATTGAAGGGAGTTTTTAAAGTTCCTCTTAACACTGTCCTTGAAATCTCATCTCCAGTATTTGATCATGGTATCAAATAGCTCACAACTATCATCTGCAAAACACACATTGTGTCTTTACTCTCTCATTGATACTTTTAGTTAGCATAAAGCAGTCCACATCTTATTAATAATTAAGTGTATTTTTGTCACATATCAACATTTCCTTACCTGTATGATACAACTGCAGTCTTACAACCAGCTTCTTAATTATTTTCTTATCAACAAGACAAAACATATAACTGCTCTGTTCTTTTTAAACATTGAACTTTTACTGAAATATTTCAAATACCTTTCCCCATGTATATTCTCCGTCACTGACCAAAAGTCATTTCCATTAAGTCAGCAAAGAAACTCCAAGTGCTATTCAAAATATCTATGTTTCCTGGGGTACAGACTTCTGTCCAAGGGATTGTCATGGTAAACCCATGACTTTTCAGGTGTTTTGACACTTGTCCACATGAATACTTTTACACATCAAAACATGCATTACAGAGTCATTTTTCATACTTGTAAGTATTTGTAAGAATCAGTTTAAAGAAAAATGACAGCTATAGTTATCACTTGTGTAAATAAATATTTCCAGACACTTCCATACTTTCAATCATCTCCATGCTCCTAGAGGTAGTATTTTTCAAATATATCTGCCACTAAGAAAGTTGTTTGGAATTATAGTGACATCAGAAATAGTTAGAATATTGTTTTCAGCACTGTAAACTCAGGAGCTTCATATTCAAGTCATTTCCTCTTACTCGTTTGTTTATTTGGTTGGTTGGCTGGTTGGGTTTTGTTGTGTTTGCTTTTTCTGTTTGGTTTTTGTAACACTCTAGCTCCGGAGCCATGGGCTCACAGGCTTAGCTGGGAGTTTTACTTCAATGTATGTATATAGGAATCTTTAATACCTAGAGATAACATTAAGAGAATGAGCCATGGACTTGTTTTCAAGAGGTATAGTTATTAATTTAAGGGAGAAAATAAGGGAACTTGGCAGAGGTTCAAAAAGGGCACTAGATAAACTAAACAAAATATCCCAGCACAATACTAACCCAGCATGTATAAATCCACAACTCTTAAATCAAGCTCCAATCTATCCACAGCACTTAAGTCAAAGTCCAACCCCTCCAGCTCCAAGCTACTCAAAGCATCAAGAAAGAGCAAAGAAAGAGGAGCAGAGGGAGCAAGAAGAGAGATGGAGAAAGAGGGAGAGACCACTGGAACCTTGAGGAAGACCACCTCTTACATGTCCACGTTGCAAACAAATTACTTTGGTTTTATCTGCTCTGGTCCCTGTGGCCATCCCCCCAGGCTGTACCTTTGACTCACTGGCTGCTCTGGGGTTCCAGGCCAGGCCAGGCCAGGCCATGACAAGGGGCAGTGTTCTCACTGTCCCTGCCAATCTGAGGCTGGGTTGGGGCTCCAGGCGGTGTGGTGTGGTATAGTTTTCCTGTGGGCTGTTTGTGACTGGCTCTGAGGCTTCTCCTTGTGGGCTCCATGGACTGCCCTGAGGGATACGACACCACGCCACCTCCGTGAGGTTCAACCCATCCCTTTCCCATGCACACACACACACATAGCACAAAGTGGTTCTGACCTAGTAATTACTGATCTGGTGTCTAGCAGTTTTAACAGAAGGTAAATATGATTTTTATTTTCTTTTTTTTTTATTTTTGGCAGTCAAAATTTCTAAATACTGACATCTTTAGTTAATTTTCTGGTACTCAAATTTATGTATATTCCTAACATTCCAATTAAATTCTAGAGTAGAATTACCCATATTCTTTATTGATTTGGTTTATCCAATATCTTACGATTTATAAAGAAGAGAGTGTGGCTAGATTTTGGAAAATGACATTACTCATTTCCATTTAAAAATGTCTTCTAAAGGCAAAAGCTATTAGTACTAATCTTTTAATGAGAACAAACACTCAATTGTACATTTTTCCAAAGAACAGTTTGCTCTTTGCTCTCAACACTTAGGTGATCATGCTTTTTTAATATTCACTGTACATGAAATGTAAAATAGTTCTGATTGTGTTTGAGGTCTTTTTTGATGTTTCTTCATTCACTTTTAGTGTTGCTACTGTATTTTTCATACTTTCCATAATGCTTCCTTGCATGGAAAAATGGATGAATATGACTGGAAAAGGGACAGTGAAGCCATAATACCTGAGAGAATGTGATTTATGCTGCTATAATTCATATATTGTGTGGTGTTAATGTGTTTGCATATAACTAGATTGCTCATGGTGAATAACAGAAATGTAGATCACACATTCTAATGTAGCTGGAATAAGTTTTGCTTAACAGTAGCCCAAATTAAAAAAATAAAAAAGTGAAAGTTTTTCCTAGGAAATAATTCTTCTAAGTAATTACAATGACTATTCTTTCTTTTCCCCTATTGAGAAAAAATTAGGATCTAATGATACATCATTGAAATCTATTCATAGTTTGCCATCAGTATCAAGGAATATAATACTCAGCATGTTTCTTCACTGTGTTTTTTAAGAAAAAAGACTACATAATCTAGTCTTAATTCACTAAAAATAATATGAAAATATCATAAATGTATTTTAAACCTCATAAAGTCTATTTCCTAGTACAAACTGCTTTAATGACTTGTCCAAGACCTACTGCAGGCTTTAGCAGAAATGTCAGCATTGAATAGATAATTCTCTCCCCTACCTCCTGCCTAGCAGCAGAGTTCAACAGTGCTTCAGTGGCATATGAAGTTTTAATACTTCTAATTTATTTTCTCAAGAGAAGGTAAAACTTTAAAGTAGACCAACTGCCTCTGACAAATTTGTTGCCAGCAGAGAGCTAAATGGAAAAGGAATCCAGAGCATTCATCTTTCACACATGTTGTATATGAACCATGGATTTACTGTGGGCAGATGAATTTCAAAGGTGGACACTCCTGTTTCTGTCTCATCTCAATGGTGCATCTTGTGGCAGCTTAAAACCAGCAGGTATGCTTTCAAGTTACGTTTATATGAAAAGCTAAATTTGGGCAACAAACTTGACCCTCAATTTAACTTTTTAAGCACAGAAGTTACTTGAAAATAGTCTTGTATTCTTTACACTAAAAAACAAATAAATCTTTGTTACAGTTTCAAACTCAAACTGGAATTCCTTCCAAATAGCTTGGAGCCAATGCCCCAGCGTCGGTAAAGATGTTTAACAAAAGAGACAAAAGACAGGCATATGTGGATATTATCTACTATGGCCAGGTCTTTTGTTGGGATCTTCCCCCAGCAGGGGAGAGAGGGGGAAGGGGGGTTGGTGCTTCTGGCTTTCTGCGCAGGTCAGGGAGCTCAGTCTGTCACTGGAGCGAAGAGGACGGGGACACAGAGACGCTATCTCAGCATCACTGAATACTGGCTTTGTGTTCCTTTTCTTCCTTTCCCAACTCAACTGTGTTCATCCGTGGGTGATCATAACTACTACAAACTTGCCATAAGGAAAAANTTGAACTAAGATAATCTTTTGGTTTTGATGGCCTTTTCCTTCTTTGCTTCATCCATTATTTTGAAAAGAGTTCCTCATATAAGAATTTCTGGTCACATATAAAATTCTATAACCAAGGAAACCATCAAGCATGTTATATGAACTTGTCCTGAAGTTCAAAAATCAAAGTATTTTCTAAAAATTTAAAAACAAGAAAAGAACTCCAGCTCTCAAAAGAGTATTCTTTTCTAAAGCTTAGTTTTTACCATTTTTTTTCTTTTTATTCAATTTTTTTTGTAGTATCCATTTCACTGGTGTTATTCAGCTTAACATCTTACTCTTACACTGAGGGCTTTATTTCACTCTTGACCATCTTTTTTTTCTTACACTTCTTGTTAGAAACGTTAGTTGTTTTTGAGATGGCTCTACGGCAAAATAGACCTAGAAATGCCATAGCATTGAAAGCCTGGGAAGCCACACATACACGTTTGTCTACATGTTTTTAGGAGCTATAGGTGTTCTGTGTACACAAAAATTCATACACACCAATACACAGGTATTTTCTTTATTTTTTTTAAACTGAGAATTAAAACACAATTCTCAAACTTTCCAATCTGTTTTAAATTGGAGTATGTATTACTTAAAGACTATTTTACCAGAAGACTGAGAAGTGATTATTTGAGTCTTCTCCATCTGGAGTCTCTCCATTGATTGCAGTGGGAGTTCAGTTAAGCCCTTAATACACAACATTTTCTTTCATAGAAGAACATCTGCAATTGGGTCATTTAATTTATTCTCACACTAATTTAGGATTATTTCCCTACAGTAAATGCATTGGCTAGTTTAGTTTAAAAAATTGCAAAAACTTCTCATCTGTTCTGAAATTCTCCTCAGGACTGTTTTCAAGTTTAACACGTTGTATCACAGCAATTTTATAATTTTATTGAGTAATTAACAAACAAAAATGAAAGCTCCCACCCCCCTTCAAGTTCCCTCACTCATGTTCTTTCTTTATAAACATATTCTTCTTGCTATCCTCACATTTTCAAGGTATATTTTTTTTATATGTGTTCCATTATTTAATGGAATAAGCAGGGTTTAACCGATCCTTTCTTTCTTCTTTATAAATTAATATCAGATTAGCTTCTCACTGGTGTTCCTCTTTCATAATTTTCAGAAAAGTTAAAGTTAATTATAAACTTATATCTGCTGTTTATTTATTCACTATGCTATCATTTCTCACATATACAGGCAAAATTGGCTTGTCTCTTTCCTATTGAGGAAGAACGTGCTCTTAACTGACAGGTAGCGTCATACTTTTCTCCTAAAGAAACAGTAGTTACAAAAAATGAAAAGAAGGATTTATTGCTAATGAAATAAAGTCAAACACTATGATTATTTATTTTTCATATTTTAAAACTCTGTAGAAATTATCACTTAATTTTAAAACTAAGGTAATCACATTCTGTAAAACATTTAGATGAAACAACGAAGTTTAGCTTAATATAGATTTTTCAGATTCTAAGGTCTTGGTTGTAGTAGCAATTAGGAGAAAACACAGGGAAAGAAACCAAACTTTCTGAGCGATAAACTAATCTGTAATTTTAGGCTATCAAATTTATCAAACTGTATAATATATATTAATTTCTCTAGTGTTTCTTTCCAATTAAAAAAAAACATTCAAAGTTTAAAAGTAGTTTATAATTTGTATCTTCAAGGTCTCTTTAGCAATTTCATCATTAAATAAACTTATATACTCCACACAGTTTCCTTTCCTATTTCTCCTTCAGAGCAGATACCCTGTCACATAAAACTGTATCCTGTGTGGTGAAAGCAATGAGGAGTTCAGCACTTTTTCTCAAAGGCACTGAATACTCACAGTATCCTCAAATATAATTGATCCTCAATAGATGAGACAAAATTTAAAAAGCTAAATTCATGCTCAGAGATTCAAGAGAATTCATGAAGTAGAATAAGGTATGTTCTTGATTCATTAGGAAGAAAAGGAATTTGTGTAAAGTATGACCATGCATTAAAAGAAAGGAACTTTTTTTCCCCTATAACAAAATACTTGTTTTCCAAATTGATAAGTAATATATATGAACTGCCTTTCAGAAATTGTACTCTGCTGCAAGTCAGACAAAGACACTTTGGCTGAATAGGGAACTTTTCAAGAAGCTAAAAAGGCAAAAATAAAACTCATGATCTCAGGAACTGATTCTTTGCAGGTGAAGTACAGAGCTGTGGTTCATTTATGCAGAGAGAACACACAAAAAGGTAAATGTCAGTTAGAGTTGAAGCTGGCCAGTGTTGTTTCAGATAACAAGGGCTTTCTTAAGTACGCTCCTTGAAAGAGGAGATATAAAGAAAACATTGGACCGATACTTACTGAAGACAGTCATCTGACTAACATGATTAAGAAAAATCTGAGATATCCAACAAAGTTCTAGCCTCTCTTTTTAATAATAGTGGTACACTCTGTCCCCTTGAGTTGGAGGATCACGAGTGTGGTATCAGCAACTTTTCACTTGAGATGACTGAGATGGTAAGGGGCCACCTGTATTAGCTGAATGTTCATAAGACTGTGAGAAATGCTCACACTTACCAATAAAATTCAGAAGGGGACAAAGTCATTGAAGCAAAACTAAACTTTTTATTTAACAAATTCAGATGAATTGGTGTGTCACTCTGGCCTAGGAGACAGAAACAGGCCAGTAAGAAAGAGAGGTATTTATACCCTATCCCGGCTGGGAGTTCCCTGCTTTCGTTCCTATTGGCTAGGTGAAGACTATACTGAGGCATTAAAAGATTATATTGATGCATGCTGAAAGGCATTTAAAGAAGTATGAAGTCATTAGACACAGTCAACACAGGGTTCATGAAAGGAAAGTCCTGCTGAACTAATTTGATATACTGCTCTGATAAGGTCATCCGCTCAGTGGATGAACAGAAGGTGATGAACGTAGTTTCTCCGGGTTTTTAGTAAAGCTTTTGATACTGTCCCTCACAGCATCCTTCTGGACAACTCTAGGGCCAGTCCTATTCAATATATTTATCAACATTCTGGATGCACCAGTTGAATACACCATAAACAAGCTTTCTGTTGATTCTGAACTGGCAGATGATGATGCCAACAAATTATTCTTTGAGGAACTAAGGGACACTTCCAAGTGAGCTGCTCTTGTCCTTGTGGAGGACTTGAACTTGCCAGAAATCAACTGGGAGCATCACACAGCTGGTACAACTTGGTCTAGAAGATTCCTAAAAATCCTGTATGACAGATGGTGCATTTAGGCCATAGTGTCGTCAGGCACAAGTATAAACTGGGAGATGAGCAGCTAGAGAGTAACCCTAGAGAAAGGAATCTGGAGATGCTGTACAATAGCAGCCTTAGTATAAGGCAGCAGTATTCCCTGAAGCCCAGAGGACAATCCTCATCCTGGGGTGCATCAATCACAGCATCACCAAGTGATCAAAAGAGGTAGTTAACCCAGTGTATTCAACATTGGTTCAGCCTCACCTTGAGCATTGTGTGCAATTCTGGGCCCTATAATTTCAGAGAGATCTGAAGGTCTTTGATTAAATCCAGAGGAGGGCAACAAAACTGGTGAAAATGCTGGAAGGAGTGTCTCTTGCTTTCTACATCTTCTTGAGGGGGAGAAGTCCAGAGGGAGGTGTTGATCTCTTCTGCCTGCTACTCAATGAAGGAAATGTGGAAATGGATAAGCAAGAAATATAGAAGGAACAATGCCTCTTTCAGGAGGAAATAATGCATCATAACTTTATTGAGATTATT
This sequence comes from Campylorhamphus procurvoides, assembly GCA_013396655.1. Lineage (NCBI taxonomy): Eukaryota > Metazoa > Chordata > Aves > Passeriformes > Dendrocolaptidae > Campylorhamphus > Campylorhamphus procurvoides. The sequence continues at coordinate 1,719,180 of WBMV01008903.1, read as the reverse complement.
TATGATAGAGATATATATTTATAATAGACTGACCTTTATAATAAGGTCTGTCTAAGTGATGTGTGTTTAGAGTTCAAAAATGTACTAATTGGGAAAATTTACAACAATGTTCTTAAAGAAACTATGGTGGGATAGAAGGGAGGATCTTCTAGTCAGTCTTGTCAAAAGCTGTTAAAATCTAAGAAAAATCAATTTTTCACTGCGAAAATAGTCTACCACTGGGGTCTCACCAACACCTTGTGCTCTGCAGTATATTCACAAACAGTCTTGTAAAGATGACGGACACTGAGGTCACAGAGGTTTCTAATTGAACTGTTATTAAATGATTTTAATAGAGTAAGATAAATGTGCATAGAATGAATAGTTGAAAGACTTTGTGATACTAAGGATAGAATTAATCTAACCTAAGTTTAGCTGTCTGGAAGTTTGATATCCAGACTAAACTTGACATTTAAGATTCCAATACAGAGTTTGGAAAGAAATTTATACATTAGAAAGATGGTCCATCAATTTAAGCTTACAAAAAGATGAATCATATACTTTACTGTTTATAGGGAAATTTTAGATAATGAACTTGGGCCTGATAATTTACTTTTTCCCAGCTGTGAGAGGAAACCCATACAAGTAATCTGGGCAGTGAAATGCTAGATAAAATTCAGTGCAAATAAATGTTAAGTAATGCGTATGAGCAATATAAAACTTTCTATATATACAGCAATGAGTGTATGTATATAAATTATGCATACTACTTTATTCAGAAAATAGATTTTTAATTCATGAATAGTTCTTTGAAATTGGTAATAAAGTGACTAGGAAAAGTCAAAAACACAATGCAAAGTAGGAGTTATCTGAAAAGAAACACATTTTAAAAGCCAGGAAAGATATCATCACAGCACTATGTAAATCAGAATCATACTTATCTCCAGCACATTAGCTAAATAAAACTGGGGTGGGGGGTAGGGAGGGAAAGAAAAAAGAATTCAGGAGAGACTGGCTCAGATCCTCAGACACATAGATGACTAACTGCCAGCTTCAATAGAATTACAGTGTTTGAAGAGGTAGCTCTGAATGCTTTCCCAACACTATAAATTTACTGTTTGCTAATCTGACAGTTCTTACACATGTGTAAGTCCATTTAACACACATTCTTTAGTGACAGCATAAAGTCACTTTGCAGTGGACATGGCACATTATAACCATATTTTTTGTGCACTTAAATGCAATGATATTTCTTTGGGCACTATTTTTTTATTATTACTTATAGGCACATACCTATTCACAGGCTGGCTGGTTGGCAAAAGAAATTACTCCATTAGTCTTTGCTTCTCATTAGGATAATTTTGGCAAAAAAGAACTTCTAGTTGGCTGGACTTTTGTCACTAGTATTTTTGGTTTAATCTGTGTTTTTAATCTCTGTTTGTTGTTACCCATTTCAGTGATCTTCAAGACAAATTCTTAAATCTGTATTCCTTCCAAATGGAAATTTATAGTAACTTCTAAATTGTATAGATTTGGAAAAAATATGCAGTCTCATGGCTGTGTCATAGGTTTGCTATTCCTCCATTATGAGTATTTTGTGACAAAATAAATGCATAATAAGAATCACATCGAAATCAATTCCTAAATCTTCCAGTAGACATAATATAACTGATGAATAATTCTTAATAGCAAATGAAGTACAAAGAAATATTGAAAGTTGGCTGCAGATGAGGAGCTTACTTTGACAGTAGTTTGATTTCAAAGAAACAGTGCTCTGATTTTACAATTATATTTTACATTCTTTACACTTTACATTTTTTTCTCCTTGTAGTTACACATCATCTTGTACAGGATCTTTGTTGTGGTTAGAGAGTACACATACAGTGCATTCCTCCAAAGAAATATCAGTGGAAAGTGACAGTAGGAATTATTGGTTAGCTGTTACGGAAAACTTTTGATTAAAAAAGTGCATGCTTTGGCTGCTGTTTCTAGAAGTAAGTACCCTCAAGGGATTTGATTGAAAATGTCAATCGAGGTATGACAGATAGGTTGTAAAAACATTAGCAGTGTTTCATGTTCTACCACTGTTCATTATGTTTAAACTAAAACTCTACATAGATATTGCATGACACTTCACATATTATTTAAAGGTCATTCCCAAAATGTTAGAGATGAAATAATGTTTCTTTTGGGTAAATATGCTTTGAGATTTGTCATATGGAAAAAGGATAGAAAAGATAATGAAAACAAGATGAAATCTAACTAGGTTTTCTCAAATGTAATTTTTTCAGTCATTACTGAATTCCTTTCTGTGACCCAAAAAAAAGATTTGTCATTTACTATTTGTATGCAAAAAGTATAAAGATGTTACTGAGAAGACAACAGAAGCTTAAAACAAAGGCCTAAGCACAAACTATTGGGGAAAAAAAAAAGACAAGAAAACCCCAAAACCACCCAGACAAAGAAACAAAACCATAAAACAACCCCCCAAACTCAATTACAAAGAAAAAAAAGCAAACAAAAACCACACCACCTTTGGAAGTCTCATAAGAAATCTAGTATGATTTTTTGTGTCCATATAATATTGGAAGAGTAGAAAATTCTATTAACACCAACAATAATGAGATTACTATATAATGAAGTCCACTGCCTATTCTTTTGAATAATTTTCCTTTGGAAAACTTTGACGTATAGAATATAAATTAAACTTACAGCTTCAACTCTGTCAAAACTATGTTGAAAATACCATCCAATATTACACATATGTGAATGAAATAAATACCAAGTTAAAGAAAGAGAACCATGTCATAAGTAGAAACATGAAAAAAAGTAGAAACTAAGGCCCACTATATGTATGGAATGGAACTCAAAACATTGACTAAGTCCTTTACCAATCAGTTTACTCCTTGTGCAATGTTAAAGCAAAACACGCCCCTTATAGACCATATGTTCTTATTCAAATGTGACCTAATGTTTTCATAGAACGCTGCTACGAGGCCTTTTTCCAATTTGTGTCTAACTGTTCATCAACTTTGTTATCTGCATCATCATCCACCAAACACTCTTCTCCCAGCAAAGATTGTGCTGATGGATCATATTACTTCAGTCAGACATTATGAGCGGTAAGTGACAGAAGGAGCAGCTCTTAGGATGCTTTGTTTCTTCCTGGTGGGTAAATGACTATTACAATGCTGTTTGCCAGGTTGAAAGAGAGAGAAAAGAAGAAAGGTATGTTGCGTCCCTCTGGTATATTCTCAAGGGTGGCAGTTTTATTAATATATTTCATCATTCATTTGCATTTCTGTTTTGAGTTCTTAAAAGTATTATTGAACTGGGCTCCATTTGAAATGTAACCAAGTAAAATACTGGAAGCAGATGCAAGTTTAGCCTGAAGCAGGCAGTCAAGAGCTCAGTGATATTACCACTTCCTAACCTTGAAGTTTCAGCTTTGGCACAGAATAGGAGGAAAACACTTTGATTTTTTGTCATTTGAATCAAAGGATGAAGGAAGGAATTCTTCCGAATTGGGAAAGAAGGAAGGAATTCAGAAGGAATTCAGAAGGAATTCGGAAGGAAGGAATTCCGTGGGAATTCAGAAGGAATTCGGAAGGAAGGAATTCAGAAGGAATTCGGAAGGAAGGAATTCAGAAGGAATTCAGAAGGAATTCGGAAGGAAGGAAGGAAGGAATTTGGAAGGAATTCGGAAGGAATTTGGAAGGAANTGGAAGGAATTTGGAAGGAATTCGGAGGGAACGAATTCGGAAGGAAGGAAGGAAGGAAAGGATATGTAGCTTCTTGCTTTACGCCAGTAACCATTTAAACCAACAGACTTATTTATAGAGGAAGACTCAAACACATTTCATATCATTTTAGCTACTCATGTGAAGTAGTCTAGAATTCAAAAAAATTGGATTGATGAATTTTGTCTCTTCATGCCTCCAGTGATTACAAGAGAAATGCAAAACAATTGGGATCTTAATCATACTTGAAAATTGTGTTCCTTTACATAGTGGACTACTGGTTTTAATACTAATTACTGTATTTCTGATTTCTCTAGGTTCCAGGTTGTTAAACACATTGAAGATTTCATGCTTGTAAATATCAGCTTCACCACCCAAGTACAATAGATTTTTCAAATTTTAGCCAAATTTTTCCTTGTGTATGTGAAAAAGAGATGCTCTGCACACTCCAAGAGTCTCTTAGATAAAATGAATATGAGCCCAAACAGCTAAACAGGAAAATATATCTGACCTTTAAAAAACTAAGTCAGTTTATGGTTCAAGAAAAGGGACAGTTAAAATCATCTAATATGATTGGATAGACCACTGGATAGAATTAGGATAACTAATTCCTATGGCAGTTGTTCTTTTCACTAGATAAAAAGGTATCAAACCAGAACAGCTTTAATTGAATAATTTCATCCAGAAATATTCTAATAGGTAGCAACTCTTGGTATACTTCTAATATCAATTTTATCCAAATTCTATTCTATCTGAGGTGTTGTTTACTAGTCTAAAGAGCTCTGTATTATCAAATTTCTCTTTCCCTATGGTTCTTCATACCTTCTTTCAATCTTGAATCTCAGAGTGGACACATTTTTCATGTAATGATTCCTTCACTGCTTAAACTAAGATAATATAAATCCTTTTTTCTTACATAGTCTACTTTGTCTACCCTAAGGGTGTCTATCTAAGAGTAACAGTAACTCGTTAGTCACAATGAGACAGGCACTGAGGTAATTTTCAACTGATTATCCCCCATGGCTAAGTGATATTATACTAAACCATACAAATTTATATTAATAGACATTACAGAGTAGGAAACTGACCCATCCTGAGTAAGGGTAGTAGAATTTTACCTCCAAATAAAATTTAAGAAGTCAAAAAATTGACAATATATTGACCAGCAGAGAGAAACGTGACATCTTAAGGTCAGTTTCTGGTAATCAGAACATGATGATACAGAGGCAATTTAGTATTCATATTTTACATTAAATTTAAGAGACGCATTTCTTTTTACAGACAGATAAATCTTTGACAATATGTTTTAGCTGAAAAAAGTTTAAGTCCGTAAGGAGTTGTTGACAAGAAACAAAGCTACTCAAAACCAAATGAATAAAGCTAACAAGATTAAAATAATTTGTGTATGAATAACAAATCAGAACAGCTCCAAATGGTGGCAAATATAATTCTCTTTTATGTAAAAGGGCACAGCATAATGCAAGTGTATAATATTTGCAGCAGCTGTGTTGAATGGCCCACAAACAACTCTGTCCTCACTGCTTTTGTTTCAGTTCTTTTTCTACCTTTATTTGAGCAAAGATCACAGAGGTCTGTTTTATGCCAGATCTGAGAGGGAAAACCAAGCAAGCAGGCAAACCTGGCACAAAAATTGAAAAGAGTGTGAAATGAAAGAAAGCCGTAGTTCATATGCCACATATTTTTCTTCTGCTTTTTAAGTAGCTGTTATTTTTATACCGTAAATCTGGGAAATGTCTTAAGTAAGTAAAATAGCAATCAAGAAGGTACTTTTTTCTTAGACACATAATGTACTTGTAAGCAAACACCTTGTTTTGAATCATCTCTCAGTCACTATTCCCAATTATGATAATATATATTTTCAGAAATCCTTGTCCCCACTCCCTCCAAAGATATTTGGTCAGACCAAAGACTATTATTAAATACCTGCATGATGAAAACTACTTGTACTTCTATGGAAATTAACATGTTTCTAAATAATACAACATACTCATTCTTGACTACCATTTCTGTCACTTCATATGTTATCTAGCTTTCTCAACATAAATACTTTTATATAGTTCTCCCACTGAACTATTTAAGTTTTCCAATTCCCAGATTTTTTGAAATTAATGACAAATCATAGAGAATGCTTGACAGCTATAAATAAAAACATTCTGGAAGCCTGCCCTATTAATTAAGACTTTCATATTAATACTTAAAAAAAAATAATTAGGGGAGTCATGAACACTTCACAGAATTTTGAGCTGGTTGGAATACAGTTTTAGGTCAGAAAAAACTTTTTTTCATGTCTCAAATCAAATATTCCAGTATGTGTTTTTGAGAATATTATATCTATCCTGTTGATCCAGAATTGTGGAGTGAGGACTGTTATATAAATTTCCTCTTTTTCAAATGGCTGCTCTTTTCAAATATACATATTTTTTTTTACATCTATTTAGTTTTCCTTTCTTTCACAAACCTTTAGTTTCTTTCTAATTACACACATACGAATGACACTGGGGCTCCAAGTGTAGCATTATAAGTTTCCTAAATTGTACATATTAAGATGAAAAATTATGTAGAAGACATATATCAGTTCTCTATACTGTGAATGCTTTTCACACACAATGCTTCTGAGTCACAACATCTACTTTTCAACTGAAATTGCCAGTCATCTGCTTTCTTTGCCTATATTCACAGCACAAGTTCTATTTACTATGGTTTATGTAAAGCAGTAGGTGGATTTCAACTTATTGCAATATCTACTCAAATGACATTTGATGTGATACTAGAGTAATTGTGTGTGCAACAATATAAAAATAAGTACAATTCATTGACCATTATTACTGAAGAAAGAATCTCCAACTCCCCCAAAAATTTGATCCAATGTGTACTAGACCCTTATGATGGCAATTTTTATGCTAACTTGGCTCAAATCGCAAAGAAATCTTTGCATAACATTTTATCTTTTGGGCTGCAATAGCAAACTCAATTATTTTGCCTGAGGCAGTAAAATATTCCAAAATAGCATTGTGCTCTTATGTTCCTTGTTAGTCAGCCATTTGTGACAAAAATATTGACAGCTTAGGTAAGCTTAGAAGCCAGATCTATTGGCCTATTTGCCCAAAACAAGAGGTAAAAAATTTTACAGCTCTAAGTCTGGAATGTGCTTATATTTACATTTGAAGTAGGTAGTTGTATTTTGAACTCATGACTTAGTATTGTTTTTACACATGAGAATGCAGATGTCAAGAAAAAACAAACAGAAATGGTTTTGATCAGTTTTGTTGCTGCTGGATGACATTCCCGTATAAATATACAAAGCTTAAGGTGTTATGGCTCATACCTGTTTTATACACCAGGGCTACACAGTTTGAAAAGGTTATCTTTGGTCTTCCTACCTTTGTATGAAGAAATATTCCAGATATCTTATAACTTGTGTTGCATCTGTTTCCTTCCTTCAGATTGCACAGTAACTCAAATGGTCTTACTTTAACAAGTATTTTACCATTTCTTAAAAGACTTGCAACGTCATAAATGTTTTAAAACAATTTTGTACATTTGTTTGAAACAGGTTTTCAATTATTTGCTTTATTAAAATGGCTTCTTTAATGCTCTCTTTTTTTTTTTCAGAATAGGTGAGAATGTGGCACTCAGGATATTGTAAGATCCATGCAAATTTTTGAGTATTGTAGTGTTTAGCATTGCATTGTCCAATATACATCTGTTTCAGGGACCTACATCATTCATGTTGTTGAAATGGAGTCCAGGTTCTCCCCAGCTTACACAAGAAAATTCAAACTCTTAAAAATGAATCTCAAAAACCATAGAACATTCAGATTCTCTCACAGTTTTCTCACTCTACTCTTCTCACTTCATAAGAAGAGTACTGTGTGAATAGAGAAATTTTAAACATAGTTTTGGATACTTGTATTTGACTTATGTCTTTGACTGCTGCTGACCTAAGCTTGAGAAGATTTTGATAATGAAAACAGTGAAGTGTTATGCACTGATTTGACTATCTTGTCCTTTACTTACAGGGTGAAAAATGCATAATGAATTCAAGTTACTATAAATTTGTGAATAATTGTGCAGTAGAATTCTGTAGTAGACTGCTTATCCTAGTATACATTCTTGGAAAATTCTTGATGGGTAGACATGCACCAATTCATCTTTTGCATAATGAAAACTATTTAAATTCTATTAAATCTACTGTTTCTAAAAGACAGGCGATCATACAGCATACACAAACAATTGACAGGTTAATTATGCAAGGTTTGAGTGTTTGAATCACATTTTCTTATGCCAAGTTTAAAATATTTTGTCTTTAGGTAATTATGTTGCCAACTGAGAAGTTTAGGGAAAAAAGAAAAAAAATTTCACAGAAAGATTTACTAGAGAAACAAACAATTGAAAGAATCATACTTTTATTGCATCTTATTTGAGGTTAATATATCCTGAACTTTTCATCTGCTAATGGGATTAACAGAAAATAATAACAGAGGCTTCATTCAAATGGAAATGGAACAAGAGAAATGATGGAGTAAAGGTGTAGGAAATACAGTGATTTTTCTCATCCACACAGTTAGATGTACACAGGGAAATTAGATCCTGTCCCCTTAATGAAATAGCACTTGAGTTATATAGCTGTCGGTCTTCTGAAATTCATGCAACAAACAGGACCAAGATGACCATGACCTCATTCCAATGAGGTCAGGAAGTATCATTTCTATTTTATGGCTAGAAAAACTGAGACAATTGTAGAAGGAATATGTTTTACCCAATGTTATGGCAGAAGTACATGTGAAAGGTAAGTATGGAAAACATCGTTTCACAGCAATTCTTTATTTATTATAAAGAAATATCACTTTATTCTTTTTTAACAGTATGCCTGCAATCTTCTACTGATGTATATATAAAGTACTGTTATCTGAACAAAGAAAATACACATATGCATTTAGTCTATGGTGAGTATTTTTTCTTTTGATCTTGTAAATATTACCTAAAATTGTGCTTTTAGTTGTCCTGCTACCTTTTGGAATATTTTTCAATTATATTTATTGACTCAGTCAAAATCACCATTATTGACACATACAGGGGTTTTTTGGTCCGTGTCATCAGGAGGTACCATAGGAATACATATATTTACAATGGGCAAGGCCTATGTCTCTGCACATAGGAGAAGTTTCCCTAGTCACCCTTGAAAAAAACCAAACCAACTAAACAAAAAAAACCCAAAACCCAAACAAACAAAAAACCGTAACCAAAAGAACAAAACCAACAAAAAGCATTGTGAAATAGGACTTCATTATCATTTTGACCTGAAACATAATTAGATTGACACAGACACTGAATGGTTTATGAGACCATTTCCTTTGCCACAGAAAACTGTGTGGGGTGAAAATAAAGTATGGTGTTAATTATGGCTGAAAGATACGGATCAAGCAGTGCAGGCAATACAAGTCCTTTCTGCTCAAATGTTCCAGATTCTGAAGCCTTAGTGATAGTCTGAATGTTAGCTTTCTATTACCGTAATCAGAACTCTCTTCTCTTTTTGGGTTTCAAATTTATACTACATTTTTCAAAAAAAAAAAAAATTAAAGCTGATAATTACATTAACTTTATAGGTTGCATGGCTGAACAGTTTAAATACAGGCATACTGCAATTATATTTTATAGAATGGAGGGTAATGAAAATAAGAATGAATTAAAAAAAGTGTAAGAGACATGGACATTTGTTATGAATTGGCCTTTGTAGGTGTGTGGCTTGCAGAAAATAACTTTGTTACAACTCCTTTATGTGATGTTTAGGCAACTTTTATCACAAGTCCTTAGATTGATAGTGTAAAAACTGGGTTCTCAGGGTATATATGAAGTTTTGTAATTGGTTTAATTCCCTCAAGTTTGGATACTTTTGCTATATAATATGTATATATCATAAGTCTTTTTCTGCTTGGCTTATTTTCATAATAAAGTTTTGCCACATGCTACAAAATAACTTATATTCTCTGCATTCATTTGTACACCTTTCTAAGCCTGTTATGAATTTCCTCTTTTTTCCTGAATGATCAAACACTTTACAAATTCTACATACCATTCATTAGCTACTAGACTGTGTCAGAATGGTAACAGCTGCAACTGAGATGGAAAAATAGTTTCCATTATAAATCTTTATATTAAATATTCTAACAAAATATTCTCTTAAACTGAGTGCCATTTTTGGTACTTCCTGGCAGATTTTATTTTCCAGAAGATAAGAAAGAGAAAAAGAGCTCAAAAAACTGACTCAGCCATTTTTTGACATAGTTAAAGCTGCCAATCTGTTAGGTCATTTTTCTCAGATGTAGTATGGGAGTTTTATTGCTGATGTCTACATTAGCTAATAATGAAAAAGAAGCATCAAGTGTTGTCCACACCAGACACATTTCTAGTCCAAGGCAGAATCTGCTGAAATGTGCCTGGTCTGTGAAGCACTGCGTTGACAACTGAAACATGGAAATTGGTGGCAATAAGGTTTTCTTCAATGATGTATCCCTCACCCAAACTGAACCACAATTATAGACACACTGATCCTTTCCTCATATAAATTAAAAACACATTCTAATCTGAAGAAGCAGTATAGCATCATGAGTTAATTTATTTGTTCGGTAAAATAATAATTTCTTTGGCAAATGAGAAACCAGTTGTATTTCAGCCAGTCAGCTCTCTTTTGGGTACTTTTTACCTTATGACAATGATGGGGTGTAGGTTTGCTAGGTAGAGTACTAGTTTGGCTTTTTCTCCTTCATCGGCTTCCATTTTATTTTGTTTTCGTGTACTGGGTTTTGATTATGTTGTTATCTCTGTTCTCACCATTTTACCATGTCTTTTTCTCTTCTTCTGCAGAGAAGTATCAGAGAGGTGCTGGGAATATTAACAGAGCTGCTCTAACAGACTAGGAATGGGAAACAAAGATAAGGGCAGGACTGACACTTATTCTCAGGTGAAGATATTGAACCTGGTTTTTCAAAAGAAATGGGCCTTTACAGGAGAATTAGTTAATCTCTTCTCTTCCTTATTCTCTTAGGAGCTCCATGCAATTCAAAAGCACAAGTCCACATGAAAAAGTTTAATGCCTCAAATAACATCCTGGAAAAATCTTAAAAATTACACTACTGTTTGTAAAATGAACTTTAAGAAATGAAAAGAATAGTGGTAGTGACTCCCATATGGTCTGAAATAATATCCTTGTCTTTTCTTGAGAGTAGGGCTGGAAGGAAAAATGAAAGTATTAAGTCAAGTTGAATATAGCAGTTCTGTAGGGGTAAATAAAAAAGAATGCAAAAATTGTCTGGATTTCTTTCAGTCCAGTCACTGAAAGCAAGAACAACTTCTATTTCTTACACTAGTAAGCTCGATTTACCAGCATTTTTTGATGAGTACACACTGACTTAGTCTGCAGTCTTGCATGGGCAGACAGTATGACAGATAGCTGAAAGGATGAAAATCAGATCTACCGGGGCAGTGGACACATGGGAATAATTTGCCACTGCACACCTTTGTACTAAATTTCACTTGATACTAGAACTGCTCAAGTGTCACTTAACAAACACTGCCTTTATATATGTTTGTAGGACATATAAACAGGACTTGCATTGTTCCAGTGCTGGGAAAGCCTGCCATATGAAATCAACCTGTAGTTCACATCTTTGACCTTAACAGTATATTGCATAATTCTTCAATTACCGCGTGCCACATGCAGCTATAAAGAACTTTCTTAATACATTAAGTCCTATACTGTGTGCTCTAGAACTTATATCAGTTATTCCTGCATAATTTGATTAGTCATCTCCTTCAAAACTGAGTCTCTATATATAATCTTTTTGTGGTGGATTTGAATATTCAGTTAGATCACAATACTCTGTGCAAAACAAAATAATATTATGATAATATAATGGATGCACTGTGTAGTATATATTCTTCAGAGAATTTATATAAAATTTAAATGTTTCATCACAAACTAGAGGTTCTCTACATTGCATTTCAAGCACAGACATGACCCATTGTCATTCATAATTTCAAATACTGTAGATAAGCCTAAACTTAAGAAATTTTTTCCATGTTTTGGAGAACATGAGGGGAGAAATCCTGCATCTGCAAAGCTTTTTGGGTATGTGATTCAGCTTGTGCTATTTATGATGTTCAGCCAGGTGCACAACTGTTTTTTCCATTTATTTATTTATATTTATTTGTATTGAGTGCTATGATATGCCTGATACCAGCTTTTTATGACCCAGCCCTGAAGTCAAGGGTAACTGAGGTTCTTGTTCACAGATCACTTGGAGCATGTTAGAGTGAAACAACACTGAATGACTGGTGTTTATATACATATGTAAGTATGCACATATATATATATGTATGTATGTATGTGCGTATATATACAGCAGGTTTATTTTAGACCAATTTCATTGCAACAGAAAGAAGGTATGTAGCCACTTTGGTTATTATCTACAAATGGGACAATATAAAAGTATAAACATATCACTTAAGAAAATATATAAGGAAAAGAAATAAAGAGAAAGAAAGGATATGAGTAGATACTGGAGTGGAAAGATACCACCAGCTGTGGACCCAGCAATGAGGCTTTCTTGTTGGAATTTTCATGTCCATTTGTCAAAGTAATGGTCACAGTCATGATCCATCAGAGGTGAGGGAAGCCCATGAAACACACAGTTCAACAGGTTAATGTACCCATTGAGGAAAGAATGCCGAGGTACCTCCCATGGAGGGGGGGAAGTTTTACCCTGTTGGTTGCAACACTATGGATCGTCTGGTGGAACGCCCCAGAATTGAGTCTGGAGTTACTTGTGAAGCTTTTTGATGATTTATGACCCCTTCTAAGACATGACCACTGTTTCTCATGCCAGTGTAGCTGAGTCAGTTATGCCTTATCAGAAGGGACGAATACCTTCAGGCCTACCTATGTATGTCCTGATACCTCCCTACAGGGGAGTTTTACACTTGAGACAGTTGTGTAAGGGAGGACATTGGCATGGTAAAAAGCATTATCCCACCTTGGCAGGACCTGTTTCTTGTCGGCCTTCTTGCCCATCTGTTTCAAAAACCAGGTTGTTGCTAAACAAAGGTGGGTTTGTTGTGGTCACCCTCTGGTGGTTGCATGCCCTGTCTCTCTTATGTGGATAAGAGGTTTTGTCACCACACACAAAAAAAACTCCTCCTCCCTTTTGCAGGGTGCAAAGATGGCCTCAGCAAAGCACCCTGTTTCTTTTGCAAATAGCTGATTATTTGAGTCATTAACCATTAACATTTCAGTCTCTCACACAGGTGGATAAACAAATGAGACCTGATTTCATCATGCGGCAAAGCTGATGAGATCTGTAAGTAGCCTGAGCCTCACCTGCCATTAGTTTGTAAGGAAAAACATTGGGCACTGCAGATTGCATGGAGGAATAGTGAATGTAAATGTTGTGTCTACATTAGCAGTAGAACAGGAGCAAGTGTTGAATTAAGCAGTTAATGTCGGAGAATGGATAGGTATACTGTACACACTTAGGTAGATTTAATTTCATTTTACTCTAGTCAATTTCCAGGGACTGATGTCTATTAGCAGACAGAGAGCATTTAGGTGCACTCATGGATCACATCTTCTAGTTTAATTTCATCAGAAATGAACCTGGGTTGTGATCTCTGAGCCCATGCTAATTTATATGTGCAATAACACACAGTAAGTAGGATTATCATGAGAACTGAGTGAAAACTGCAGTTCTGATTAAAATTAAATGCTAATATAGACGACAATATAACATTGAGAAAGAGTATCTGCTGCTTTGAGAATTAACTGAATACATATAGCATGGATTTAGCCTAAAGGTCTCAACAACTTGTGTTGATTATTCTTAGTGGAGTTAGGCAGGCTGTGCATATTCATGCCTCACTATCCCTCATTAGAAGCCAGTGTGAATACTCTATAATCAGACAGGGTTAGGAAAGTCACAACACATATTTTGGGCTTATATTCACTTTTTCATTCCTGATTCCAAATTGACAGCTAATACAACTGTTTGCCTTTTACTTTTCTCTGTCATTACTTTTAGTTCAGTGACTGCTCTCTAATAAATGTTTGTTTTAAGAAAATCAAAATTCTTTCAATGATCTGGATTTTATTTTTTTCAATGAATTAGTTTGCTATATTCTTCTCTAACAATCTGAATGCAGAAAAATAATTCAACACAAAATTTAAGTATCCATAATATTGTCTTCTGCTGAGATTACTGTGCACATATTTACCAAAGAGTAGCACACTGACCTACCAGTTAGCCTCCCTTATGAAAGGAGGGCTTTGTGAATTCTTTTGTTCTTAATGGCAGGTGCTTCTAACTCTGGAAAGATCCTGATCTGATAGCTGTTTTTCTGTGATCATGGACAGCTTGCACAATACAACAAAGGTGGAAGATTGTTGCCTTCCCTAGGGTTGCTTAAACTTACAGTCTTGATCTCTTGACCTTTAATTTCAGCAAGTTTGATTGCTCAAGGAACCCTGGTGTGCATACTTGGAGCTAATATAGTATTTTGCTGTTCAGTTTGTTGTAAGCACTTTTACACTGACATAGTTTTAGAAGAGCAATAGTTTCTGGGGATCTCCTGCACATCATGGAGTTAAGAAATAAAGAGCAACTGACAGAACAAAATAACCCCTAGACTCACAGTATGCCATGGGCAACAAAATATTCTGTTATGGATATTACAAATACTTATGTGTCACAGAACAATGGTGAAAATGTCAGAGGCTCCTTGTGTTACATTCCCCCAGTAGGGCACTCTGGAAACATAAGACCTAAAAAAAGGGCAGTAGAGCTCAGAGAAGAGGGTTCAGAATAGAGGTTAGGAATAAATTAAAAATAAATAAATTACTTTTGCTGGTTTAGCAGATGAATAAGAGAACAGTAGTAGTAAGAAAATATAAAATAAAGTTCATCTCACAAAGCCTCGTTTGTTTCCTACATGTTTTTTCCCCAAGTAAATTAAACCCCTTCCAGCTGAAAGTTCTAGAATGAACAATGTTCATCCTAAATAATTTTTTCTGACTTGTGAAGAAATAGCAACGAGAGACTGAAGGCAATCCAATTTAGATCACCTCATAGTAAGGTTGTTAGTATGTCCTCTTGCAGGTAGAGCGCAGTACCTCAGGGAAAACAGTCAGATAAATTTTAGATGATTGCAATTATTATCCGACTTCTGAGTAAGAGAAAAAAGGTTTACTCCCCCTTCTGAATCTCTGAACTGAGGTCTTTGGTTTACTGAAAATCCAAAATGTAAAATGTTCTGAAAATACCAAATTACATTTAAAACTATTTTTTTAAAACATGTCACTACTATTTTTAATCTATTTTACCACAGTTATTAGTTAGGGAAAAATTCACTGAATGAAACTGTTTTCAGTGAGGAATCATTAGACTATGTCTCAGTGTCTGCTCACTGGAAGGACTGGTGATCTACTGGAGCAGTTGGGGGGTTCGCTCCCCTGTTTCCCGTCCCCTCCCGGGCCATGTGGTCAGCGGCAATGTGGTCTCCAGATGTCCCAGCAAAGAGACACACACACACTGTAGGGGCAGAAAAACAGAGAGAGATTTATTCACCTGGCCAGGGTATTCATAGGACTTCACAGCCTATAGTATTCAAGGGGAAGGGTTAACAACAGACCAGTCAGAGGGGGTTTCACATAGCCTAGGCAAGGTTTGCATATTAATTAGGAAGACAAAGGGTCCAGGGAAGGAGAGGGATAACTCAGGGATAAAGGCAAAAACTTCATGTTACAACACAGTAAAAGAGGCATTCTGGCTGGGTTCTCCATTCTCCTCAGAGACCCATGTCTTGCAGGATTTATTCCACTTCTGATATTGTGAGTCTATTCCCACAGTCTACCAAGAGATAACACAAACTGCCAGTGGCTTACAGCAACAGAAGGACAAAGTAGCCTTGGTGAATCACAGCACTGAACTCAGAGAAAAGCTCTTAATTCAGACTAAAGAACTTATGCAGACACACCCGCAAAGCCATTGAGATGAACGTTGTTCAGCCCCCTCAATACGTATCCCGTTATTATCTGGTCCTCCATGTACAAGCCCTCCGTGAGAATCACTCAAGTCTGCATGGCTATACCAGTTTGTCTAAATCATCCCAGCTTGCTTCTGACAGTCTAATTTGCCTAGAGGGAGATTGTGGTTCTGCAAACCAACTTGCTGTATGGTGTAGTTTGGCTACTTTCTTCATAGGATTCAAAGCACTCAGCTATAAAAATAGTAACCAATGTAAACAACAATTATTTTAGCAATAATTTACTAAGATTAAACAATGGAAACCTTGGTGAGGCTACTCTACCAGTCTGCATCCCTCCTCCTTTTCTAGTGGATTTACAGTCATGCATTCTAACAGAGTAAAAAAGTTGCCCTTTGTGTTTTATTTCTTTCACAGGTCTTGTGTAAGTTCTCATTTTTGTGTCTGCTCTTTTCTTTTTCTTTTCTATTTTTAAACCCCTTTTTTAAATGTATATTCTGTTGTCAATAAATTAGCTGTTAATTCAAGCTTCTATGTAAAAGTTCTAGTCCTCGTGGTTACAAGGCAAAGCTTGAAAACATGATTTGAGTGCAATTGCAACAATTCAAAGCCAGGTGCAAAGGTAAAAGCACAGCTTTTGTTACTATGTGTGAAAAAAAAATCTAATTAGGTTATCTGTCTTATTTATATCTCAATAAGGCAACATGACAAATAACTATCTGCAAATACACACACAGCACAATGATTCATTTTTGCAGGTGTTTACTGTCTCTTGTATTTCTCAAGCAAATCCACATTTGTAAATTAAAGCTCAACAAGTTTCTGAATATTCATCTAATCAGATTATTCACAGTTTTGTCTTTCACATCATACAACATGAAAACTTTTTTGTGTTTGTTCTGAAGAAATGCAGTTTCTAAGTAAAAAAAAAAAATAACCAACAGAAACCAACCAAACAAAAAGGAACAGAAAAGAAACTCCACAATTAAAAATACAGGAATTGGGGTTTGTCCTTGGCCTTTCATCAGTTTATTTTCTACTTATTTTGTGCTTCCAGTGGTCAGCATAAACAGAATGATTTGTTCTGCAGTGGTAAATCAGTCTGCATCTATTACCACTCTCATTGTATTATTCTTTCAATGTAGAACTAAAACTTTATATTTCATCCATAATCCAGCTGCTGGCACATTGGGAAGCCAGCATAACAAAGTAGAAGAAATACCAAGATTTTTTGTGTGATTGGGAGTTTCCAGCTGAATCCATATATCACATATATAAACTGGGACACTTTCTTAGACTTCAAAATCTTGCAGCGTTATTAGTTTTCTCAATGTGAGTTAGTTATATCTGACTGAACAATGTCAGCTATCCTTATTTTGCTTTCAGTGCAAATCTAATTACCTGGTGAATTTAATTCTAAATTTCTAGCATACCCTCAAAATCCCATTAAGGTCCTGACATTAGAAGAAATTTTTAGTTCACTCACAGTGGAAAAGAGCCAAAATGCCAGCAGTACCTGCATCCACAACTATTATTTTCTGTAACCCACAATGAAAGGGCTTTCATCTTCTAGTGCATTATCCTCCTTTTATTTCCCATTTAATAAAAACCCCCAAACTAAATTAAAATAAATAATTTGCAGTAATGTTGTAATTATTTTTCAGTGGCTCTGTATAACTCTACCTAGTTCTGTCAGTGGAGACAAACTGACTTGGTAGGGTCCGACTGTCTCTAAAACAACCAATTAAGTCACCCCTGTGTTGTTTAATAAAGACAAAATCAATTTCAGAATAGCTTTGGAGATCAAGTGCTGAAACACTGTAGAGTGGACCTTCAATTACTGAGCTGAAGAAAAGTGATCAGTGGTAAGAAAAGTTTTTATCAAGAAACTTTTATTTCTATTGTAGCACCTGAACATATCCAAAAGTTTTTGTTATTGTATAACCATAGAAATTTGGCAATTCTTCTCCCAGAGAACTGTAATCTTTTGTCAGACACAAAACTTGTCATTTGATCATTGGTCGCTTTCTGTAAGTTTACCTCTTGTGAAAAATACCCCTAATAATTTAAGAAAAGTAAACGTGTTATGGAACTGAAAACAAAGTGAGAGGTTTTTATGTTTAATGGTTTTGGAGAAGTTCAAAAGTATTGTGCATAATTCTTTATTGCCTTGACAGAATGCTACAAAATTAATGAAAACAAAAAAGAAAAAAAATCAGAAGAAAAAGTTTTGATTTTACTTAAAAACAAGGTATAGGTTAAAATTATAAATGGCCACAATATTTTCAACATAGTATTTTCAATATTATTCCTAATTTTCAAACAGTGCTTGTATACCTGACCTTTTTATTCAGAAATCATTTTATTTAATCAATTACTCTCCAGAGCTCTACTTAGCACTGTTTTCAGTCACAAGAACCTGTCTCATTTGAGAGATGATATTAAATTTCACTTGGATATCAGCACTTTTCAATGAGAATAAGCCTATCATGAATTTGATGACTGCTTAGTCAGAAATCATCTGAAACTGTAAGTGCTTGTGATTGATCCAATTGATCCATGACGCTTAACTTTCTTTAGAGTTTAACATCCCTTGTCAGCTCCTCCATACAACTATAAATCACTAAATAGAAAATTTATTTGATTTATCAGTACACTTTACTAACATCTGCTATTAAACACCAACATCAGCTATGCCTTCCTATCCAGGTGAACAACCTGAGGACAATATACCTGACTGACAAAAAAATACTGCCTTAGATTCAATCATCCAGTAGTGAGGCATCCTCAGAATTTTTCAATATTTTTTTCAACTCTCAGTTCATCACAGTTCTGTTCCTGGACAAGAGTATGGAACCAAAGTTAGTTCATGTGTATCCCAGTGGAAAGTGTAAGGTTCATTATTTCACTTAC
Organism: Campylorhamphus procurvoides; assembly: GCA_013396655.1. Classification (NCBI taxonomy): domain Eukaryota; kingdom Metazoa; phylum Chordata; class Aves; order Passeriformes; family Dendrocolaptidae; genus Campylorhamphus; species Campylorhamphus procurvoides. The sequence continues at coordinate 1,700,494 of WBMV01008903.1, read as the reverse complement.
ACCTGTATAATTTTAGAGATCCCTAATTAAATTGTGAAGCAGTGAGAGTTATTTCTAACCCTAGATATTACAAGTGGAATAAAGCTTATTTTTCATTTAGTTATTTTTCATTTGTCCTCCAGCTGCAATTACTTAAGTCCACTCTAAAAATAAATATATCAAGCAATGGGAATTTTCCATACACCTGATGAAAATGAATACAGTAGTATAAGGATCTAATTGTTCAGAAGATTTTAATTTCGATATGTAAATCTCACAATTCGTATTTATCAATGTTTTCCTTCTACTGAACCACCCTCCCTTTAGCTGATATTTGTGCACACCAAATCACGTAGATTGCAAGCATATATTTTTGCACTCCTGATAATTTTTTAGTAAACTGCATACCAAAATCTTTGTCTCTCTTCACCCATTTGGATCTTTCTTTTCTTGTTTCATTACCACTTCACCAGTGTTAAGATATTTTAAATATATCTATATCCTATAAATATACTAGATATATTTATATTGAGATGTTCTATAGTACATGCTTTTCAGATATATCTTTATCATATCATTTGTCAATGTCAAATGTTTCTTTTAAAAAGATTCTTATAGAAAGTGCTGAAAACAAAACTTTTCTCTTTCAGTTTTGACATCCCAATATGGCTTCTATTTCTTTTAGTTTCTCTTCTGCTATTATTTTAGATCACATCTTTTGAGTCTCAGCTGAAGATTCTTGCTGACCTGAATTTTCAAACTCTGAGCTAAGCTGCACATTGTCTGACTATAGTCCCTTGTTAATTTTATAGCAGGGCAAAGGTGCTCATGATGTGTCTTGCTGTGAATGAGTACCAGTGTCTTTGAGAGAGGACAAAATAACTCTGTACTTAATATATCTGCCCTCTCGTGGCTCTCTATAGGTGGTCAGCCATTCCAAATTACCTTTGTAGTCTGATTTTTCTTGCTTGTATTATATTGTAGTATACAGTGTTTCAAGCCAAGTGCTCAGTATTTGAAAATGTCTAACAACACCACAAAGTTATTAAATACATATCTTCATGTCAGACACTTCCGTCACTTAGTCTGGCCTGACACATCTATAGATTGTCTCCTAGAAAGCTCACTAAATGCTCTTGACAAAATCATAACGTAATGTTGATAAAAGTATGCAGCAAATTGCAATAACTTCTGGTAATATGAACTGTTGGCCTTTTTTTCCAGATTTTTTTTTTGTTTGTTTCCTTTTTCTATATTGTCTCCAATTGCCTGGTTATTTGGGATTCTGCTCCTACTTTCACTTCATGAAATCTTTAGCCAAGGCCATGGTTCTATTTAAATAAAAATCCCTTTCCATTTACTTTGACATTTTTGAAATTAGAATCCAGACTCTGAAATGAGGGTCCTGTCTCATGTCCTTTTTCTTGATTCTTAGCTTGTCCTTTATTTAGCTGCAGGCTAGAACCCGCTTAGAACTGCTGCACAGAGAAATTAGGGTTAGTAGTGTTCTGGCAAAACCTGACCACAACTAGATTTCCATTTCATTTCTCTGCCTTTCAGGTATAACTTCATACATCACCTGTGTGACTTGTACATAGTGTTCACAAGTGATAAATAGACTCAATAAGCAGATATGATACTCCAATGTAAACCTTACTTGACTAACAGGGCTATATTAAAGAATTGCTTTATCTTCACACTTTATCCTTCTTTCAGGATGTACACTTTTAAGAAAGTCATATATAGGTTTAGCTCCAGGGATCGTGCAGACTACTTGTTTTTCACACATTTCCAAACAACGCTTTTCAAATTATTTTCTTATATGTAAAATCTGTGAGTTCAACCTAGGAAAAGGTAAAATAACTCTGATGTATCAGAGATATCAAGGAGCATGAAAAAAAAGTAATTTCTATGTTCTTTTGGTAGTTTGCAACATGCCTACTAGATAGAGGATGTGAATTATTTTTGCCCTTTCTACTGACTTGTGCATTCTATGTTAGAAAAGCATGCAAATTAACTTAAAAAATCTAAAGTAACCAGAACTGCTTCCTGTTTACACTTTGCAATTTTTGCAAAGTATTCCCATTTAATGTTGTCTTTATTTCATTTTTTGTTTTCTATTAACTCTGAGTTCCTCCTTTTTCAGCACCAAATATTCTTATAGATGTTGTTGCCTCAATGGATAAATACTGTTCAGTGACTCATTAAGGACTTGAGGAATACTGTATCCCATGTGCTACCCTTCCTGGGAACATACTCTCCATTTCCATCCTGCCAATTGAGTCTTGATGATTGGGTAATTCCACTGTCAATATCTTTATTAATCCTGAATTTTTTTGTCACACACAGAGGTCAAATTATTAATCTATAATTATGTCTTCTAATTCTTATTTTTTCTGTTTGTTTGTTTCTTACTTCTTTTTTTCCCCTTCTTTTGTGAAATATAACCTCCTGTAAAATATAGCTTAAAGTAAATCATGTAATGATTCAGGGCCATAAGTAAGTAAAAGAAAGCCACAGAAATCTCATGTAGAAGTTCTGACTTTGTTACATTCTTTTACTTCATTAACTTACGTGGAGATGATTTCTTCTTTAATTTAGAGACTTGGATTTAATTTAGAAATCCAAGTGAAGAATTCCTTCATCTATCTTCAAGTTTGTCTCTTTGCTATCTAAGTTATAATGTAGACAAAGCAACATAAACCTTTTCTATGTCTGTTCATGGAAATGTATCAGGCTAGGTTTTTCGGAAACAATTTAGGGGAATTAAGGACCCAAATCCAAGAGAAATTGAAGTCCAGATCCAATTGATCTGTTGTTTCTTTTAGGCTTCTTTTCATAATCTGTCACTTAAGATTCCTTGCCCACCTACTTTATTCAGATTGAATTGTGCAGTCTTTACTCAGTGGAAATGTCCATTACTGCTAAACTGTCAAGGCATCATGAAAAAGAGTTCACTGATTCAATAACAGAGAAACCTGAGCATCTAGTACTGTTCTCCCATCACTTAGCTAATTATATCAAAATCAAGGTGAGAAAAAGAGAAAGGAATTTGTCTTACATGAATGAGACCTTTTTTCAATATTTCAATTATAATTTTATATTTTATCCTAGTGTCTGAGAATGTGGGATCAAGTCACAATATGTGGTGGATTCCTAGACATTTCTGCACCTGGCTTCTTGGCACTATGACAAAAAAGTGACAGGGCAAATCATAAAGCGCAAACATGGGACCCATAAAGCAGGGGACCCACTAAATTTGATAAGATTCAGACTTCAATCTGAAAATCTCTCTGCAAGATCCACAGTGGATTTGTAATCCTCAGTTATGAAGGTGATGACGGAAAGTCTGAGTGCAGAATTTAGTCTGAGCAATAAATTTAGTCTGAGCATAAAGTTCTGTTATGAACTATAGTAAATTGCACATAAATAAGTGAACTGAAATACCTATGTCATGTTGAATGTGTTCTGCTGCTGCTACCACCTGTGAGAATGATACAACATGGGCTGTGTGCAGGTAGGTGTGTCTTGTTTGTTAGTACTTACTCCCCTGTCTTGATGAAAAACTGAGGCATTTTCCTGAGCGCTCTTTATCTTCAAAGACTGCTTAAGGGAAAAGACTTACTTTGTCATATTTTCTGATTTGTTGCTTTTTTCACACATCTTTACAGGATCACTCTTTTAAGTCTGGGGTTTCAAGACAGTCTTTCTCTTTAGGCAGAAGTGTTTTTTTGTTTTTTTTTCCTAATATCATGCAATGTTTAGCCTTTATTTAGCACCTGTATTTTTTCCCCTGCAGGAACAGTCATATCATATTCTTCAGCTTCTTAAAGAGTAATGTGGCTTAAAATAAAATAATTTAAAAGAAAAGTAGATTTGAAAAGTAAACCATCTATGTTCAGGTCTGTCTTTCCTTAAGGTGTGCTGCCCTTTGGAACAAGGAAATGCCCAAAATCTACACAGAAAGTCTTTCTTTGTGAAATGTGCCATCTTTATATTTTGTTGTTTCCCTGCTTGATACTTTCTGCTTGATACTTTACTGCCTGATGCTTTCCCTACTCCCATAATTAGTCCCCATTAAGCTGAGAAAATGTCTTCAGAAAACAAAATCTTGCAGCACCTCAAACTTCACTTTCATCTGGCAGCACAGGAAATTCAGTGAACATAGAAGATACATTGAGGCTAAGAACGTGGTTAGTTAATGATGTACAGAACAGATTGACTAAATAAAAGAGTTTACGTTAAGTTTTCATACCCACATTAGCTGTATTTCAAGGTTGGGGATTGCTGGGACTTTTTTAACCAAATAGCTGTTGATGGCATTAGAGACACATATCTTCTTAAATGTATGGCTCTTCTTAAAAGAGCTCATGCTCTTTGAGATCTGTCCAGAATGCAAAACAGAACAGACAGCATGTATAATTGAGAGATCCCCTCCAAACTCACATTCCTGGGATTATGAGAGTATCCAGGTAGACACTGGGAAATTTGAGAGCAGTACCATGGCATTCACAAATACAAGGCCCTGCATGCTGGATGCTGCTGCAGAAAGGTAGAGAAGCTCTGAAAGCACTGAGGAATGAGATCCAATAGAATGTACTCGCTAGAATTTATTGCTATTGTTTTCCAATACAAGGAAACTAAGGGGATTTTTTTATAATGTGTTTCTCATCCCAGTTCGCTATCACTACAATCAAAATTTAACTCAAGTGGCTGAAAGCTTCCAAAAGTCTCTCACCTTGCAAATCCATTTGAAAACTCTAAAGAGGGCTATATCCACTCTTAAAAAGAAAAAAGTAAGGTTATGAACCAGGGGAGAGGGGTGTGCATGTTCTTGTGTGCATTCTTGTGTGCCCTTTAAAATGAAAAATAGGTGAATGCTCTTTTCATAAATGATGACATGAGATATGTGTTTTATGTATACACAGCAGTATAACCAGATTAGGATAAAAACCAAGTCAAAAAATGTATGGGTAAAAAGAATTATAGAAGAAAATTAAAAAGTAGAATTTTTGCATACCCTCACCATTTCTTTGTAAGTAAAATGCAAAATATACAATTGAACAAAAGCTAATTTCACTGGAAGTAGACTAGCTTTCATGAGGTGAGAAGCCCTGTTTTAAGAGCCAGGCTACTTCTGTTGTAGATCAACAGATTAAAGTTTGATATCAATATCAGTCTTTAAATTGTCTATGTGTATTAGTCTCTTTTGAGTCCCCTTTTGCTATACTGAGATGAATACCCTTGTGTTCATGTTAAAATAAAACATTAGCAATTATCGAGGCATTAAGAAGGGAAAGATTTAATGCTGGTAGAAAATCTAGATATTGGAAACTCTAGTGTAATCTTTTCACACTGTAGAGAATGTAACATTCATAGAAGTCAATTCAAAATAAAGGAAGAGTCCATAAAACAGACCAAAAAGAGTAGTAGGATTGTCATTGAGACACAGAAAGAAATTTAAATGAGAAGGAAAAAGCAAAGCTGTGCAATAGCAAAACCTATACAACCCCTATGCATATGTGTCAGAAGCACTTGAATCAGCCCAACAATAGACAAAAAAGAATCATATGGGCAAAAGGGCCAGTACCTGAATTATATAAAATTTAAAAGGAAGGAAATAAAAAACATTATACTGGGAAATAGTTTAATTTTTTTTAAGTACTGGAAATTATTTATGAATTTCAGTTCTTTCTGTATAATATTTTGAAGAAGATGACACAGAAGGCTAATCATTCTTCACTGTTTCTTTTGTCTTGCCACTATTTACTGCCTTTTTGTAGGTTTTGGCTACATTTTCATATCTTATGACTTTTAAGATGCTCCCTTTTCCCCAGACAGTGAGCAAGACTAAAATTTTGGCCTTCACCTCTGGGAGAATCCCAGAGTATGATCTGTGTCCAGACTGCATAAGCTTTTGGGGACTGAATAGCTTTCTAGAAGAGACTCCTAGTACTCATGGCACTTTGTTACCTATGCATTTCTGATTATTTTGGTTTAAGGATTACCTTGCTCAAGAGATGAAAATTTATCCTTGATTTTTTAAAAAATATTATTTTACAAAAAGAACCCCTAAAGTTGTAGATAACACATTAATATTACAACTCTATAAAAATTAATGGCAGTTTTTTTCACTGATTTCAGAGACACCAGGGCTGTAATTTTTGATGTTGCAGTCTGAAAATTGGCATTATATATGTGCTTAGAAATGTTTCTGATGAAGATTAAATCTCATTGTCTAATAACTCATTGGTGACTACTTACCTTTTTGTTCACTTATTTTTTAATATCATTCATAATGCACAGCTTAGTGAAACACAACATTTATTTGGTCCCAGGAGACAGACAAGTGTTCATACAAACATATATTTTTATTTATGCACTGACATTGCAGTCAAAAACACTTTATACAGAAATGCAAACTACCTTGTATATAGAACACTGTTAACATAATGTCAGCTACATTATCCTCACAAAATTTACTGATAAAATTTATAGTATATGAAAACTCAGTATCTGAAAAAACATTCACAATCAAGGCTTACATGGAATACCAAGAAGCTCAGTTCATCCCAATGCAGTCCAGGTACCACCCTAGTTGTTCCAAGGACATAGACACAAAGTGAAACTAAATGAATGGACTTAGCTGGAAGGGTACTTTAATATTATTGGCATGCAATTAAGCACAAAAGCATTCTAGTGCTCCTCAGAATTTTTATGTTCTCTATTTTCATAGAAGGTAGGAAAGTTGTCAGTACTATTCCTGTAAAAATATCAGTATGTTATGCAAACTGAAACTACCAAAATTTAAATTTTCAGAATAAAATTATAAAAAAATCGACTCAACCCAAACCAAAAAAAAGACCCCACAAGTCTGCAGAATGCCTTAAACAATAGTGATATAAGATACATCTGCAATCAAACACTGTCTCTAGATTGGATGGAGTAGTTCAGCTTTCCTGTATTGCAGCTGCATTATTCAAACCAATGGGATATACTATTGGAGTAGGTAATAGCCAAGCCTATTTCAACTCTATGTGCCAGAAACCTGCTTTGGAGAACCAATCAATAATATTTTCTTTAATTTTTCTCAAAAATAATTCTGAAATTGAGTGAAACAAGCTCAGTGGTAAAAATATATCACCTGTAAGATTTTGCCAACAGACATCAGGTGTCTTAAAGGGTGTCCATCTACAAGGCTAATAAGAAAACAAGGAAGGAATTTTATTTTATTGTTTATATTGTTTATTGTTATTATTTTATTAACAGTTATTGAATGAACTTATTAGTGAAATTGTATTTCTCTGTATTTCATGTGTAATGCCTTAAAAAAGTAACTTAACGTATAAACATACATGCAAAACCACGTAATATTTTTTAAATGTTCTTAATATTTTATTGAGTTGACCATAAATAATAATTTAAAAAAAAATCAATACTTCCTTTCTCAGATCAGAGTTTTAATCTAAAAAATAGACCTCACTCTTACTCTGATGTAATTTCACTGTTACTTTTTGTTATAGTTAATTCCTGTGTATACTATGAGAGAGTTGCACATACACTAGGCTGGCCTAAGCACATCCAGTTTGCTCTGCTTATCAAAAGACTGTTTTAGACTAACATCACAGAGACAGAATAAGATAGTAATGAAGAAATATGAAGCTGCATGGTACTACTATTCTACAAATATTAGTTCTGACCGAAATTCATTAACATTTTTTCCATTATGGTATACATTTTTATACATGATTATATATTTTTTTCATTTTTATAAGACTGCCCTTGTTTTAAAAGGCAGTCCAGTTAAGCTGAGAAGCAATCAATCATGGGAAGAAGCAACGAGTTATATGAGATAAGGATGAAGAAACTTATACAATATTCAACAGGAAGGAACTACAAGAGATCAATGTTTCCATCTTATTGCAAAAATAATTGCTAACAAATGTTTGAGCAACCTGTTCCTTAAAAAACACCCAGGAACAGAAAATCTGCAGCATTACTTGGCAATCATTTTTTAAAGATTAAATATCTTCATAGTAAGAAGCAATTTGACCAGTATCTGGCCAAATTGCTCCTTATCAATGTGTGGTGCCTTCTGGTACACTTTTCAGCATCATTTTCAGTACCATTTTTCATACTTGCAGAAAGCTATTGATTCTTTTTGACTTCCCTCTTCTGGATTACGAAAAAACATAAATTGTACACTTTCCTTCTGCTCATGTTTTAACCTTTTGGACCAACACACATGTATTTTGGAATGAGTCTATACCTGGAAATTTGATGATGCTTTTGGGAACTCTAAGTTGAGTAAAATTTTACTTCCTATATTTTACACAGGATACTTTATTTATATTTTCAATAAACAGCAAAGGAGACAAGTCCTCACACTCCCAATCCAAATTCTATATCCAAAATGTAGATCTTTTTAAATTCCTTTTATCAAAGGCATTATATAATTATGCTTTTTAAAGAAAAAAAATCAGTTAAGTAATTACGGTATTTATTAAAATTGTGTTAGTTTCCATAAATTTGGAGAATCAAAGTTGATATTTTATTCATTTTGTGGAATATTTTCCCTTCTGTTTATTTATAATGCATTACAGATATAAGAAATAATATATATGTTCATATAAATGTTTACATATAAAAACATATATTTCAGTCAAATATGTTTCCTAGTCTTTCAATCTCCCACCAGGAAAATCTAAACATTTTTAGAACATTTGATGCATGTATTCATTATCTGTTGCACTAGACTGAATTGTTTTGTGTGAAGGAATATGCTTATGATGCAGATGACAAATGTAGTAAAATTTAGCAGCATTAAATGAAATTAATTTTCATATATGTTAAGATTTTTGGGGAAGGTCTCACAGGTAGGCCAGCAAAAAGACAAAGTAATACTATAATTAGAAGTAAAATGGACGTGGCACAGCATAGTGGTCAAAGCTAAACATCATTACATATTAAGTTTTCACTTGGTAAAATGCAATTGACTTTAAATGCCCCAACACAGAGTGTAACCTGTTAGGTTTTAGACTCAGCTGGTTTTCGTCTCCCCCAGCTGACTCTTTGTCAAGTAAAGATGAAGATATTGTCCTCCCCATTAACTGTGACTAGGTATTTTTGCTACATTGATTCTGTGGCATCTGAGAAATCACAAAGAGCTACCACTTAAATTAAAATTTCTATTGATACAATATGACATAATGTTTGTATTACATGTTTCAGGTGGTTCATAAACTATCAGCACTCTCACTTGCCTTTTTACAGAGAAGTAGCGTATTTGGCCATCTCAGCCCTCTTCTGATCCAGAAGAGGAAAAGCTGCAACAAAAAAAGAATTTATTTTCCTTATCTCCTGTCAAAACTGTTGCAAGTGGGAACAACACTGAATAGGAGTATACTCTCTTTGCAGGTATCTTTAGGGAGAAAAAAATAAAACCAGATCTTGCTGTGACTTTGTGTAGCTGGCAAGTAAAATATTGCAGTGAAATTTTTCTATGAACTAAAATCCAGTGTTTATTTCTTCCATGAGCTTAGTATATGGCTTCATTTAGAAGTTCCATTTTTCAATTATAAATGGCAGTCACTGTTGAGGTACTACACCTTGAGCAGTGAAAAAGGATGTCTCCTTTAACATCAGCCATACTGTCACATCATATTAGGGACTTTTCCATTAGACTGTGCCAACACACAGCTCCAGAAGATTCAACATCAGATGACTGGACAGATAGAACATCAAAGCCAACTACACCTACAAGTTACCTGCTGCCAGTGTAGTGTTCAAGCTGGCTAGTCTGCAGCTGAAGCCCTGCTAGAGCCAGAGAGAGGACAGCTGGAAGTCTCTTGGCACTTCACTGTCCACTAATTTCAAGATGTCCCCCAAATACTGCAGGAAGTAATCTAGTGCAGTAATGTTTAGAGAGTATTTATTTAATAAAAGGGATATTTTTAATCATCTATAGCCACACCATAGAGTAAACTTTTACTCATTTTTCAATCACTGTTTATGAAGTTGGTGTTTCTTAAAAGGAGAAAAATGTCACTCGCAGAATTCAAAGGTATCTTAACAGACATATTACAATAGCAATGTGAGCTTCCTACCTGTAATCCACAATATATTCCATCTGTGATCTACATAAAATATATCTAGGTGTGTTAGGAAAATATAGTTTCCCGATAATTTGTTCCAGTGCTTTATGTGCAAAGTCTTGGTAGCTCCACAATTAACACTGTCCGAACATGCTTTGGTCTCACTTTTGTTGAAATACAGGACAGAAGAGAACATTTTAGGTCATTCAGTTCATGGCCTTGCTATCACAGCTACCACATCATACAAAAGTCTCCTTAAATTTCGAACTCTTGGAAGGTAGGTTGGTTTATTTTTCTGTACTGGACTTATTGGACATCTACCCCAAATCCATCCTTTACTTAAGCTGAAGAATATTTTCATTCTCAGCCCATTGTTGCCTGGTGTATATCCACTCATTCCTATGCCAGCCTGGTTTATCTGGTTTTAATCTTTTGTTTACTTTACACGAGGCAGTCACATCTCCGTAAATCCTTTGCTGTACTGACCAACTCAAGATTTTCATTTCTTTCTTGTAAAACAAGTTTTTTCTGATTTTCTTATACCTTATTTTGTTCAAAGCTTGAATAATCTTTCTTGTAACTTCTGAGAAATTGCATACAATAGCAACTCTTGTCAAGTACTTCTATTAATGTCATGGCAATATCTATCCAAATATCTGTTGAAAGGAAAACCCACAACCCTGTCCTATTTTAAGAACCTGAAGAAGGTCATAACTTCTATGAGAATCTGCCAGGCCTGAAGAGATTGGAAAATGCTCTACACATTATTATTAGAAGAACAATGAATGTGGATCAAGATTGCTGAATAGTTCAGCTGGATGATTTGTTGTCTGTGTTTGAAGAAGTCTGTGCTTGCACTTCTTTCTTAATGATTTGGAATAGATCTTCTCTAAAAGCAATGTAAGTTTAATGGATTTCATAAATACTGTGGAGAAAAACAACAAAACAACATAAAAGCTAACCAAAAATAGAAAAAAAAGAGAATTGAACTTTTCTGACTCTATATTTAAAAAAAATAATACTATCCTGAGCATTTTGATGCTACCTTTTCCCAAAGAGTCACTTGTCAGAAAGAAAACATTTTACAGCAAGAATTGTCTACTAAACAACCTAATCAAAATATTATTAAACAATTACACTGCAGTAGGCTGTTTAATGAAGTGTTTTCAGTGCAGTTTGAACATTAATAGCAACAGTGTTAAGCTGCTTTGTGCTCTGTGTATCAAACAGCCTGGAGTAATGCAAGCTGACTAACAGTCAAATAAAATCTTGAAGCGCCTTTGACAGACAATATACTTGTGCCAGTCTAAATCTTGTCATGCATTATTATTGAGCATGGAAATGACAAAAAGGAATGTCAAGAGCTTCTACACAGCATATATCATAGTTAGCTCCATGATAACGAGAGGCCTCCTGGATTCTTCCTCATGGCTGTCCCATGCTCTAACAGGGATTTGAATCTGGGCAGGAATTTGAGCCTGCGTATTCTGTAGCTGTGGAGGAAGAAAGTTTAGATTTCTCTTCAGATTCAGAAACTCCTGGGCTAAGGGTATGTGTTACATCAGCATGTAATTTATAGGTAGTCACTGGATCCCATAGGATCAGTTGACTTTAAAAGAAGAGAGGAATACTGAAGCAAATCAAGAAAAGGCCTGTTTGAATCCGCTGACTATATCTTTTCTAAAGTTCAGTATCTCTGAGATTTGTGTTTGTTTTACAAGGGGCCAATATTAGCCATGCTTAAATGGAGAAATAGGCAGGATATTAAATGATTTCATCCCTAAAGTAATAATCTAAATTTCATTAAGAAGATCCAGTGTTACTGAATATCAACAAAGAAGAAAATTGATAGAGTGTGAAAACAGTGCCAAATTTGGATTTAAATCTGGACTTTCTAGAGGTGGGTTGTATTACCATTAAGAGAAGTGTGGGGGGGGGAGGGAGAAAGATGTGTAATGTGAAAATTTACAACATTCCCATAATCTTTCAAGGTTATCATAGCTACGCAACTGAGAACAATAACTAATGACGTATAGTGAATCATCTTTAAAGGTGATTTAATTACTGTCAACTCCATCTCTCTGCCCCCCTGAAGCAGAGTTGACATGAAAGAGGCAATGTCACTACGTCAGCTTACCTCAGTTGAAAGTCTGAATCTTATCTGTTAGTAGAAGTGTCTTCAGGCCAGGATGCTGGACTTTGCCGAAGCATCTCAGCTGAGAGCATACTTTATCTCCCAGTAACTCTGCTATATGTGGTGGGGAAAGAAATAGCTTTTCACTGATTGACAGAGTAAGTGCTCAGGGACTACCACTGTAAAGTGGCTGGGACATTGCCTTCAAATAGGGCCTGTGTCTGTATGGGTGTCCAGGTGCAGTCTGCACCCTGGGTGTTTTAGCATGGCATTGCTCAGGAGCCTTGCAGAAGCAGCGAGCAGCTCTCACCATCTTCTTCTCACATTTAAGGGGAGGCTGAGCTCCAGTAATAACATCTTTTAGTCCCAACCTGTTCTGTCCCTGCATCAGTGTTTCTGTATATGTGCTTTGCCAGAAATGTGTGTGGGCTTTCATAATTTCATCCCACTGCCACAGCAAGACCATAACCGTTGATGTTAAAATGAGGGTAACAAGTGCTGTTAGTGTGGTAAAATATGTCATCTTACAGCAGTAAATCTTGCATAGTACAGAAACTACTGTATGGTGGATAGAGGAGCTAGTTGCATCATAGTTGTGGCAGGGGAGACTGCAGGAAAAGTTGGGGAGCTCTAAATCAGTTAAGCAGCTCACTTTATGAACTTACCCTACAGCAGCTTGTTCAGTTTCTTATGACACCTAATAATTTTTAATCTCCTACAGGAAAAGTTATTGCGAATTTCACTGAAATGCAGGGAGGTTGCCCCTAAAACATTTTTTCTGAACATCTACAGAAGCCAACAAAGTTGGAAAAATGTTCTGTCTCTCTCTTGCAACTTAGCAACACTATGCACTGATTACAGTAATTCTCTCTTCTAAACAACTTCTTCCTCCACTTCCAAAAATATCTTTTTCCATACACCATCAAAGTGTTTCCTAATAGCAGGGAGAGAGCCCTAGAGAGGTGGTTGCCATGAGATAATTGGATAGCATACTCCTGAGATCTGAGGTGTTGGAGGCACAGCTTAGCTGTACTTTGCCTCACAACACCCCAGGGATGTGATACAGGCAATTGAAGTTTCTGTTTCCACTTATGCCTCATTGCCTCAGGCATGCCAGATCACTCTCATGCAAACCTTGATGGTACTTCTGTGTCTAATATAGTCTATGCTCATGGGTTCTGCAACACAACAATTTCAGCAGCAGTAGCTATATTAGGCCTAGCCAAAAAAACCCCAAAACAAACAAAGAAAACCCACAAAAACCCCACCAAAACAAAACAAAAAACTCCACCAAAACAAAACAACAAACAAAAAACCAAAACCAAACCAAACCAAACCCCAAGAAAAATTCTCCAAACCCAGAGACTTTCAGACTTTAGCAGATGTGAATTTTTGAAAAACAGTTTTATGGGAACATAGTGTCCCTGAAGTAAACTACCAAAGTATTTATTTGCTGTTCTCATCATGCCTGTTGGAGGTTTTCCACTGGCATATAAATGTGGCCACTGGATTTGGGAACATGAGGTTGGAACTCTTCACTCTCTTTCTCTCCAAATGTCTCTTTCTCTGTGACTAGGAGACTGACAAAGTTGTCACCATACTTGAATCCACTACAAAGTCAGCTTGAGACTTTAGGCCTGACCACAGTTTTAGACTCATGAACTAAAAGGAAAATCATCACAGTTGTGCACACTTGCCAGCTTTACAAGCAATTCTCATCAAGAAATATCCAGATCCTCAGCACAAATCAAGGGATTTTCTTTTGGCAATATTTTCTCATCAGAAGTTATGTAAAACATTAGAAGTATAATGAAGGCAGCATCTAAGTTTAATTTCCTAACAAGACTAAAGTAGATGAAAATAAAATTTTGCCTAAGGGACCAAAAAACTCCATAAAACCTGGATCCACAGAGCTTCAAAAATGTGATGAGAAAGATTTTGAAGAAGAAGAAATGGAAGATTCCAATTTTTTTTTTTTTTTTTTTTTTTTCTATAAGGCACCTACTCAAGTAAAAAAGCAGGAAGAAAATAGTCTCCTGTTTCTATCACTGCAAGGCATACAGTCTCCAGGACCTCCAAGACACAAGCAGTCAAATTTTTGCTTCTAGTAAGGCACTAAAATATTTGCTTCCTGTAAGGTGGTTGAATTATTGCTTTTACAAAAAACAAACAAAAACCCATAAACAAAGAAAAATTATAAAATAATCTGCAAAGGCATTGCAAAAATATCCTGGGTTAATATTTTTTCCCATAAACTTCATGCAATGATCTGTAATGGGAAAGTTCCTGGCTGATACTGGTTTTCGTAGAATTTTCTCTTCTCCTCTTCTTCTTTACAACAGAGCTGCCCAGAGGCTGGGGAGGGAAGGAGGGGGTCGGGGTAGGAGGGAGAGGAGCTGGTTTCTTTTTCTTTGGCTTGTGGGTTTTTTGTTTTGTGATTAGAGACTGAGTGCTGCTTTCCAGAGTGTTATTTGCAATGTCTTGAAATTACTAGACATGCAAGCACAGAGCTCTTTAAAAATCCTGAAATCTGAACCATTCAAACTAATTGATTTTTCATCCTTGAGTGCTGGCATCACTGAAGCTTGATGGTCACATGACACAGTTTGTACTATCACCTGCACTTCAGTAATATTTCACTACTTAAAAAGACTTTTTCTTTTTTTTTTGCTAATTGTGTTTATTCCTTAGCAGGTACTCTTAGAAAAAAACAACAAATGTGACTCACTGAATTGATGTAGTTAGAAAGTAGAATCTGTTTCTTAAACGTTGCCTGCCTTGCTCTCACTAGCTAATTAAAATATGAAAGCTGATGTAACACAAAACATTCCTGGTACCCTGCAAAAAAAACACCTATACTAAAAGGTGACTAGAAAATATATGCATAATGTCAGGATTATACCACTTTTTTTCCTTAGGATTAATGTCTTAAGTTTTTGCTATTTTGCTTTGTGCTTTTTTAGTGAGTTTGTTTTTGTGGGTTTTGGTGGGTTTTTTTGTTTGTTTTTTTTTTCAGACAGAAACAAAATTCAGCATAGCTTTGTAACTAATTAAAAGAATTAATCCCCTCCAGCAAGTGTGAATTGCAACACCTAAACCTAATTGTTTGTATGTTTTTGAAGTATTTATTTGTGGAAACAGTTACACATTGGAAATCTTTGGGTATATAGGATGTACTTACATCTCTCTGCCTACCCAATGACTACCTCCCTACTCATCCAGCATACATACGGCACAGGGTTTGCCACTTAAAGGCTTGCAGCAACAGCCATTTAGCTACTGAGGAAGCTGCACCCCTGTATCAATTAAAGCCTCAATGTGGGTAAGGTCTGCCTATATTCACCTCACAAATATTTCTATTTGTTTGAGTGGTTGCCAGATCAAAAAATTTGTATTATAAGGTTTGGATGTTACTTATTAGCTGCTGTCATACTTCATTATTTGATAATGTGTTGTAAATGAGTAATCCAAAAACTGGATATTTTCTTTCTTACAGGTTATGCTTTGAAGACCACATTATATATAAGCAAGAAATCAGGTTAACACTAATTCTACTGATACAATTATCACACAAGCTAATTAACAGATTTGATCAGCCTATGATGCTATTTGCATATTCAAGAAGTGGAGTCTTCACTTGAATAGTTTATGTCACAATTTCTTTTAGTAAATAACTATTCAAGATGAGGTTCTGAACCTGTTTTGTTGCACTGGCATTACATATATGGTGCATTCAATTTACAAAAGAGTCAAGTAGATGTGGTACTAAAGATCCTTTCATTCTTCCTAAAGAATGAACACACTGACAGCCTTGTGTGTCTTTCAATTTTTATATTTTTTTAATATTAATTTCATAAGCTTCACAATAAATTTATAGACTTCCAAGAGCTAACACAGATTACTTAATGAATGTATGGATTTTCTTTCTCAGCTGGCTCTGGAATCTCTGAGACTATTAATCTTATGTGATTTCAATGCCCATGTTGACAACACAGAAGATATGTTTGCTTTCATGTTCATCCTTTGCTTTATAGGCAAAATCATCTATTTATTTGGTTTGTCTATTTTTCCTTTGAAAAAGTGAGACTTGACTGCAAGATTTACTCGTTTTCTTTCCATACTCATCATTGGAATGAATGATAGTTCTTGACATTCATCAGTTGTACTGTAGCACTTGCAATGACTCTGTCTAGTTTAATATTGCCAGTTATGAAACCATTCTAGCTTCTTCTATTCAGTTTCTACCACTGTCTCTTTTTTATATCTCTTTGTGCTCAGTAAATGCAAAAAATAGTCTTGACAGTGTCATTCTTGTCAAAGCATACAATATTTCTTACCTTTAAAGTAAGGTTTTAGATGGTTTTATTAACTTTCATTTTTCTAATTTTTTAGGGTTTCTGTCGTTTTATCAGTTAATTCTAATACATTAGCCTTCTTTTTCTTCATATCTTATGTCATTAATATTGTTTGTACTTGGTTTACTTTTAGTCTCTGTTCTCCAGTAGGTTTAATTTTTGATATTATTTTCTTCATATCTTAATAGTCACATTTTCAATTATTTTATCCACGGAGTTATTTATTTTAAATTTCCTGGGTTTAATTTCCTGAACATGCTCATTGTTTTTACATCTTTTCTGATCTTCAGAAATGACTGGTTTCTAATAATCCTGTGCCTGTGTTATTATGAACTTCTTTGGTCCTACTAACCCTGAGTAATATTACTTGGACTTATCACAGACTCGAGGAAGGGAGGAATTATGTTCAGCTACCAGAAAAATGAACAAGAAGCAAGT
Source organism: Campylorhamphus procurvoides (assembly GCA_013396655.1). NCBI lineage: Eukaryota > Metazoa > Chordata > Aves > Passeriformes > Dendrocolaptidae > Campylorhamphus > Campylorhamphus procurvoides. The sequence continues at coordinate 1,683,494 of WBMV01008903.1, read as the reverse complement.
GGAAGTTGCAAAATCTAATGTAAAGTTCAGGTGCAGAATCAGACTTCTTGTTCCTCAAGACATAAATTATTTGACTAATGTTCCTTCCTCAAGTTCATCTTCAGAAACTATAAGAATCCTGTAGACGCTCCTTAGAAAAAAATTGTATCCCAGATGTATCTCTAGACCTAAGCACACATTTTCGGAGCGAGTCACAAAAGCCACTAAAATAAGGAGACTTGTTAGCAAACTACCCCTGTGTGCACATTTCATGCAGTTGATAAGGAATACCCCTGGAAGGGGACCCACTGAGGATAGTTTTCAAGCTCTGGCTTCTTGAAATTCATTGGTAAGATCCTTGTCAATGCAATGAGATAATCCTTTTCCCACTCACTTAACTCCTATATGTTTGAAAGGAATATTTTATCTTTTTTTCTTACAATGCTTGCAAGTTTTCTATTGTTGCTTTTCTCTCTTGAGAAGGATTTAAGTTTCCTCTGATGTTGTCTCTATATGGTGCACACATATTTTTCATTTCTAAACCTGAGTTTTTCTGTTCCTTAGGGACTGAGAAGTTATCATATTAAAAAACCCCATTGAAAAATCACCCATGGTACTTGCAAATGTTAGTGCAATGTTATCATTGTTGTTTATTTATGTAATGGTAAAAATATAAAAGGATTTCTGGAGCTGGCTTTTGGCATTGTGCAAATTTTCAGTGTATCACATCTTTTGTGCCTCTGTAAGTGTCTTGGAGAGTTTTATCTCTCAGTGCTGTGAGAGTTGTGTAGGGCCTAAATTTAAAGAGCACAAGTAATAAGTGCATTTTACCTGTGGGGAAACTGAAGTGTGGAGTCATGAAGTGACTTCCTCCAAGTCAATGATAAAACTGAAAAATGAACAACGAACATCTGATTCCTAACCCAAGAATCTTGCTTCTTCCTCTGAAGTACTTGATCTCACAAGAACACCGTGACAACCACTGTTAATATTAATTCACACATAGAACACTTATCCTCCATTCACTCTTTCTGGCTGCCATAAGTATACAAAAAAATGAATCAGAAATAAATTGTTTTGCATGCCATGACATGGAAACATCCAGTATTTACCATTAAGAAAGTTTACTATTGTAGAGGTAGCCACACTTTGCTATTCAACCCAATGTTAGGGAATCACATAGTAGATTAGTTTGGATTTATTGCTTTTGTACTGATCATTATATATATGTTTCACAGTATTTTTCACTGGCAAAAGCTACCATGCAATCAAAATATGAGACTAAGCCATTTTGAAACTCATGGAAAACTACTCAAAGTTTGGCTTTATCAAACACAAAAAAACAGTACCAAAACCCACAATAAAAAAAAAAGGCAGTGGAAGAAAATTTTTTCAGAAGTGGCAAACAATATAGCAAGGGGCAACAAACATAACAGCTTGGAATGTTCAAACTGAGCATCAGAGAAGTCTTTGGGGATTGCAGGGGAGGAGGTGCAGCACTGTTAAAAGAGATTGGAGAATCTCTGGATTTAGAGTTTTTCAAGATTCAAGTAAACACAGCTGGTCTGATCTACTGTTAATGTCTCCATCTTTTTTCTACCAGACGACCATCTATCTAGTTGATGGTAAATCAAGAAAAGATTAATGGTAAACTGTGGAGGACAGCACTGCAGGTAATTTGAGAAAAATTGCATTAAGTCCCTGCCCTTCTATATGTATGTGTATGCTGTCATGATTTTTAAGGCTGTCTTTCATGGTGGAAATATACAGGGATGTATTTTGGAATCCCTATAGCCACAACAGCCACTATGAGAATTATTTTCCTAATAATAAGATCCTGGAAGGGTGATCAACTTCACCAGACTGCTTCTCTTTCAGCAGTCCACTTGTGATTTCCTCTTCCTTTTTTTTTTTTTTCATTCTATTAAATTTTTCTCTTAACTATGTTCCTTTAATAAGGCTTTAAAAGCTCACATTAAAGAACAGACTTGTAAATGTCAGGAAGCATATAAACTTTAGGAAGCTTGTTTCTCTATTTTAAAATGTTGCCAAGAAACTATATAGGTATAAACATATTCATGAATAGTCTCCTAAAGGTAGGAATAAATGCTTTTCATTCAGTACAGGAAATACATTCTGTCTGTGATTTTCTTGTTACTGCTGTAGATGAAATAAATAATCCAGACTCTTTTGCACTAAATTTAACGGAACAGTGATTATCATTGCACTACTACCATACTTGCATAATCATCTGACTAACAGCATGATGCACAGTTGTTTCCTGTGAATCCATGTTCTAGGCATTTACATTTGTTAAAAAAATCTTATCAGTAACTCACTGTAAAATAAGGATCCTTATATCTGCCTCATCCTAGTTATGTGTGGATATGGCACTTGAGGACATGTTTTAATGGTGGACATGATGGTGGTGCTAGATTGGTGGTTGGACTTAATGATTCTTAAGGTCTTTCCCAACTTTAAATATTCTGTGACTCTATGATCAGTTTCATTTGCACAAAGATTCAGTAGCCTAGAATTTACTAATATCAATTTTTTTCTTTTCAGGCAAGTATACAGGCTATTGCTGCCAATTTTTTCCATAGTAAGACAGTCAGTTCTGGAAAGACAGTACTGGAAAAAATCAGGCCTTTAAATAATGGAAAGTCTACCCTTACGAAGTCAAGTATTAATGAGGGCTGCCAAGTATTAGTTTTTCCCCAGTTACTGACATAACTGAAAGTGAGGCAGTACTGATATCAGTGAGAAATTTCATAATGTCCATAAAAGCCTTAGAGCCCAATTCTAGAAGCAGCTGAGCCACAGACCCTAAACAAAGACCTTGTGGAGACTTACATGAGACTCTGTGTAAAAACACAGAGTGCCTGTTAGCTATCTTTGGAAGTACCAGAATGCTTTAAGAGTCTCAAATGTTAGTTTTTTTCACCCCAAAAAAAAGTAATTTATACACTCATGCAGCCTACTTTTATCTGTCAATTTTCCCTATTAATCTTTTGCTCGAATGACTAAAGGACTGATGTCTGTGACAAGCCTGCATAGGGTACGCAAATGCAGCCCAACATACCTAAAGCCGCTGTCTCAGAACCCATGGGCTCATTCAGCTCATCAGCAATAAGGGTACAATGTCCAGTAAAGACACACAGCACCTACCAAAACTAATGTTGTCTCTTTATTCACAGGAAAGGTAGTTTATGTATACAGAAGCTAGGAATGCTGGGGATATTAGATAAAGGTATTGGAGGCGGTGAGAAGAGGCTGAAGGAAATACGAGTTCTCACTGAAGTTTAATTCTGTTAAGAAATCAATCAACCACTAATCCCTGTGGAAATTAAGCTTTCTGATTTGCTGGAGTCCAAGATTCCCATGTGTCTAATCTTCTGCAGTTGATAAGTCTCACTAGCTCTATGATTAGAATACATTTAAATCCTATCCACAGCATATGGTAGGAAGTCTTGTAGTGACTTTCATGCAGAAGGACTCAGTCTTGAGGTTGTCTCCTACTCTCATTTAATAAAGCACTCTTCTGTTAACGCTTGGACAGAGTTTCTTTAAAATGTAACAAATAGAGACAAGTTGGGTCTCTTTTATTAAAGAGCGCCATGTTTAGAGCACCCCGAAGGTATTAAAGACTCAGAGTTTGTTCTTTCCTCTGCAAGCATACATTTTTCAGTGGAATGTGTTTCTTCATCTGAAAAAGGACGAGAGTGCAACTTAAACTCATTTTTCTGAAGTAGTTCAAGTTTCGTTAAAAAGACTTTGTAAAGGAGGGAGGGTATTTTATATCTTTTGTCAAAATGTTTAAGCTACGTAGCCACTGTTGGTTTAATGCACGTATATAAATACTTATTATAAAAAACTTGAAATACTGATGATCTTTATTTAGGATGAGGTAAAATGTTATACATCTACAGATGTGTCAAGATTTTAAAGTAGGGGTTATTATCTATGATCATTTTTGTTTTGTTTTGTTTTGGTTTTGTTTGTTTTTGTTCTGGTTTGGGTTTTTTTTGTTGTTGTTTGTGTGTTTGGTTTTTAATGCAAATACTGATAAAACACTGATTATTGAAAAGGTTGCTTCTGTAAATTATTATGTGACTGGTCTGAGATTTCTTTCACTCTTCCTGACATACTTTGCATACTCATGTTATGTTCCCCACGGCACAACCAGTCCATACAGAGCTAAAGGTTTCTTTGCATGGGCAAACACCTTGAGAAAGTACATGAGTAAAAGTCAAATTTGTCTGAGAATGGTTGGATAATTTGACAACTCTGACTTTCAGGTCTTAAAAAAGCCTTAGATTAAATTGTTTCCTGTAGTTTGGCTCGTCAAACAGAAATGAGATTATTCTCTCATACAAAGGAGGCAATGCTATTTTATAAATTGTTAGATATTTATTTAAGATCTTTTGACTATAGTACTTAATAGAAAAAATGTATGAAAATGCCCTATACATTTTTATAGACACAAATATTCTGTTTATAATTATAATTTTAAAAGTTACAATTAAATTCTGAAGGGAAGTTTAAAAATTGTCACAGAGAAAGAATATAATTATAAATTTTGCAGACTGAAAGAGTCATTTATCTATGCAAAAACCTCTTCATTTTATCTTCAATTCTGCAGGACATTCCACTAACTTCAGATGTACTTTGCATTGTGTAATGAATTCTTAAAGAATACCTTTTAAATGTCTAATCTGTATTCATTTACTATGCAACTGACTCACTAAAGTTAATTAATTGCATTGAATCTGAAACATTGAGAAGTATGCTCTCATAAGGTCAAAACCAGGTTGCAATTTCTAAAAAAATATTCTAATAGCCCATTAGATACGTTCATATCAAATAAAACAGTTTTTTGAGTACTGGTTCTTTCCTTCTGTCCCAGTATATTGGTGGTAGTTATTGGCATACCTACAACTTGATTTGATTTTGATTAACAAAATTAATGTTCATTTGTCCTCATGCTGCCCTGCTGAGATGTTTTATTTCACTGGGGCAGCTATTTGTCATACTCGTGGTCATAGAGCTTCCATCACTTTTTAAATAGTTTTGTTTTGTGCAATTGAAAGATCATTAATAATTGAAAGAGAAAGATTAATAAATAAATAGCATAGGATACAATTTAGCTGAGTTGGAGATTTCATCAGCTGTGAGTCAACATTTACAGTTACAGAAAAATATTCACGACTGATGGAAATAAACCAGCAATTGAATTTGTTCCCAGAAGACAATTATCTTAGTGGGAAAAGAAGAAAAACTTCCTGAGAACATGCAGTTTGGGTTGAAAAATGAGCAAAATCTCACATGTTCCTTTGTTTTTAAAGTGAAAGGGTAGTCTGCATCATATATTCACACCTCAAGTTTATGGCCAGAGATGTAGACATTCAGCCTTCTCAACTGTGATCAAACAATGTAAAAATGATACTTTTTCACTCATAAGCTTAATGTTTTTCAACAGCAGTTACCTTGTGGGTTAAAGATCTTCCTGTTAATAAATCATTGCATGCATTGCACTGGTCTATTCCAGCAAGCAAAATAGATGGGATATGGCTCATCTTCATCCTTAAACAATGACTTGTTCTTTTTTTTTTTTTTTCACTTAGCAAATAATGAATTCTTCAGTGTTCAGCAGGTGATAAATCAACTTCAATTTTCACGAAGGACATGTATCAATATGAACCCTATGAATGATACTTAAAGAACCTTGAGTTTGTATCTGTTTAGATTTTACAAAAAAAACATATAAAAAGTTGTCTCTGAAGGATCCAGGATTAGAGGCATGCAAGCACTGTTTTGTTTTGCCCAGGTGGATAGATAAACATTTCCCTAAATTTAATATATTAAGTTGACAGTGAATTGAGTGAATTGCAACTCATTCAAAACTATGAACTTCACAGACACTGAGTCTTTTAGGACAAAGGATGTCTTTAATTATTTTTCACATTGTAGGTAACACAGCCATTTCCGGCGTATATACTACTAACAATCATTATCATTACATACAGGGCAAGGAGGATACATTACCTGGATTTACCATAACAGAAAAAGAAAAATCATAACACTGAAAAGCTTTCAATAAAATGAGAATCAAATCCTCTTGCCTTGCAAGAATATTATTGCCTTGTTATCTTGAAATAAGTTTAGATTTTAGGTTTTAAGGCCAGGAGACCCATTTTTATCAAAACAGACTTCCTGCATAGTACAGGGCATAAAGTTTCACCAAGCAGTGTAATAGCAAGTTCATTCAATTGTCACTGAAATAGAAAAACTTTGAATCAACATCTCCCGGTGACAGAGTATGCACTGTATTCCTTTCAAAATTATTACAATACTAAATGGCAAAAAATATGTTGATTATGTTACATTTCCAGTCATTTCCACTTTTGTTTTTCTTACTTCTCTTTCAACCACTGAATTTTTTTAACACAGACAATGCTCTATCTCGTCACTTTCTATGTATGGTGTAAAGATCACTAACCTGGGTCATAATTTTTGCTGATGTAAGTAGATGGAGCCTCTCTTAGTTTTTCACAAGACATGTCTTTTCTAAGGACAATGATCACCCTTAGTGCTGTCATATAATATCTCAAGAGGAAAAGACAGTTTTCCTGTCATGGTCTCACTTATGCTAAATGACAACAATGGCTTCCAAGGAGAGGTAATCAAAAATATTTTGAATTTACTGGGAAAAAAATAATTTAGTTGTCAGAGAACAATTTACCAATGCAATTTGAACATACCAAAGATATTAAATTAAATAATAATTATCCTTATTAGGTATTAAAAGATGTTACATCCTATTTTTAGCTGTGTGTTAGGAAAAAGTTATCAGCTAGCTGCAGTGTCACTTCTGCCTGAGGAAACATGAAACCACAGCTCCCACTTATCAGAAGTTAGGAGGTACACAGTCTGAGCATGTAAGAGATGTTCTGGTTTCTCTGTTGACATTATTCTACTGTTTATGAATATTTAAACATTTATTTCAGTAGTGTGGAAATGTAGATAAACTCCCTTTCAGTTCAGTGTCTGACAGTCTTGGAGGCTTCAATCATCAGTACTCTGGCTCAGAATTTAATTCCAATGAAAAGGAGTCTTGTTTTAGAATAGCGTGTAGCTGGAAAACACATTTGACATGTAGGAGCCTCATTTTCTAATCTGCTTTCTGGCTGATTTAGAGTTAGCTTTTTTGTGTAATGCAGTTTAGGAACAGCATTTATTGTTTTCATTGTCACATTACACTGAGAGATTTGCCTTGAGCTTTTTGTCTTCCAGTATCCCTAGCTGCACTTTAATGTTAACATCTTTCCAAACTATGCTATCATTCACTCTGGAAGACTGATCTTGCAGTTCCAAATCTTTTAGAGATTTGATTTCTGTAAGGTGTATGTAGTCTGATTATAACTAGCAAATATTTATGCTGCTTTACCAGTCTTATTGTCTGAACTTGTTGCCTATTCAAGAAAGATGTAAGAAGTTTTTCCTGTTAATCACCTTAAAATGATAAACCCATGATGATAATCAAGAAGAAATAAATCAACTCCAAATAAAAATATAGACATAGCAGTTTGTTCTTATACACATTTTAAAATACATTTTATAAAAGTTTATGCTTTCCATGTAAAAAGACTGACTGTTAGAATATAAACAAAGCCAAGAAATAACATTTTATATTGGATCGTCCAGAATTTAAAATTCTTGTATGGTTTGCCATGACTTGTATGATTTGTCATTGTTAGACTCAATTTGTTACTGACTGCTTTATCAGCTGCAGGAGCTGCCATATTGAATGAGTCAATTTAATAAATGTAGGATCTGTCTCATGAAAAATATGGACTACTCAGAAAATAAAGTCCATATACTACCTATATATATGATCCATGGACTTAATATAGAGGGCAGAGTAGTGTGGAGTCACAACTGTAATACCTGTAATGAGATGTTAAATTGCCTGGTTGCATTCAAATACATGTTTTAACTGGAATATTTTATCTGATTTTAAATTACATAGTATGTAATTTTCTAATTTTTAGTTGAACTTCACATACAAACATGTTGAAATAGCAACATTTAATGCAGCATTTCATATCAGTTTAGTAGGGAACTTAACTAAAGGTCCTGGTCTAGTCTGCAGGTTCAGACTGGACTCACGCTAGGTTTTCAGCTTTTCAGATGTTAGTCCATAGTTCTTGCTAATTTAAAGGCAGACTCCATCACTGGTACAGCTAAGAGCTCGAACTATGGACTTTCACTACCCACAAAATGCAGTGATTCAGCCTCATTATGGAGAGTCTGAACACAGAATAAAAAAGAAAATAGTCTATGGATTTATATATGAGGGATAAAAGTGTCAGGACAACTAAAGTGTCATCTTTTTTGGGTTTCAAGTGAATAGAAATTACTAAATAAGTGTTGTGGTTGAGGACCTATTGCAATTGTACAGGGGTTCAGCAGTGAACCAGCTCTTCCTCCACACCCAGGCACTAAATAAACAGTTTTCATACACTACAACAGGAGAAACCCATACATGAATGTGTGAACAGACTTTACACCTGGCTACAAGAAAAGTAGGCCATTAAAACACACATAGCATTTTGGCTACACTGGTTTTTGTCTCTCACTTTGGCTTTGATATCCAGCTCTACCAATGGTGTGAGACAGTCTGCAATCCAATATATTAATTTAACTATTTTTCATGGCATAAGATCGCTTTTGAGGGAAAAAAGTAATGCAATAATAAAGAAAAATTTTCTTCATTCTTTGGAATTATGTTCTACAAAAAGATGCCATAAAGCACAATGAACCATTATAACTTGCCCTCATTGAAGCATTTCTCTAACTGCTGCTATTTCAACTTTTTTTTTCTAAAAAATAACATACTGAAATACTATCTTTCATCTAACCTAAGATATATGTCCTAACTCTTTAACAATGTATTTATGGCATGTGGTCTAATTAGTTCATTTTAGTCTCCCTCTTTTACCATGTTAAGGCAATGAAGATTACAGTGCACAACAATCACTTTTTAGATACAGTTCAATAAAAGAAATATATTTTAATTTTAAATTTCAATGTTAACTGCAGTGCCGGTTAAGAAAAATGAAAAATTCCTCTTTGTCTTTTGTGGTGGCCTCTTTGTGATTAAGTATTCTGAACTGCATAAGATCACTCCTGTGTTGGGAGTTTTTCTTCAGACTAGGTCTAACCTGTTCCCATTAACTATACTTTTTAAGTTTTCATGATGATTAACAAACAGAGTTATCATTATTTAACACTATGAACTCTTGATACTTCCTGTTTTGCACTGCTCTGAAGATGTGTTGTATTTCCATATAAATCAAATATGAATTTTGCTAGTTTATGTCAGTGTAAAGTATTTTCATATAGTTAATATTTGCATTACTTTTAATGAAAAGAAAACTGAAGGAAATCGACACATATCTCATTTGAATTATATGATGATATGTTGAATTTTTTGACATGTTTACCTCCATTGTTACTGAATTAATATTTCATTACTTTAAAACAAAATAAAAATTTAAAAAAGAGAATGTATTATGGTTATTTTGGTAGAAAATATTTAGAGAGATTAGAAATGCAGGCAAAATTAGGTTTTAATTTGATAATACTTGGTTAACTCCTATGCCATATTCCAACCATGTAATCATTCTTGATTGCATTTCTACAAATTTAAGGTCCATTAATTAATGATATAAAAGACAGTATAGTCTCCACTAAGAGTGCTACCTGATTTAGTTTTCAAGGGTTTAAAGGCTAAGTATTTTTGTCGCACAGTCATGAAGAAAACAAATGATTTTTATATATTTATACAGAAACCTTGCATAGTATAAATTCAAATACAGAGAAGAATAACAGAAAAAAAAAAGAGAGATCATGGCTTTGATGCTGATTCTGTTAATGTTATATATTATATACTCTGGAATATAGTTCTACCTATAGAATGTCATTAACTTAATTTCACTCATTCATTGTACTGGTAGTACAGTGGTGTCTCTGATGACAGGTTGACGACAGATGTACTGTCTCTCCATAAGCTCAGAATTTTTGGACTTACCCACTGCCAACACTTACTTCTGTTTCCAGGACAATGTGTTGTTGCAGCAATGGACAGAACTGATGCTGTGCTTGTAATTAGTTCTTTTTCATAATAAAGCTGTAATATATTTCTTGAGAACGGAAAAACCCCTCTACCGTCTTCAATGATTGAATTGACTTAGTTTATGAGGATAAGATTAGTTTTCATTTTTCTAAAATCTGGCTACTTTGTTTCTAATTTTTAATGTACATTTTTATTATGTAATAATAATAATAATAATATCTTTTTTCTTCAAGACTCAGTGGTACCCAGAGTACCTATTCAACAATAAGCATAATATAATTTCTATCCTATGGTTCACCTATTCCAAGAATTCTCTTCAATTATTTTTTTTTTTAACAATGTAAGCTCTGACAGCATTACAAAGGAAGACATTTAGTACTCTATATAGATATTCCACCACTCGGTATAATTCTAGGGCTTAATGCATTTTGTGCTGGTGTTTCTTATTGTGATATTTACCTTATCCGTCCACTTGAATGGGGAGAGCAAAACAGTCTAATGGAGGGTTGAGGAAAAGACTACATTTTGTAATTAATGTATAGTCATATTATTTGCATGTCATTTAGCTAATAAAGATCTAGATATTAGCACTTCAATTTGTATTACTTTTAGGTGGCATCAACTGGAAATAAAGATTTAGAACCCAAGGGGTATGCTACAGAGTATGCATACAATATATGGAAATAAACCAGATGTACCTTTGTTTTCATAAAGGCTTACTTGAAGACTTGCCAAACTTTAATGTAAGTTTGTAAAAAGTCATATTTTTTGAGGTAGGAAAAAAGGGAACTACAATACTTTGGTTGGTGAAGGGGTGAAAAACATTCTACTAGTTAAATAGGTGATTTGTTATCATACAGTTGTTTTGACTTTTCCAGCTTAGAAAAGGGAATTTTTACAACCACAAAGCCAGACAGATTTCAAAATAATGCAAAGTGGCTCTTCATTCTCAATGCAGACTTAGTATGTGTCACCAACACAGAGATGGTGACAGGGAGCCCTGTAGAAAAAGATTAATGACACTAGGATTTACCAGCTTGGTGCTTACACTGCACTTTCAGTGTGCATGGACAAACTGTTTGTTTTCCTTTTCAGATTGCTTACCACTGCTTGATTTACTGGGCAGCAGAGTGAAGACAAGTTTTTCAATAACTGTAGCATGGCTACCATTCTTCTCAACGAGCAACTGAACTTCTTTTCCCTGAACAAGTTCAGGGAAAATAATGTAGTACTTTGTTCTACTAGGATTTTTGTCATAAAAAACATGACCTTAGAGGATACTGCAACTGCAACTCACTTCTGGCTTTAGATATCTTTGAGATCCTTTGGCCATAAAGAAAAAAGAACTATGATCTGTGAAATGATCTCTGTAAAATTATATAGGCAGTAACCCTTTTCAGCTATACAAGAATAAGTATGCAAAACTCAGTTAATATTTTTCAGTTAGTTTGACAAGTTAGAAAGGCCTCACAAATTCCTAAGTGGCTATGGCACAAGATGACATTGAATGAAAATCTGCTACTTGGTTATTCATTAAAAACTCAATGACTTTAGTTCAGATGCAACTGAGGAAATGTGTACAACTTATGTAAACACAAGGCAAACTCTTTTCTTCATATAATGTTATATATGTGTAACCACTGATACTGAAGGAGTCACATCAAAAAGGATTTTAATTCATTCTATTCCAATTATAGACCATAATTCTTTACAAAACATTACAGCTTCTGGTTGCACTCCATCCTGACAACCCAAGTTCCTCTTAGTGTCTTATTTGTGCTTATAATGGATTTTGTGAAGGAACTGTCATTCTAGCTGGATAAACTGAACATCTTGACCAACACTGCAACCTTGTCACTGGAGAAAATATTTTAAAAATTGCCTGATTTGAGACATTTTAACAGTCAGAGTGCTGCCTAAGACATTCTTCATAATATAAATTTATCTTTCTGATAAGTCAGAAATTGTAGTTAATATCAACTCTTCCTTTTTAGTGTTGTTAAAGACAATGCCAAGTTTGTACTGCTCTAGCTACAAAACAAACCTACTTTCTCCATATGGAGAAAGGTGGGTGGTCGCCTGGGGCAGAGGGAGAGCTCATGGCCTCTGTGACTGCACTAATGAATCACTCAGAAAAGGGGAGACTTCGCACTTAAGCTGAGGTTATCCAAGGTTTGATAACTTTGGTATAATTTGCATAACACCAAAAATGAGAATCTTACTTTCTAAACAGTTTTGCTTAAACTTCTCACAGTGGGTGAGCAAAGCGCAGCAAGTGCCCCAGGCACAAAAAAAAGAAAAAGCAGAAAGATGTGCCATCGGCCTTTGGAGGACAGGTAAGAAGAGGGTCATTTTAGAATAACCCTACATATATCAGGGTCAACTAAATAGAATGATAATTGTGATTTACATACTCTAAAGATATGTACAAAAAATGTAGCATGGCTTTCATTAAACTTTTGCAATTTATTTCAAGAGGTGTAGTCTATTTCCATTAGATGAGTGGTGGAATGAAACAAAGCTGCAGTGTATATAGATGAAAGTCTAATTAGTATAAAAATATCTAATGTTTCAAGGGTCATAGGGTATTCTGAACTGATGCCACATTTCACTATGAGAAAGTGCTGGAGGGCCACATAATTTCCATTTTGGCCTTTTGTCTTGGCAACAGAATATCTCACTACTGGCAAAGGTAATATTTTTATGTTTTAGTATAATTTTCATGTCAAAAATAAAATCTCATACAAATAGTTTGATAAGATCATAGTGCTTTCACTACATCTGTCTATATCAGGCTGTCATGCTATCATCTAACAACATATTATCTGAGTAAATAGGGTCTGCACAATCATGTCACTGCAATGGCATGACTGATTCTCCATCTGTTCATCCTACTGGGAAGGAACAATTTTGTGGACTTCCTCTTTAAACAACTTCTTCAAACCGTTGGCCCAAACTGAGACACCTAGAGCCAAGGCTGGCAAGCTACTCAATTTTCTTTAGGACGAATACATATCCCCTTAGAGTCAAAATGGGGCAAACAGGGCAAATAGGGCTCAGATCAATTTCAAATGTGTTAAACTTTTGTGGTTTCTAGGAAATTATATGTCTCAACTGAACTATCTCCCATAGGTGCTACATGATGTTCACTTGCTTCTAGTCATATATTTTAGTATGATAGTTCAGATGTAGTTTCAGGAAAATCTTTAACTTCTAACTCCTGACAGCCGATATCCTATGACTTGCTAAACCTCTGCTTTGAAAGAGGCTCTCAGCAGATTTTTGACCTGGCCCAATCTGGAACTTCTTTTCTGTTTTTCCACCTCCTGTGTTTACCCCTCTGTATTTTCATTTTTTTTTTAAATTTCTTTTTTAATATGGCTTTATGTAAGTACTCTGTTTGTACTTTTTGTGAATATCTGAGATATCAAGGAACTAATGATGAATTTTCACTGCTAAGAAAAGTTGCTGCCTTGTAAAGATACTTTTATAGGCCTGTTCCCTTGAAGTGAGGAGGACAAATGTATCATTTTAGATGAATCCTCACTATTAAAATAATTATGACAAACATAGTCATAGTCTAGTTTAAACTGTGTGAATTCTTCTTGTGTTCATTAAAAAAATTGAGAGTTTAGTGATTTCCCACAGGAAAGGATTTCTGGTTTTAAATCTTGGTCAGCCTAATGGGCAGGAGTGCTAACACTGAGAATATTTATCACTTCATATCAGCTTTCTCTATGTTGCTGGATAGTGATGGTTCGGGATTTTTGCATATTATTTAAATGAGCATAGTAGTAAATTTTATGAGAGAGATCCAGCTCACTCAAGTTAAACGCCTTGAATGTACCTCAGTTTTAGATTTGTAGTATAAAGATCTTCTTAGAAGTTTCCTGTGTTTTCAGGAAGGGAATTCAAGTTTAATCTTGTGGAAAGCCTCCACAGAAAGTCTGGTGATTCATTAAGCTTCAGCACCTTAATGGTGGAACACATGTCATCCAACACAGGATTCAAGAAAACACCTTCAAATAATAATAATGCTTTATTTCTTGGAATGGGAAGCATGTCTTTGAAACATGCTTATTCGTTTTGACAATTGTCTCAGTTTAAAAGAGAACTAAGATGTCTATCTGGACTAGGAAGGGGGTCTTTTCCCAAAAACCACTGCGACCTTTGAAATTAAAAGACTTTAATAAGAAAACATATAGAAAAGAATAACAGTTCTTAACTACAAATATATGTAACCAAAATCAGAACGGAAAAAACAGCAACACTGTAACCAAAACCTTCAAACAAATCAAGTCCTATCTCTGCCCTTTTAGTGCAGTTCTATTTACAGACAGCGGGAGCGATGCCTCGCCTTGGGAGACAGTGGTTGCAAAAGTCACTCCTGACCTCCTCCATGGCTGGTTCTGAAAAGAACTCGTGGGAAAATGGCAGTCACAGGGAACATGTTGAAACCTTTCTTATGGGTGGTGTAGAATCTTTGCCCTTTGTCCAAAAGCATTGAGGGGTGGGGGATTAGCAACTCCCTCCAAATTGCGTTGGCCCTCAAGGAGTCTGTAGTACCTCCAGGTAGTGGTGACTGTTCTCTCTGAAGAACAAGCCAAAGTGTGCGGAGCTGGGCAGTCGAGCTAAGGGAGCTCCCTCCGAGTGCTTGCACCAACCCAGCAAATGGTGGCTCACACCTTCACAATAGCCCGAGCAGAGAAGTGTGGCTAGCACCAGGAAAAAAAAACAAACCTCTCCCCCTTTCTCCTCTCTCCCCTCCATCAGCCATCAAGTGGAAATGCAGTTACCATCTATCCCTTTGATATCTGTCCCAGTTCTTCAGCTCCCCAAACCTCTCTGTTGGTAAGGGAGAGAAAAAATTCCATGAAAGATTTTGAAACTATAACAACAATAATGCTGGATCAGTACTTTTAGCCAAATGTATAATCTGTGGATCCAACAGCCCATATGGCACTCTTACACTGACATAAGTCCCCTTTTGATATAAAACCATTCTGTCCACATTTCAAAGGTACAAATTGAAATAAACAAGTCTGTACAGTATTCTGCACTCAATTAACTAAACAGACATTTAAATAAACTAATAAAAAACATTCATTCAGTTAAGGTCTTAAGACACATCCTAGTATACTCATCACCACCATTGGTTCTGTCAAAACTTAGTGACTAGCAAACAAATGACACTGTTAAAGGTAAACTGGGTGTGGGAAGCAGCTACCTCTCTAGTTTTACTTTCAGATGGTGCAAGTTTCAGTCTACAGCAGGCAGCATGTGTGTGGGATGATAATGTGGAGCTGTGAAGTAGGCTGTGGTCATCTCTTAACCTAGATCAGTACCAGCTGGAACAACACACCCAACTCTACCCATACTCTTATATTTAGGAACTTTTGAAAATTTAGCCCAGCAATTAAAATATCTTCTACATAAATTAGAAGATGCTGCAATTACATTTCCTTACCTCAGTGATTTCATTTATTATTAATTATGGTTCAAGTGTAGCCACGGACTAAATTAGTTACTGTGTCATAAGTTCATTGCTACTGTACATCGACAAGACCAATGTGTTCCTTCTTTTCTTTTATTATTTGTTTCTCTGAAAAGACTTGGTATGTTTTCCTGTATTTCAAAAAGCCAAGTGCACGGTAAATCAACAGCACTGAGATATGAAGCAACATTCAAAACCAAAAATGACAGAGCATTTTTTGCTTAATTAAAAATGAGAAAACACAAAGACTTATTTTCACTTATTGAATTTTATTTTCAGACTTTTTTTTTTTGGTTGGTTGTTTATTTGTGTTTTGGGGGTTTTTTCCTTTTTTTTTTTTTTTTTTCCTTTTTCCTTTTTTTCCTTATTAAGCTCTTGGAAGGTCAAGGAAGATGGGAATCCAGTTTTCCTGGATAACTAAAAAGTGACAAGATTATGCCTACCCTTCTGAAATAAACATCAAAAATATATATATTAAGAGAATACAGAGCACTACAAGGGAACAAGAAGAAAGGTTAAAGCAGCACAACATAACTTAGCCATATGCTTTCAAAAGCCCAGCCAAATGAGTTGAATCTTTTCTACTGCATGATAAGCAGTTTTTTTCAAAAAGTAAAATACCCTACTTAATTGTTCCATACTCTTTCAAGTAATTTAATATTCTTTAGAAAAAATTTCACTTATATTTGAGTAAAAAAACCAAATTGTCAAAAATTAATGAGAGAAAATATTTTTTAAAAGGTAATTTAGTCATAGAACTATGGAGTTTCCAATTTGGATCAGCATCTGGGCTCCAGGGGAAAACTACATGGGAAATTCTGGAAGTAAGTCAACAATAAAACTTCATGCACTTAATTCTGTATCCCAAAGGACCAATTCTGAAGAAAAATTGAGAGATGTTTGTGCCACCATATTTCTTACAAATGGCTCTCAAGTGAAAGGGGAAACAAATTCATTGCTGCATGGGGTTTGAGGCAATGAGTGGATACAATATTGTTAAAAACAGTACAATTGCATTTTCAACTATATTCTTTCAGAAGTTCTTATCTTACCCCTGAATAAATTTATCTTGCCATATATGTAGTCATTCACCTAACTTCATTTGTCATGCAGTCTAACACAATTAGTAGTTAAAGACTAAATATAGGAGACCTCTTTTGTTTTAGATCTATAGAATGACTATTACTGAGAAGAAAATCTGTAAAAGTGAGTATATCTTTTTCCCTATCTTTATTTCCATTTTTTATAGTGAATGAATCCACTAAAAGAAAACATTTTGTTTGTTACTTGTTTAAATTTCATAATTTTAAACATTTGGCTTGCAGAAAATACATATTTTAAATATGTATTCTTCAAATGTTTTCTTATATGGTCAGGGTCATCTTCTGGTTAAAGAGGAGATATCAGTCAGGAAACCTTTGTTCTAGTTATCACTCTATTACTGATTTACTGTGAGATTTTGGGCAAATTCTTTTCCCCTCTGTGCCTCCAATTCCCATATACAGAAGATAAGAATATTATTCATTGGGCTTTTTAGATTCCTTTGGAATCTCCCAAAGATGCTTCATAAAATGATTAATTATTGCTATCAGTATATGTATGGAGTAATAAACAGTGACCACATTTAAATAGCAAAGCTGTATCTGGCATTTGTACAGTCTTTAGATATGAGAAAAAGAGAAAGAACTATTTCAAATATTAATCTAATGGTATTTGAAATTTGAGACAAAACAGAGAATGAAAAAAAAATGTAGATGACTACAGCTTTTTAAAAACACAATCCAACCAAGCAAAAATTAGTCTGGTTAGTTTTATCTTTTGATTCATATTCCCAATTTTTTTAAAAAACAGCTCAACTAAACTTACTGATATTTAACAAATTATAGATTTCTGGGAAAGTAGATAGCTGCTCTCTGAACATATATATTACCAAAGATGGTGTGATTTTTGTTTTGACTTTTAGAAAAATAATTCCAATTTTGATATATGCTAAAATGTACTTCAAATTAAAGATGACTTTTTTAGTTTTAAAATTGTTTAACAAATTTAGTGGCTATATGGTATAAATGGCTTATTGATTGCTAGCTTAGGTTTGTAACCTTGCCTTTTAAATAATGTCCAAAATCGGATTTCTTCATACAGAGTATAACTGACAGTTAAAAACCCCAACACCTGAATAAAACCACCAGTATGGTAGTCTTCATGTTAATTTGAATAAGAAAGTGGCATGCTCTGGCCGTTTTTGTTTGTTTGTTTGGTATGGTATTTTTTGTCCATGTTTAAAAATTTTGCCATTCCACCACTGATTAGCAATGACTAGAAAATTAAGGATTTTTTCTTACAAACTTTTCTACTTCAAATACAAAATGAAACCCAAGCATGAGTGCAATTCAGCAACTGGAAGGAAATATATGACTTTATAATTTTTTCTTTTCCTTTATAATTTTTTCTTTATAATTATTGGGAATTATTCAGGTTTCTGGAAAAGGGGAGGTAAGATTCCCACCAGTTCTGTTACACAGCTCACAAGTCTGACTTGGGCTGAGAACACAACCCTTGTTTTCAACAGACTCCTCAGCATCAATGGCAACCCAGAAGGACAAGCTCTTGTCCTGGATTGATCCTAAAGCATCAATCTAATGATTTGCTAAGCAACGAACTAACAGTGGTTGCCAGTCATTATGCAGATTCATGTTAAAATGGTTTCCCACTCCAAAAATGTTGGAGTGAAAAAAAAAGTTGTAAAATGAGCATTGTCTCATACGATTAACAGCTTCAGGAAAACATGCTTTATATAAAACTGATGTTGCATAAGACAAGATAAACATTGGACCATATGTTTCAGTAGCACTTAGTGCTAAAATTGCTTCAAAATCTTGTACATGAGATATAATTACCTTTGCTATTAAAAGAGAACAGTAAAGTTCTAGAATAAACACTGTAAAGCAAAAATGAATATTTTTAATGCAAGTATGGAAAATTCCTTGGTAAGGTCAAGAGTCATGTAAGGTTACTGGAAAAATTATGCAACTCACTATAGAGAAAATAATTATTGTCCAATGCAGTAAAGAATTTAATATCATCAACTCTTCATTATGGATCCCAGCATAAAACGATGTCTGCATGTGTGTGTGTGTGTGTGTTTGGTTTCCATCTCGTATAACAAAGGCTCGACAAAATTTGCATTGCAGTTTGACGCTTTTAGAATGAATTTTCACTTATGAATTAGCCACTTATAAAGAATATTGAATATTAAATACCAATAAAATATCAAATGTAAATAGCAAACATTAACTAAATCAATAAACACAAACTAACTAAATGATTGGTTAACTGTGATTCCTAGGCATAAATTATGGTTTGCTAAATTGGACATACTTTTGTAAGAAACCTATTCACCAGTGTGAGTGAAGTTCATTCTCTTAGTATGTTGTGTGAACTTATTTCATCAGAAATTCCTGAAAGTCAAAGTAAACCACTGAAATTCTTTTTTCCTGTAAACCTTCAGTATCAGTAGCTTCATTTTTACACTTTTGATGGGATTTGACATTGGATATATTGACTTCAGGCCTGGGATGATTGGTAGAGAGATCAGAAGCACAGGTGGGAATTTCCTTGATCCTTTCAGTAGCAAGGAATAATTCAGATCCAGTTGAAAAACTAGAAATGTTTAGACTAATTTTTAAATAACTGACAATTAAATGTTTTAGAAAGGGGAATGGAAAACAGTTCAACCAGGGCAAACAACTAAGTGTTAAATAGAGAAAAGACTTGAATTGTTTCCTGCTTGTTCACAAAAAAAAAAAAAAGTTTAAACCTCTGCCACAAACAAATTGAAAATTAATTAGTCACTGAGCATATCTGAAAACCCAGAAATGTATCATCAACTTTTCTTTTAAAAACTAAAAGTGAAATGTTCACATCAGTAAATGTTCTATCAGGCTTGGACTGTGACATAGAGTCAAACATGAAATAATACTAAACAAATCATATATTTAAAAACTATAAATAGACAGAAATTATCCAAAATCGAAGTACAATTACAGACCTAATTCATAGCTGTTGAAATAACTAATTTGATCAGGCAGATTTGGAAAAATAACTTTGTGAATCCTGGTATTCTGAAGTTAATCAAAAATGTCCTGCATTCAAGATATTATGTACTTTTCCCCAAAGATTTCTTGTCCTACATTGAATACTAGGTCTGATGTCACCAAAAAATTCAAGCTGGTGAGCAACATGGGATGAGTTATAGAGTATGGACCAATTAAAAAAAAAACAAACAATCAACCAAACAAAAAGCCCAAAAAAGAACCATACCACAACACGCCACAAAAAAGCAACCAACAAAACAAAACAAAAAGCAACCCATCAAACAAAAACCCACAGACACTAAAAAAAGCCAGAAGAAGCAGCTTTCCTTCTACTGCTGTAGTAGCCTGGTAATCTGTTTTAGGTGACAATGCCTGTAGAGGAAAGTTGTATTTATTAGTGAGTGCAATCCAACAAACATTTCAGTGCATAACTAATTGCTTTTTCCAGAAAGTCAAAGTAACTCTTGCACATGTGAAGAAATATAAGGATGTTGTTTTTAATGTTTCCTCGGTTTTGTTTTATTTCTCTATGGGGGCACCTTTGAGTGGAAATGTTTTCAATCTACCGGAGGGGTCAACTTCAGGTTCCAAGTACAGTTTTTATTGTTCTTCTGTCAATATAATAGCAGGGAAAGCAGAATTAAACTCATGTTTCAAAATTGTGATTGCCTGCTAGACCACTAGGGGTAATATTGAGGACTTGGAAGATCAACAATGGATGCTCACAGATGGTGTATTTGTTTGACAGGTGCAAGAATGTATTTCATATTTCTCAGCAGCAAAAAATATTCCAAGCTTTGTGCTACATGTTGTTCTTGAAAGGTACAATATTCACCAAATATTGTGTTTTGAAAAGGTATTTTTAAATTTATTATTTTTTAATCTCATACCACCTATCAAAATTCAAAACAGTGAAAGAAGAATGAATAATTTTTGGAACTGGATTTTTTCTTTTTTTGCTTTTAAAATACCTTTTGTGTGTGTGTGTGTGTGTGTGTGTGTGTGTTTTAATACTTGTTCAGTCCAGATAAGCTGCAGTTTAGCTAGAGAAAATAAATCTATTTACAGTTGAACAAATAACTGCAAAACCACTTTGGACATGTTGAAAATTAGCTTAGAAAAAATATATGGGCTTCAGCTTGCTTTCATTAATAGTGGCAAAATTCACCTCTGACTTGACCACATATGTGCCCAACAGAAGATTAAAAATTGAGAAATACTGTGTTATTATGTTCAAAATTCATTGGGTAGCTTTCATTTTTGTTTATTAAAGAATAGAAAAGAAAGGGAGGGGAGGAGGGGACGAAGCATGAGAGAGATGTGTAGAGAGGAAAGAAAACTCAGTCTATTCGATTTAAACATCCAGTTTGGTTTGATGGACTCCAGAAGAGGTAGAAGCAGAAAATGAGGTACCAGATTTTATCCTCTGAGGAATCCTTGCTAATGACGAAGTCTCTAAGAACAGTAAGATATGTTCTCATTCTACTTTATCTTGTTTCCTCCACCAAAATCTCTAAGTCTTTTGAAAATTTTCAATCACTGATTTGGAGAGGATCATAATATTGTATTATTTTTGCACACCCTCAAACTCACAGTAGTATATACTGTACTTGTACTAACACAAGATCTGATGCTGTATAAACCACAGATTTTCCTGTACCTTTCAATATTTGCTACTACTAAAGCTCAAAACTCTGAACAGAGGACCAAGGTGCTGAGACCACGTTCCTCTGCCCTTTAGCTTAATGGCAGAGAGAAGGATATTTTTATAATTGCTGATTATATCTCAGAATTTGAAATGGAACTTCTCCACTGTTATCTAAACAACAAAAGAGTACTGGGGAGTAATGGAAAAAAGTGAGACTGTGCATATCAGGGATGGAAAAGGCCCAGGGTGTGAATGTTAGTAGACAGGGTTGTAGAAAGAAGCTTGCTGTATTTATTTCTGTTGTAGTAAGTCCTCCATCTGTGGAAGTATGGCGGGGGGGGGGGGGGGAGAAAAAAAAAAAAGGAGGCCTTGTGAACACATGCTATTAGCTTTTTTCCCTGGATGATTTTCATTTTCCTTGAAACAATCTTTTACTGCCTAACAGAAACTCATCTGTTTGATAATGTAATATGACCTTTTCATAACTTCTTACAAGTTAGTTCTACATTTTTCAAATTAATACATGAAGAAAGGAAAATATGTCACATGGTCTCCTTGTGCTGAATTTTATAGGCACATAAAAGGAATTACAGGGAGAGAAATACAGCCTAGAACATACCAGGAGCTAGGTTTGTGGGGGTAGCTTGAGGTGTTGATAGTACCTACTATCAAGCTCCCAAGCGAAGTGCAGCATTTTTTCAGTTTCCAGGGATTTTCTGTGGAGAAGCACTTCATGTTCACCAGCAAACTTTGGAAAATCACATTTCTTTTAAAGGAATTAAATTGTCAATAAATACACTGCATTACCAAGAAAATATACAACGGTGGAGTTTATTGCTTTTGGTTCTCCTTCTCTCATTTTTTGCGTATAGACATGATGTCCAATACATTGAACAAAGACAGTAGATTTGAAGTAATATTTGTTTATTGATAGTGAATGTACTTTGCATTATCAAACAGGTATTAAAATCCATAGGTTTTTTTAAGGAATTTTAAAATACAGTTTGAAAGGAAAAAAGATAAATATTTATTTCCTTAAATTAAAAAAAACAAAAAAGAATATGCAAGAAGATGATTCCAGACTATTTTTTTTTTATTAAGTGTGGAATAGTTGTTTGCTTTCTTTTTTTTCTTTTCTTGCTGTGGTGGTGCCTTTTCTGTCCTAAGTATTTTCATATTAAGTGTGGAATAGTTGTTTGCTTTCTTTTTTTTCTTTTCTTGCTGTGGTGGTGCCTTTTCTGTCCTAAGTATTTTCAGTCATTCCCTAAATTAATGTCAAGGTTTGAGACTTTAAACAAAAGTATTTCACAGCTCTCTCAATAAACAGTCCTGAGGTCATGACAATAGTAAAATTATGTCTAGATTCACAACATGTTGTAGTAGTGGAGACAGATTTTTTTTTTCCTTACAGCTATCTAAACAGAATTTGGAAAGGGAAGTGCATATAAATATATCAGTCTAGAGGTGACAAAGACAGCTTTGCAAAACACTTTTTAAATCAGTGAAATATGCATTCAATCACTATGAAAACATACACTTCTCATTCCTTAGGTAGACAGACAAGATTTGGGAAGATAGCTTTAGAAGTCTTAAGAAGAGTTATAGCAGAATATTTAAGGGCCTGATCCTTCTTCCAGTGTAATTAGACAGACTTTTTTCTCAATTATTTCAAAAAGACGGGAATTGAGACCCAAGCTTTTTGTAATTTAATTCTTCTCACACATCTTTAAATCTATGTAGTTCTACTCTTAATGTCTACATATTGATGCCTTGTCATCATAAAAATTGTAATTTGCCATTTAACTTCCTCCTGTAAAATCCTACCTTTAAGAAATTGAATTTGCTAGCAATGGTTGAGGATCAGGGATATGGAAGGAAGATTTTGTTACATGGGTTGTAGCAGGTGGAAAAACATCAATGTAAAATATATGGAGGCTGAGAAGACACAGCAAGGAGTGGGGAGAGAGACTTGTTATACTTTATATTGCGGACTTCTTAATGATGACTTAGGTAGACCTAATCAAGATTCAGGAGGACTCTACATTTCTTGTCTGGATTGGAAAAGAAAGATTAGGTGTTCAAAACTGCCTGTGCTAGAGGATCATATCTGTCGCTTTCTTAAAACCTGCCAATATATGAAGGAATCTTACTGATTTCTTTAGACTTTGCACACTTCTACTGTCAAGAATATTTCTGCAACATAATGGAAGACTACATATGAATAGATGTTCTATATTTATGATAGTTTTTGCTTGTCTAAATTGCATATTATTTTAAAAATTAAAAAAATCAAATATATTAAAATATTGGATTTGTTGAGATACAAATCTTTCTGAGCAATAGGTGTGTATAAATCAGATACACTACTGTTCAACAAAATCAGAAGAGAATACACCTCAATAATTTCCCAAAAATTAAGGGCTTTGTTTATATCTTAAAAGTGGAGAGAGTAGCTGAAAAGGCGCATAATTCAAAACCATAAAGATCTATCTGTACCTTTCTTGCTGCTTGTTCCTCAACAAAATCTTAGAAAGTAAACAGATTTAGGTTTAGATTTTAGATTAGGTTTTTCTGTAAAATCCTAAGCTTCATCTAATGGTTCTTTATGGAAAAGATGCAAGATTGTACTACCTGTTAAAGCTTTGGATCCGCATGGCAATGCCTCAATGGTCTCTCAAAATCTAGCAGGCTGGATTTTCAAAGGACCATTCTCAGAAATACTTTAAAGTCTCTCTGTGGAACATGGGTATGCAGCATCATGCCATGATGGTCTCCTAATTCCCAAGCTCTGTCTGGGAAATGCATTTTTAAGCCTGTTAGAAAAAGTTTTATTAAATGGTGATCTTAGTTCCCTGAGATGAAACTTGCAGCTGACATTTATTCTGCTGCGAGAAGGAAAAAAAAAAAAAAAAAAAAAGAAGAAAAGAAAAGGAAAGGGCAGAAAAAGAAACTTCCAACTGTGCTGGTTGCTTCTTGAAACCTAAACAGAGAGGAACTTTCACTTAATGAAAAAAAAAAAAGATAATTTCTTCCCCTCATATTTCTGCTATCTGTTTGTAATGAGATGAAATAATTTAGCATCACACAATTCCCCCTCAGTTGATTGGTTTAAGATGACATCAGTATCTGCTACATAATCTAAGGCAAGTAAAGTGGGTTACATTTTACAGAGACCTAGAGGATTATTTGCCAGTTAGATAACACCCAGAGGAATGCATTTTAGCAAAGTTTCCTCTGAAGTCATTGCTGAATTGAGAAATTGTTCATGTCAGATTTATAATGCTGAGAAAGACAGTCTTTGGTGCTGTGGAACTCCTTACCACCTTTTCACTGTCTCAGTGAAATCCATCTCAAACTCCTTAGAGCAGAGAGTCTGAAGATATGCAGACATATTAAAAAGCAACAGAATCTAATTAAATGTTTACTCAAACGTATTTATATTTACTCAAACTGCATAGCTACGTACCACAGACGTTAAAATGGTGATCTATATGAAAAAATTCTCAGCTAATCTCTCTATGATATACCCTTTCATTTAAGAATATAATTGCTCTTTGTCTATCAAACTTAGGTAAGTTATGAAACTTCATTACACAAGAGCCCTTGACATTGTGTTTTTCATTGTTTATTCTCACTCACAGCACTTTATGTCAATAATGGACAAGCACTTAAGTTCAAAATCGCATTTTTTTTGGAAATGGAGAAATTTTTCACATTGAATGTTCTATTCATACAGTCTACTGTACATTTGCAAGTATTAAATAAGGTGGAGGGAGTCTGTTTGGTTTGACTAGAGGAATGGTGTTAGCAGCTTGAAGCTATTTTGTTTAGATTTTGTTCCAGATCCTACAAGTTCTCATTTGAAGTTCTGTTGAAGAAGCAATAATGAAATCTCAGAGTATGGGGAGATCAGAACTAAAAAACAGCCCAAAACAATCCAACTAGGGTTTTGAGAACACAAGTCACCAAGTTCTTGGGGAACTTCTAAATATAAGGGTAAGGGGTGAAATCTTGTTTCTCACTCAATCAGTGGTTCCACACATGCTGGAGCCAAGATTCAATTCAGAGTCCTTTGCATGCTCACAGTGAGGTTATATGACCATATGGACTCTGAAACAAATTGTTTCTAGTGGAACTGCTTGGCAAAAAAGTGAAGAGATAAGAAAATAAAATGATATATCATATTGGTTCAAAAGTTTGTTGCTCTGTCTTTTCCATATTAAGAAAGGGAAAGATGAAGAACTGTGTGTAGGATGGCAAGCCTTCCTCCATGCCCAGTTACAATCAGAATATGCAAGATAAAAGAAACAGAAGGTGGAAATGATTGATTAAGAGAGAAATAAGTACTCATAAATTCTTTCAGTTCTGCAAAACACAGATTCAAAAACGATGTCTCTTACAGAGAGGCATCAATTTCTGGATGCAATAGGGCATATTTATGAACTTAGTTTAGTCATTTATTCTTTATTTAATTAACTTATCTTTGAGGTCTTTCTAGACTTCAACTCAGAACTAATATTCCCACTTCCACAAGGAAACAAATAGAAATAAACAAAACAAAAATAAATAAGCTAAACAAAATTTCTTCAAACAACCAGCCAAAACAAACAACCTCCCAAACAGACAAATTAAAACCAGAAAAAGATTAAAAAGTTGAAGTAGCAATGGTTTGTTCCTGGGCTCTCTAATTTGGTAGTCATCAAAACTGCCTGTGAATGCAATCATTCACATGCATTCTCAGCATTGGTTTCCAGTCATTCCACTGCTTCACAGTAATAATAAGTTAGTTGGTTTCCTGGCAGCACTGGTAACTTCCTATTTGTGAACTTTTAGGTTGATCTTGGCTCGAGTCTGCAGAGAGGCAGAACAGTATCTTCAAGAGATATGAACTGCCCTTGCCATCCACCTCAAGACTCAGGGGATGACTCAATTGTGCAGCTGATTAATTAGGCATTTTTCCCGAAGTTTCAAAAATATTTCAGCATTTTTTGCATTTAAAATTCACCATTTTGCTGTCATTAGGCATCAAAATTTTGTGTTAGGTGTGCTGCTTCTGCAAAGCACTTATTTTTTATTCCACTTTCTCCAGCTAGTGAATTTACCTTTCAGAACTGAGCATCACAGAACCTGTGCTGGAACCTCTGTTCAATGTATAGAACAGTCCATTTGACAGGGGAAACAAGAACTTGAACACAGTTAGCTAGGAAGATGAATTTCTTGCAGCTGAATACAAGAGCTCTCCTAGTAAATATTCTGGTAAAAAAGAGAATACTGCTTGTTCTTATCTCAGAACTTACAAAAAAAAAAACAACAAAGAAAAAAACCCACTTAAATCTAATTCCCATAACTGATCAGGTTATCTGAAAGTTTGCAACCATAAGCAGAAATCTTGACTACAGTTCAGAGGAGCAGAAAACAAAGTATAACAGCATGAGACTCGTAGTCATTCTAAAAATTAGTGTTTCTGGAAACTGAAGGAACTTTGGGCACTAAATGTGGATATTGCTGGCTGCACAATTTCACTTTGTTTCACTCTAGTATAGTCAGGGCACCCAGGTACCATACTGTAAATGTTGGATGTACAATAAATTTTATCTGGATTCAGAATTATCACATCACTGAAAGCATTTTGCTTGTTAGGCATACCATTGATCTCTTGAGCCACTGGCAGTGAGATTGCAATGAGACCAAGGTTGAGATCTGTATCCCCTTGAGGGAAGCAAGGAAAGGTCTACTGGGAGAATTTACAATATGTTAAAAGATCCATGTTCCTAATCTAAGCATGAGTAACTTGCATTAATGTGTGAAAAACCAATAAAAATGGAAATTTTCAAAGGAACTTTGTGGGAAAGGCACCATTGAAAGACATTGTGCTTCCATTGTAAAATTAGCTATATATTACTAGAGAAATAGCAGTTAATCTCAAGAAAGCACAAGATTAATAGTGGAAGTTATTTACTGATTGTCCTAAACAATAACAGTCTGAGAAGAAAGCTTGCCTATGTGGTGGAAAACATACTTTCAAGAAAGAGGTTCATGGAATTGAGTCAAAATTGGAGAATAGTTTCAGCCACTGTTGAGAAAGAGCACACCAAAAGCACAAAAGCAAACAAATAACTAAAGTTCTATTTTCCATCTCGAGTTTGCTTGTACACACATAATATGACATATTTTTCTCATACATCTTCAATCTTAGGATGGCATTCATGTAACTGTTGATTTGACTGAATACATATTATTTTGAGCATCTAGGAATAATGATATATGTTTATGGTGGTCATCTCAACATGCATTACTGTTTTAAAGACTTACATTTCTATGAATATTGGCAAATTGTCTTGTAGTTAAAAATCTAAAGAAGCCTAAAATCTTTGCTACATTTCTATCTTTTAAATAATTAAACCATTAAGAAATCATAGTGCATTGTGTTAGCAAAAATAATTGTATTTTTAATAATAGTTTTATTAGACATTTATTAACTTCTGTTTTGTTATAATTTATCATTTAATATTTTTTCATTCACACAATTTGGAGCCTGAATTATTGTACATATTTGTTCATAAGAATTACATTTTTTAATGAAAATATAGCTTTGGGGTTTTTAATTTGAGAAATAAGAGAGTTAAATCTTTCTATAGAGTTCATATAATTCCATCTGCAGTGGTAAATGGTTTTTTATTTCAGCTACAATGCAAGAAAGAAAGAAAGAGAAAAAGTGAAAAAGAGAAAGAAAGAAAGAAAGAAAGAAAGAAAGAAAGAAAGAAAGAAAGAAAGAAAGAAAGAAAGAAAGAAAGAAAGAAAGAAAGAAAGGAAGAAAGGAAGAAAGAAAGAAAGAAAAAGAAAGAAAGAAAGAAAGAAAGAAAAAGAAAAGAAAGAAAGAAAGAAAGAAAGAAAGAAAGAAAGAAAGAAAGAAAGAAAGAAAGAAAGAAAGAAAGAGGAGAAAGAGAGAGAAAGAGATATTATCATTAATGCTATTTTTAATACTTTTGTACTGAAATTGTGAGATATAACACACAACATTTAACAGGCTGCCTACAGTTAACAAAGCACCCCACAGTAGATTTCTATTTGCTAGAAATTACTATACCACTCATTTCAAGTAAAAATTTGGTCCTTTCTGGCAAATGACTGCTTTAAAAATTAGACTGCCTCTGTTGTGCTTCTACAGATGACTGATCCATCTTTCATAAGAAAAACATATGCACTAGGGTGGCTGTTTCTATAAACCAGCCATCAACATAAATCCTTTTGGAAAAACCCTAACCAGTAGCTAAGAGGTACAATTCAGGTCAGTAAAACCCCTTATATCTAGATGACAGAGATGAAGGAGAAAATTAGATTTCAAAAGACATTTTATGATGTATCTACCTAAGACTGCTACAAAAGGAATCTGAGAACAAAAGACACTTCAAACCAAAAAGAGATGAAAAACAGAACCTGTGGCAACTTGCAGACAAACAGCTGTAACTTGATCTCATCACATATCAGCAGCTGTTAGAACTTCCCTGAGACATGAGAAAGTCCCTTGATGGTCCTTTTCGTAAATACCTGTCACATGGGGCATTAAAAAATGCAGCATGAATCCCATGTCTTTGGTATTATACATTACTAAAAATCTACTCTTTGCAGAAATTATTGAAGTTTACTAATTTCATAGCCTTTTTGGCTATGAAAATTTTGCATACTTATTAGAGTATTATTACTTTAATTTCAGTAATTTTCTATATTTAATAACTCTTAAAAGTGTTACTATTTAGTCAAGAAGGAAAAGGATATCAGGATGAAGCATTAGTGAAGGTTAACTTTACTTTCTCTAGGGACAGAAATTGAAATTTTTTAAATTAAAAGTCCTCATTACTCTTCCAGTATTCTGTATTTCTCACTGAAGAGTGTCCTGGAAAATCTCTTGGTCACTTGAAAAAATTAATAACATTTCCACTTTCTATGAGAAGAAAGATTGTAAGGCATGCCAGCCAATCTAGCAAACTGAAAAATAGGTTTCTGCAAGGTCCTTTTGTAGGCTTAATCCCACATTTAGATAACATCAAAATGAAATTCCTATTGCATTAATCTTATACCCTTGCTAATATCAAATGAGGTTAGCTAAGTAATTCAAAAATCCTACATGAGCTCAAAGGATTAATAAGGTACCATGTCTTATTTTGAAGTGTTGCCAAATCATCATCTCCATCTTTTTTTTTTTTTTTTTTTGTGTTGGACTGATTACATTAATAACAACACAACAGTTTGAATCTAATCTCCAAAATTCTGAACTTTACAAAGCAAACAGTTTGCTGATCCATCAGTATTTATTAATCACACCAATTACACTGAGGCTAAATACCATGATTACAGTGCATGGTGCTTGCACCACAGAGGCAGAGAATGAATTTGTGTAACTTTTCAAAGAACAAGAGTCTCTTTGGAAAAAACCTATGCCTGGAGGCACCTGGGTAGAAATAGCAGGTTTTAAAACAGTCTAAAGTGAACTACTAGAAAGGCATAAACCAAACAAGGTTTAAGATGGTTACAAGTTTGTGTGAATATTCCCTCCTCTACTGTAACATAATGAGTATATGAAGTTTAACATTTTTCATAGCACTCCCTTGAGAAAATTAAATAAAGATAAATTATTAGAGAAAGGGCTTTAGAATGCAAAAGAACTGGAAGAATAGGAGATTTACTATCCATCTACCAATCTATCTACATACCTGTCTGATATGCAGTGCATTATCCTTTTACCTACTTGACTTTTTTCAAGACGTTGAAATCAAAGGAGAATTTAGGTCTTTGTCTACTCAAAGTATGCATAGCAAGCTATGAAAATGTTATGAACTGCAATATAACTATTAGCTGAAGGCCTTTCCAATTTGGAAAAATGTTTCTGGGCATTGCTTTTATGAAATGCTCTTCATATTAAGGAAGATTTAATGGCACCAGGCTCAAGGCATCAGGAAATAGGATTCTTTCTGGTGTCAGCCTTAGAAAAGCTTCAAATTTTTTAATAAAATATATGCAGTTTCAGTCATGATTTATGAGATTAATATTTTAAACTTAAATAGGTCAGAGAACAGTAAAACAGGAATATGCATATTCATTAAGAACACAATTTTGTACGTTTTGAAATAGCCTTCTAATCAAGATTTCAGACTTTAAAAAAGTCTTTTGTAAGTCTTTGCTATTGTTACAAAAAATCACACCATGGAAGTTGTCTATCTAAATTCTTCTTCAACACATTCTCCTTAAGCAGAACCTTAGTTTTACATGCAGGCTGAAAAAGATGGTGGTACCTGAAGCAGATATCCAGATATCTCAGAACTGATTGACAGTAGAAACAGAGAGAGATAAAATTATTATACTTTGCCCTGTTTGTGTTATTCCTCTTTCTTGGAGAATGTTGGTAATATGTAAGGTATAAACACAAACAACTTTGCTAAGAAAAGCGTTGCAATGGTTGCAACACAAATGTAACACTATTTACAGTATTTGCAGCTACATAGATTGCAATGTTAATAAAAAGTAATATACAAATAGGTAAATGATTGATCAAGACACATTACAAAATTTAAATAAACCAAATAATACAACAAAAGATGTGATGATAATCAAGTAAAATGGGAAATAAAGAATGCTGTATCTCGATATTTAGACAAAAATCGTTTCCTCTTTTATTTTTCTAATTTTTTTTAAAAAGAGAAGGTATTATCAACAATTTTCTGCTGAAATTATGATCTATATAGACTATATCTATTTATATAATTCTGACTTTACTAATTTTGAAATTATTTCGATAAGTAATATATTGTGCACTTTTTTAATGTTGACTCATATTTCAAATATGTTATCCCAAATGAACCGGCAAATAACTCATTTACATCCCTATCTTTGCTTACAATGAGCTCCTCTGAGGTCTCTCCATGAACTATGTCTTTTCTGTATTTATATAGTGTTTGTTTCCTGGTTTTGTTAGGTGCTGACAATTCATTGCTTTCTCATCTCTCATCAGACATCCTTGTTAATGAACCAGAACCTTTATAGGCAGTTCAGGTCCTGCAGTTCTAAAACAAGTTTTCTACTATTCAATAAATAGTTACACTAAGTGAGAAGGCAATAGCTTTGATTTACCTTTAGATATTGATAAACAGATGTGCCTTAGAAGAACTTTTGGGAGAAGCTTTCCTACAGTTTCAAAGATATTTTAATTTTTCTAATAATAACAAACTCATCTAATTAAAAAAGAGAACTGGATTATAATTGCATTAACAGGTATTTAATTATTGCTTTCTTAATACTGTAGCTCCTTAAACCTTTATACGGCTTCCTAATTAAAACTTTTGCGCGAAGTATTAAACATGAAATATGGATGTTAATTATTCAGCTTGTTAGTACAACTCTCGTAATAATGTTGTATTTGAAAATGAAAATATAATCTGTTTATAACACATGTGGAATAGTACATCAGACTTCCAGCTGGTAATGTTCAATAATGGACTTTGAAACCCTGGCCTTCTAGTGCAAATACAGAAATCATCCCAAGTAATGTGGAATAGAAGGTTGTTTGAAAGCAAACTGATACTGAGGTAATAATAACCAAAATTTATTGTCATAAGATGATGTCTTATAAAGACACCGAAACAATTTTCTGTCTAGATACTTCTTATGTCAAAAATAATGGAGCTGTAATGTGGCTGTGTTTAATAACAGGGAGTGATAAACCCTTAGGGCTGATCTTCTGGCAGCATTATGCCAGGCTGTGAAAGTAGTGGAAAATAAGCTCTTTGTAATCTCTTCATTATATACTCAAAGTATGTATACTTCCAAAGGTACAAAAATATTACAGAGCTAGTATCTAAACTAGCCATAGATTAGGTATGAAAGGACAGATTAAAGTTGATAATTTTAAAAACAAAGCTATTAAAATATTTATATAGGTTCTTGTCTGCACAAGAGCTTCTAAACAAAGAAACAAAAATTTAATATCAAGAGGCTGATGAAGAAGGCTTAATATTGAAGAAAACATTGTAGAAAAATGTCATTTGACCAGAACATGCTGAAGTAACCCTTTTCTGCTTTTCCTCATTTTGAGTTTGGCCCAGAGCACCAATATTGGCCTGCCTTAACAATGCAAATGAGGAACCTTTTCTTACTCATGTCATTGGACATGTTCTCAGATGCAGTTGAAAAAATAGTACATCATTTATGCTTCTAGACTTTCATATTCTGAGGTTTAAAAATGTTTGTGACTAGCTCTGTAAGTAGTTTTATTCTATTTATCACCTAAAATTAATTTCTCGTATGTCTTATGGTGCCTGTAACACTTTTCTTATTCATCAGTAACAGGCCAAACACTGGCTATTGTTCAATGCTCTTTTTTGACATTCTGAATAAAAGTCCTTCCTTTCTCACCCTTTCATTTTCTCTTCCCCAGGAATGCAGACATACATTGCAGTCAAATGTTGACAATTTGAAAATTTTGACTGTAAAAGTTACATTTGCTTTTTCATCTTCTGACCTAAGCTAAACCCATATTGCTACAGATGTTCTCTCCCTGAGGAAATTTTACTTTTCTGCAAAGTAAATATTAAAATCTGACTTATGATATTTCTTCATCAGCCCATGAGTTAATCTTCATTTCCATTGTCTCTTAGCTCTCTTAGCAGACCTCTTTGTTGTTTCTTTCCCATTAACAGAAAAACAAAGAAAAAAAAATTCCCTAGGCTCCTTTTTACATTTGCATGGACATACTGTGTGAAAAAAGTATTATCAATTTTTTTTGATTAATACTCATCAGCTGATGAATTTTATAATAAGATTGATTTAATGTAAAGTCTTCTAGGGAAATAGTAGACTCAAGACTTTTTCCTAACTGAATACTTTAGCTTCCAGGTAACAAAGGACAACTTTTATTTCTTTTTTTTAATTTAATTTAGGTGACCAGAGTAAGGACTGTATTTAAGCTAGCTACCCCCAAGTATTCTTAGAGGTATATAGAGTGGAGAGGTATTGATACTTCTGGTGTGCAACCTGTATCATGGTAATGAGTATGTGTAAAACCCCTCATAACTTTCAGGTAGTTGCAGGTGCTCACAGAAGTACAGTCTTAGTACCTGAGGATTTTTTTATGTTGAAAACAGTTGTTTTATGGAATTCCTCCTGATTAGGGACCTTTTGAGCTCCCTCTTCCAAGCCCAAACACAGAAATCATTCCAATAAATGTGGACTGAAAGGTATTTTGACAGTACAGAATCAACTAGTGTTTAACTAATAATAGCCAGCTATGGTATTCACTGCAAGTTTTCAGAAATTACAGTTAAAAATGCGTCATCATCTGTTAAAGACTTTTAGCTTATCGTTTATTTTTTCCTTCTGGCCATGCAGTCTGCTGAAACATCTGATTTTCACCTGTGAAATGAAAACTTATCATAGATGAGTGATCAAATCACAGAATTTTCCATTAAAGATTTTGAAACTGTTAGGACTGTGGAAATAGGAAGTCTGTAAGTACTTTAGATCTGTAGATAAATAAATTAAAGGTACACAATTTGGTCTGTTATGAAGTCCAATTGCCATGATACATCTGGAAATTTGATGAAAAGTGTATTCCTCTTTCACTCCCTCTAGTAGTTTTATGATTGAGTCTGAATAGAGACAGCTGAATATACAGTTGCTCTGAGGTCAAGAGAGTACAGGGATGATAGTTCGTATAAATTACATGTATTACACTACTACATTGCAAGGATCAGTGCATTCTTAGGAAATTCTCATTGCTTAACTTTTGCACTTTCACTGCAGATATTGCATTGACACTGATATATAAGGCTATGGTTAGAGCTTATCTCCCCCTAATATGATCAGTCTGATAACTTCTATTTCATTTTGACAGCTATTATACAATACAAGGCTAGTGAACCTGATCTTCATTATTTCTTCACTCATTTTCTTTTGTGCTTCTCTTTTAACTCTGGTGGGCTGATAGTTCCATTCACTTCAAGGCACCACATAGTTGAAAGAACAGGCAACATCATACACAGCACAGCAAACTGCACCAAATATGTGATCCTAATATTCTGGAAATTCTGCTTACATATTTGTATAAAACTATGTAAGTCCTGAGTCAACTTCTATAATGTTTAAATCTTTGAATGACAGGTAAGATAAAGGTGTCCCATGTTATGTCCTGGTTCTACAAGTCTTTAATATCCTGAACTGTCACTGAATTTAATGGGATTTCTACAAACAAGGGATGGGGCAGATGGTTTAGCCTTTTATTATTCTTGGTATACGAATATGAAAAAGTGGTATATGCATATTTTGTAAGAAACTTATATACTTTGATACTGGTAATAAACACATATTTGGAATCTATACTCCATAAGTAACAAGCCAACTCAAAGACTTACTATGATTCTATGATTACTGTTCTCTTTTCCCTTCCCACATTTTCCCCAACTTTTTTCTTTCCTTCTGTCATGTTTAGTCAAATAATATAAAAGAGTGGCTGTACAAAACCAAAAAGATTCTCTTAGAAGAACAGGGAATCAGTGTTAGACATTTTCCTTCTAGCATTGAATGAAAAAAAATCCCCACTATGCTAATTTTCTTAAACAGCTTCAATACGACCCAAAGGCATTGCTCAGGCACATTTAAATCTCTTGGCAATAATAGCTGTGATTCTTCAACTCTATCAATAGGTAATCACTTTTTATGTTTATCCTCCATTTATGCCATAGTTTAAAACAGTTCCAGAAGGATGAAATGTTAATAGTAAGAGTATAAATTACATGATTGAGGAGAAAGTTTCAAGGACAATCAGTTTTCATTGT
Organism: Campylorhamphus procurvoides; assembly: GCA_013396655.1. NCBI lineage: Eukaryota > Metazoa > Chordata > Aves > Passeriformes > Dendrocolaptidae > Campylorhamphus > Campylorhamphus procurvoides. The sequence continues at coordinate 1,648,318 of WBMV01008903.1, read as the reverse complement.
TCAAAGCAACATTCTTTGACCAGTTAGATCTATGACAGAATAACTACCTTTATTTTGTAGCAGTGAATGGCTAGATGAGTAGGGTGTATTGTAAGCTATTTTTTTCCTCCAAAGGATATATATTTGGGACTTTCTGAACACTAGTTACAACACTGAACAGTGGTTAAAAATTTAAATATTTAAATTGCTTTGAGGTGAAAAAATCCTAATTAGATTAACTCAGCATGGTTGCCACTGATGCCAAAGAAGTCAATAGATAATTTCTTTAATGTATTTCTTTATAAAATAATTTGGTTTATGGATATTAAGTTGTGCTAATACAGTTATGCATTAAATTAACTGATGTTGAGACAATCCAACTAGAAAATATAGAAAAATATAATTCCTACTTTGTGTTTTCTTGGAATCTCATATTAAAATATTATAATGTGATTATAATATAACTGTGACATTATAATTAAATTTATGTTTACATCTCTCCTAATTTATAAAAAAAGGACAAATAAAACACATACTATCCATTTATGTGCATTTAAAATATTAGCAAAATTACAGAATTTCTGGCATCAAGGTAAAGTTAAAAAAAGTAAATTAAGGGACATCCTGTAAACTATAATGACTGGACTTTGCTGGGCATCCAGCAAAGTAGCTGTGGCTACTTTTGGTAGCCACTGCTGAATTCATATTTAAGGGGTCAAGTCTTCCTGTTTGAACTACAAGCACCCATGTGTTGGACACACACAGCAACCAGACTTTGTTAGCTGCATTTAATTATTTTTTTCAAATTTTGGCAAAAATAACAGCCAATCTATGCCAAGACACACAGCAGCTATATGTGCCCTTGTGGCCACTAGAAGTGCCCATGTCCACTTCCTTAACATCATCACTGCCCCTAGCTGGCCTGTGTTTCATGCACCCTGTGGCATTTCATAAGGCCGCCATTTTCCTGGATGCCTTCATCTGTGCCATCTTTATCCACATCTTGGCCAGTGGTGTGGATTGGCTTGTCTAAATGGTATTTCAGTGTCAGACACCTCTGTGACCTGTGCCTCAATTAATGCACTGAGCTACATGACCAAAAAAACCTGGTGATGACACATATGAGGGAAAATATTGTTAAAGAGGGGGGTGTTTCGGATCGTCCTTTCTGCACAGCCTGAAGCTCAGTACACAGTGCTGGGGAGAGCCCACAAAATCCTAATACTGTATTTGGGCTTTGCTGCCATACATCTACATATACGTCCTTGCTGGATGTCCTTCCTTTCCTGTTCACTCACACAAAGATTTTGACCCTGTTCTGGAAGAAGACAATCACAATGTGCTTCAATCACGATGTTGCTGACATAGCTTTCCAAGGTTGTTATGGTACAGTATGAATACTGAAGATCTATTTTAATCTTTAAAATTATTTAATACTGCTTTTAGAAATCCAGAGGTATTCCATTCAGACCAAGATAAACAAGAAGTGGAAGTTAGGGATGTATGTTGTTGGATGCTATTTTAGGAGTACAATATTCCTAAGAAATGACTATTTATGTGCCTGCACTTCTTTTGCCATTAGCACAGAAGAAAGATGACCAGGCATGCTTTGCCCAGGCAGCAAGGGCCCTGGCAATGACATAGCCATACATACGCAGCACTTACATATGTGTATTTTGTGACTTGTACCACATCAGTACAGAGTAAGAATCAGAGAAAAGAAAAGTAGGTCTGGAAAGACCTCTATAGGCAGATCAATTATACCTCTCTCACTCTTTATGGATATTTCTGAAGAATCCAATGATGGTGACTTCACAACTTCCTGAGTAGCATTTCGCCGTGCTACTAACCTTACCTTCATAAACACTTGTTAGTCTGAATCTTTCTTTCTGGAGTTTCACACAGCTATTTTTGACCTTGCATTTGTGCCTAACAAATTTAATCATACTTTTTTTTAATCTTGTCATTTTGAATTCTAACCTCATCCTCCAGCTTGCCTGACATGCTTCTCTTCATGTTGTTTGAAAATTTAAGAGATATACCTTTTATTGCATTATCCAAGTTATTAGAACAGATAAATAGATTATTGAAGTCTAAACATCACTTGTTAATAATGGCTTGAATGAACTGTGCCTGGAGCTCTGCAGGAAGAGGGTGTATTGAGAAGTTAAGTGTGTCAGATCACATATGGAAGGAGAAAAACAGAAGCTGTGCCCTTTCTGGCCTCTTTGTATTTGCCAAACATGAAGTTCTTACCTCATTTATTGCTTGATCAATACATATATGTGAAAAAAACAAAAAAACAGAAAAAACATGTCTTCTCCAACTGAAGTGTGGTCTTTCTCACGTAACAGCCTCATACAAGCATTCCATGTGCTGTTTGTATTAATTATCACACTTAGTGAATATAGACCAAAGCATGCTGGGGGAAAACTAGAATTCAGAATCTGGCAGAACAGTTCTCAGAGCCAAGCTACAGTCTTAGTTTACTGATATTCCAATGGCCTTGGATTCAGAATTTGTTCACAGGTGCCTCAGACATAAGTTCTTGAAATTCTAACTCCTTCTGCTATAGAGGTGAGGTTTACACAGTTCAAAATCAGTCAGGATTCTCCCTTACATGGATCTCACTCACTAAAATGGCCAAATGTGATGTGATATCCAGAAAAGTCAGATTATACCCCAAGTCTGCAAATTTGTAGACTGGTATTTGAAAGTCTAGACTTGCATATAAACTCCCTGTTTACATGCATATAGACTTGCATATAAAGCTTCTTGTATAGGTCATATTTTAGGGTATGGCTTTGTATGGCTGCTTAGCAATTTTGCCAGAAAAGAGCACTTTGTAGTGAACCATATTGTCTCTTATTGCTCATGGAATTCTTTACCACTTCATATAACTGGGGGGTTTGGGGACGTTTTCTGTTTGTTTGTTTTTGTGGTTTGTTTTTTTCTGTTGTTCTTGGGTTTTCTTTACTCAGTTGTATTACATGAAGAGGAACCTGAGAAGGATTTTAGCTTTTGCTAGCTGAATACAACAGCCAGCTTTTGCTGGCTGTTATCTAACACAACAGAGGCACCAGAACAGTGTGTGGCAGGTTGGTGTTAAAGTGCAAGGATGAAGGAACCAAGCCTACTGAAGCGTCATTGTAAGTCTACGGGCCAGTCAAGTCATGACCAACACTACAATTTCCATCCTTCCTGTTTCCTAAAGGAAAGTAAGAAAACAGAGCTATAGTTAGATTAACTAACTGAAGCACCTTGGAGAAAATTAAAAAAATAAAGAAGCCCAAACCAGATAAACAACCAAAAACCCAAAACATATTGCCAAAAGAAAAAAATTAACAACCCCAACAAAAACCCAAACCAAACCAAAAAATACTGCCCCTAAAAAAAAGACAAAAAACCAAAAAAAACCAACAAATAACCCACAAAACCCCCCAAACTGCTCAATTAAAAACCAAACCAAACCAAACCAACCAACCAACCAAAAAAAAAGAAAACCAACCCCTCCCCCCAAAAAAATCAAAGAAACTTAAAAAATTTTAGAATGCCTTGTTATGATTTATCTACCCTTCTGGAACATTTAAAATAATTTTTATTTTGCCGGTTCATTGATGACAGATGAGTTCATTAATTATACTTTTCCTGCTCCTTTTTATTTTTTAATATTGTTCATGATGTGAATGGTATTGGAAAACAAAGTGACATATTACCATCCTTGGAATTTCGGAAGATTACTATCATGTATAGAAGAGAAAAATCAATATTCTTTTTAATCATCCTGAGCTTGAGCTGGCATTTTATACAGCTCTTCAGCTGGCAAAGAGAAAAGACTTAATCTGTGAGAACACAATCATTCCAACAGTGTGTATATCTGTACAGTATATAATGCCTCTGTAAAATAGCTAAGGTAACGAGTGTTATGACATATTTCTGAACACAGTACAATTTCCTCACTTTGCAAAAATATTGAGACACATGCTTTCATTGTGTGAGAAGAACAGATTAGGTATGTAAGAAAAGATAAGATGAACTTTGAGCTCACCTTTTGAAAAAAACCCACACTTTATGTGATTGAATATCTGACACAGAGTCAAAGTTAGAGAATTTGGCATCCTAGGTGAAAGGGACAGCCAGCATTCTTAGTGCTGTGGCTGCCAAAAGATGTTTCCATTGAATTACAATAGTGAGGATAAAAACTGATGTCTGGATATTTTCTGAGGTGATCATTAACTGATGTTGCTCAAATGTTGGATGCTATTCCTTAGGCAATAAGGACAGTATTCAGAAACAGAGACACACAAAACTGAGAACATACTTTTCTAAATATAAACTGAAACAAAATAGTGTCATGTAAGCCAAAATTAGCAAGCAAATATAAGGTTGAAAAGTTGCATCTCAGATAATTTCTTTAACACAAAGGGCAGAAAGGTTAGTAAAGTCAGTGTGAGCATTATTTACTTTAGAGACAGTTAGATCTAATCTTAGAACCGTTGTTCTGTGAGGGGAAAGAGGAGAGAGAAATCAGGGAGAAATGAATTAATGACTGAAATATGAGAGAAAAGAGTTTTACTGAAAGAAATGTCTATAGATTTGGAACCTGAATCTAAGGTCATTTGTTTTCCAATTTGTGCTGTAGGGCCTATCACATGAAATGCTGTAGAAAAACATTTTATTACCTTCTCCATAATTTGTTTCTCAATTCCAGGACATTTTAGGATCATGAAGCATTAAAATGTACATATGTAAGTTCTGCAACCTTTCAAAGTCCTTCTATCCACTCTGAAGGAATACTGTAAATATCCTTGACAACTGAAATAACTGGACATTGTTAGAGTGATGCTAACAGAGGGGGTTAACAGCTTGTGCGTGTACAAAATACTTGAAGTCAGACAGAAAGCCATTATTATGACCTTGTGCTGACCACATTCTATGAAGTGTTACATGATCAGGGACAGGGAAGTGGCTTAATGGAAGTTATATAGTAGCTAGATGTATCCTTGTCACACTTCATCTAAACTGATACATTGCAATGGTCCACACTGCTCAGACCTGGCAATTACTGTCCAATTCCAATCTATTCCACACTGCCACTATAATGAAAAATAATTAGGAGTCTGAAAATGAGTTTTCACATGAAATGGTTTCAGTGCTTGGACACAATCGCCTTTGGCAGATGGCTTTGGGTTTGCTTTAATATAATAAAGACAGTTAATCATCTCTAAAGAGTGCACGGAATGAATAAACTTTTAACACTACTTTCTCCTCTCAAACTCTCATATTGATCAAATGTTTAAAGCTGAAGAGCTCATGTTTCTGTGGGTGAGTATTCCTGATTCCCAGGAACCTGTACACATTCCTATACATCTTGGAGAAGAGCAAAACTCACCCAGGGGACAATTTCTTGATACTGAAGTTTAGAAACTCATGGGGGGGNNNGGGGGGGGGGGGGAGAAAAATTCCTTTTTTGACTACTGTAAAAGTACAGATCTTTGGAATGTTTTCATGACCTCTAACAAACTATAGCTTACTTGCATTGTGGGAAATAATGTGACAGAGTAGTAGTAACATTATTGATAACTTTCAGAAATCATGAGCCTATTGCAGTCAGCATGGAAATTGATGAGAATGGGAAGTACTTAATCTGGTTTCAGTTATCTACAGTGCAGTTGTTAGTCACTTTAGGCATTGCAACCAAGGTAGAGAAATAGGCACATTTAGGGTGCAATTGGTATGACCTGTATGAGATGCCTACTTCTGGTTGAGATGAATTACAAAGCAGAAGGCATATCAATTTCTCTTGCCTGACTATAGCACATAGCAGTTAGCTCAAATGTAGATGCCAATAGTGTCTAAAGTCAGATTCAATATATCTACCTTGAATAGCTGTTTGATTTCATTCAGCTATTTTCTGGTCTTTGTAACATTTTTGTAATTGTGTCTAGTATAAAAGTTAAAAAAAATCTGAATGATGTCTCATATATATGATACAAATCATACTAAATTACAATTTGAATACTGAAGGCTGCCTAAACTTCATTGAATCCAGTGGACTCTGAATTTGACACTTAAGTAGTTCTCAAGAAAAACAAAACAAAAATCCCAAAACAAACCAACATAAAACCCCAAAAACAACAACAAAAAACCCCAACCAACGAACCAAATCATTCTTTTTGCAAAGAACTTAAATAAACAGGACAAAATTATTGTGAAAATGATATGATGGGTAGTTTTAGATTATTTTTTGTGGAGGAGGGATTAGTTAAATGGAAAGAGTTGTGGTAAAAGATGTGCAAAGTGATGTACAGAGGACTACTATGGGAAAGGAATATAAAATGGTCCAGGATTACTGTTAGTGAATAATGGAGCTGTGGAGATAGAGAACAGATCAAGCGCTCAGAACAATGAGTGAAGGAAAGCCCACCAACAGTATGGGAAATATTCCAACAAGAGTCTTTTTTCTGTCTGCTTCCTCAATACCTATATGATTTCCTTCTGCAGCTTTCCTCCCAGGCCACAGAGCAGCAGGAATAAGGAGCGTGTCACTTTAGTCATAATTTCTGTCAGAGAAAGTTGTTTTCCCTTGGAAACATCTGGTTGCAATGTCCCCTGTGAGGCCCTTCTTCTTCTGCTTTACTTCTCAGCAGCAGTCCTCATGTTTGATTGCTTCTGTAGCAGTTCAGTTATAAAAGGAATTTTAAAAAAAATGGAAAAAAGTGAAAAGCTAAAAAAAAGAAAGACTGATGAACAAATCTGTTAAGGAAAACCTAGATAGGACTCTGGACTTTATTTCATATTTTTAAAATCATTATTGATAAGATAAAAAAATAAATCACTCTTTTTTTTTTTTTCCACTGGCACTAAGTTTCTTGATTATTATCACTTTGGTATGTTTATAATTTATTGTTATATTCATTAATAATATAATTGTCCTAGTTTAGGCTAGGACAGGATTAATTTTTTTGCAGTAGCTGGGAAAGGGGCATGTCTGGACCCTCATGTTATTTGATACCATCTCACCTCACTGGCTTGGGTCAGGAGTAAGGCTCTTGCTCTCTCATTTCTGTTGAGAAAGCATGGTGAGTGAAAAGGTCAGGTATCTTTCTCCTTTCTGTGTAAACTGTCTCTTTGTCTTATACGTTTTGTTACTAATATTGTTGCTCTTACAGTTAATTTTCTCATCTCATCACTGTTTTTAACAAATTGTTCTTATCTCAACCCATAATTTTCATCTTTGTGCCTTCAATTCTCAACTCCATCCCTAGAGCAGGAAGGGGAAGTCAGGGAGGGGCCAAGTGAGCAGTGTCTGCTTGGGAGACTCTTGGTGGAGGCACTGAATTGGGGAAGACTATTCCTTAAGTACAATATTAATTTAAAAATATATTTTATTGAGTACATTTAGAAAATTATTCAACCAGTGTCTGGAAGTAAGATTTATCTGCCTTTTTTTCCTTTTCAATGAAGTAAGAATTCAGTATTTTATAACTATGAATGCCATTACAAAAATAATGCTGCATTCCAGTAGGACAGATAAATTAAAAACATTTAATTTATGGTTTCAGATGGAAAAGTTCTGCAATAATGGGAAACAAAACTACCTCTTTTCACCTGAATTATTAAGTGAATCTCTAAATTGTCTCTTACGGAAATTGCAGTCTTCAATGATCTAGGTTTTCCTTTTGCATTTACTTTATTGTTTTAGTCAATCATGACAAGTTTTAACCTCTCTTTAAATACTTCACCTTTATCTTTTGACAGATTTTTGCCTTCTCACTGGTTCTGTGGATGTCACTCTACGCTGATTCAAAGATAAGGATTTGAGGTTGCCTTACTCCAAGAGAAGATATCATAATTTCAGTTTAAAATTACCAAGTGAAATAGGCATTACAAGTACAAATAATCAATAAATCAAATACCTCAATTGCACATTTCTGTTTAATACTAGAAACCAAAATTATTTATCAGTTAATCAGATTTATTAGACCACTTATTTTGGAGGAATGTTGACTACAAATTATAAGTGGATTAAAGGTTGATGAGTGTAGTTCGCTCAACAATTCAATTTTAATCTTATTTCTAGTGCATTCAGCTATATTCACTGTCAACCCAAATTCATGTCATAGACATTTTTTAATACCCTTTTTTTATACAGTCTGAAGGTCTTCATATGTCTAACACAATGATCCTTTTACTTTGACTTCTTTTTTAATTGTGGACCTTGCTGTTCTCTAAAAGACTATATGGACTATACTGATTGACTTAACTAATAGCACAAAAGCTATGATGGAAACTTTGCCTTTCCAGACTTGTAAATTCTTTGTAGTGTTTCAAACTCATGTAAAATATCAATTTAATTCTGGTCTAAATAAATATTTTAAAAAAAACTTCATTTTCTGTCTTCATATACTTTACTTCAATGAAGTACTCATGTACTTTTAACTAAAAAAAATAAAATAATAAAACACAAAATAATCTAAATATGCATAAATATTTCTGTATATAGAGAGTAACACAAATTATTTTGATAACTACTCTATTTCCACAAAGACTGTAATGAACTTTTAGTTACTACAGGTAGATAAAAAGTACTCTAAAAGATTTGTAGGTATAGCTATTGAAAATTTTAGACATCACAATAAATATACCTGTGTAATCAAATCACTGAGAGTCAGTGCCAGCTTGTGCCACTGTGTCCAGCTGGATCAGTTCATCAAAAGTGAGACTCAGATAGGAGGGCAAATTTTAATGGAATATGCTCCTCATGTATGTCAAAAGGGTTGTAGGTCTTTTTGCTACCAAGTATGGTTCAAATACTGCTGACACTGTTGATTTGCCTTACCTTTGCTCAAATAAATAAATAGATATACCTAGACAGGTATATTTGGGAAAAAGATAAGGGAAATTAACCAAAATTATTTTTAAAAGTATTTAAAATGTAGTTATATTTTTCTTTTTTTTTTTCTCCATTTTTTTTGTACTTATCTCCTGAGCACATTGCCTCATCAAAATCCTGAACTGCATCCTGAGAAATACTATCTCAGTTGTGGTTTTGTGTTCTTTTTCTCATCAAGATATTTTCACCTATATTTTCTGTATTGAGGTATTTGGATGAGAAAATCGAAAGCGAAAAGATAAAAGGAACCTCTCTGAGCAGTGGAGAAAAATCCCTCCAGTCTTCAAAATAGACCCTCTGAAATTGAACCAATTAGTAAGCCAGAGGTATATAGGGTTGTGTGGCAGGGAGGGAAGCGAAGGCAGAAGGAAAATGAGACTCTGAAATATTTTCTTAGTGTTGACTGAATAATGCAGGAGCTGAAGAACAGGAAATTTAAGACAGGTAAACTTTAGAGGGATACTACTGAGATGACTCAAATAATTTTGTGTGGTATGTTGAGTGATAGCCTGTTTGAAAGTGTACTATAATACAGCTCGAAGACTGAAGCAGACACGTTTGAAAATGCTCTGTTGCTATGTGCAAGAGTTCCTTAAATACAAGTAAAATTGGCCCTATATTTAGAAAACAGAAACAAAGAGATATAGTCAGGCAGTCACACTAATGTCATCAGTACAAAGGCGCCTGTGAAAGGTAACCATGACAGTGCTGTATGAATCCTATGGAATTCAGCACCAGCACACATCCCTATAAAGTCACTGAGATAATCAAGACCAATGGACCTCACACNATTGGCATTTGGCCAATTCCAACCAGTTACAACACTTTTTCCACTACAAGTTGCATGTAGTGCTTAAATATCATCTTCTCAATGACCAATTTCCCTGTGAAGCTGTGTTATTCCAAATGGGACACAACTCCTGTATGTCATAACTATAGTATATCAAGTATATATTTGTTCACTAATAAGTAGGATGGCATTTTTATATTGGCTGCCACACAAAACAGTTTTCAAATAACTAGCTAACAAACACTAGCTATAAAAGAAAATGTGTAACACTTTAATAGATGCCAAAAAATGTATAGGAACTAAAATGTTTCACTAGTTCACTTTCTTTCATCATATGTATAAACTTCTTTAAGTCTTACTGGGTAGCTTACATAGCCACAGAGACAATACTTTACACCTTTATGTTTCAGAGGACACCACCTGTCTTGAGTTTATTCTTAAACATCCATGCCAGCTTTAAACATCTTATAATCAACGTATAGATGTCTACTTAAGTTTAAATATGGAATGATGCATCTAGTGTATTTGTCTGTCATAATATTACCTCAGATATTCTGCTTCATAATTAAGATGAGCATAACAATGTGCTAAAAGCATTGTTTTCCCTGTGAAACTTTAAAGTGTTCACATAGAGCACAAGATGGTGGTTAATTTTCCAGCAGAGCTGCACTTCTATTCAACCACTAGGGTTGCTGCCAAATGCTATATATGTTCTTAATTTTACTACTAAATTTAATCTTTAAATTAAATCAGAGAAAAGAGAAGGGAAAACATTTCATATTAGATTGGGCCAGAATGTCCATTACCTTCTCCAAAATCTTGCTGTATTATTTATGAATTCAATAATTTGCAGAGTAAAACCTATTCATCTTTATGCATGCTACATACATTTCTGAACACTGGCAAGCATATTAAAAGTAGCCAAGCCATACATTATGTCATCATCAACAATTTAAATTAAAATGGAAAATACTTTGATTTTTCCCTCCATCATCATGTCTGGAAATGAAAATTATAGCTGCACTTGAAGAAGTCAGACATAACTTGCTCATGTTGTCACTTTACATATAGTTTGCCTATATAACACCATATGCCAGGAACTCTTACTGACACATGCAGTAATGTGATATAATTGATAAAATGTCAAATTCCATGCTTACAATCAATTTTACAATCAGATTTTGAGCAGCCATAAGTTTTAGAGCTACAAATCATTTCTGCATGGTACTTACATCTGACTGATATCTAATTTCAGTTTACAGAAGAAAATATCGAACATTTGTAATATTGATTTGGGGGGGAAATAACGAATTGTTCTGACTAACTAGATAATTGCATACTGGAAATGTACTTTTTCTCTGTGTGTTGGTTTTTCAACATTGTACTAACCAATTACTAATCATTTCAATTGTTATTTTCACTTCACAGTAGGTTTTTATTTTCTAATATAGTTTACGAAAATAGAGTATACATTTCAAGTTCTAATTATATATTTTCACGTTATTTAAGTATTTTTTCAAGGGAGTAGGTAAAAATTTTAGATGCTTAACTTAGACAGATTTATTATAGTGTGTATTTCATTCTTTCTATAATATTACCTGTGATCTACTTCGCAATGTATGTTTTTATTGGTAAGAATCTGTAGCACAAAATAAATATTTACCATGGGATCCATGTTATTTTATCTTAGAAGTCTACATTGCTTATGTTTGGAAAAGTCATTCGGACTGTTTTATAGTTAGAAGCATGGAAGAAAGTAGTTTTAGGGTGCTTTCCCTAAAATACACATCTGGACCAGATTCTGGACGGCATCAAATGTCTCTTTCTCTCTCCACTAATTAGAAAGTGTCTAAGCAGCATCTATGTGTTTAGATTTCTATGTGATAGATTCAGACAAATCTATCTGATTGGACAAATCAGAGTCTTCAATCCTGAATAAAATTTATAAATAGGATAAATATCATAACAGATGAATGTACATATATATATACATGTGCACATGTGTGAGACAGAGTAATTGTTGTGTGTACAAATCTTAGCTTCTTAGCAACCATTATACACTCAGTACAATTTTTATTTACATCATGACTTTCTATTTTTGCATGGGAACCTAATTCATTAAGACACAGATGCATATTACTCACTTAATGAAAAGTGTTCAATATTTTGCTTTCTTTCCTTGATGGTGAATATACAGGCCCAAATTTGATTCGCTACATATTTACTACAAAAACTGTTCCACAAGCAGAATTGCTCATTTCTTCTCCTGTGCCAGTCCTCACTGCAATATCCATCTTAACACAGACATGAGTGAATTCAGACCCACTCAATCCCATGCCAGTTGTCACACCCACCTGGTTTGTTCCTGCCTTTCAGCCTCTTATGTAGCATCAACATCCATCTGACATATGCGAGTTGATCTTACCACTTTTTTTCCCACTTACCCATCATCAGTGTTTTTCCAGTCAGGTCTGGGAGGTCACAGAGTTAAGAGTGACCACAGCACATGCATGTGGGCCACACAAGCCCTACTGGAGCCACGCTGTTCTTAGTTCACAGAAGTCTTGTAGATAATACACTCACCAGATGTCACCACTGCTGGTGAGGCATGAATAGTCCCCAAGTCATGCTCCTGGGTACTAGAAGCATCTTTTGAGCTATAGCAAACTGTGAAACTGCCTCACATGTGACAGGCAAAGGTCCTTAATTCATGGATGCGTTTGCACAGTACTCTTTAACAAGGAGGACATTTTTACTCTTCGTGAATTGAGACAAAGAGAAGAAGGGAAGGAATAGTATGTCAAATAATGTATTAAATCAGATAAGGTGTTTGAGACTCATCTTTCAGACTATGTGGAATACTTCAAAACATCCTACAGCTTCTAGGTGTTTGTAAATTCATCCACATTATGAGGACTAGAAAATCAGTAACCACTAACCACTTGTGAGAAGCTTAGCTTAAATTAATTGCTTGTACTTATATAAAGAAAATGAAAAATCAACATGCAGTTATCCTGACTAAGTTTTGGAACTTCACAGTGTTTTGAGGGAAGAGTAGAGGAGGATGGTTTTATGTGAAATTTACATTTAGAAAAAGGAAAATGGGAAAAGCAAAAAAAATTGTTATGCAATAATATCTGGCAGCTTGGCTGGAAGTTTTACATGGATGTCACAGACCTCTGACACTCCATGTAATGGAGTAAGTGATGGCAGCAGGTGGGAATAGTCTCCTGTGTAGATGCCAGCACTTCAGGAGACTGTGACACTTTGCCAAACATGTTTCATAGATGTTTGCTGAAAAAACAGAAATAGAAAAATTGTTAAGATTAGGGTGCCATTTCATACTTTACCTCCTGGGTTTTATGGATGTACATGCTATACTTTCAACCTCTCAGCTACAAATTTTATTTCTTCCCCCTACTACCTGTCTCAGCTGTCTTATTCAGCCACTGCCTTTTTTTTAACATTGAAATTTAAGCCCTTTCCTAACCTTTTCCCTTAGCCAGTTGCAGTTCTTTACTCACAAACTCTTAATCCCTTTGGTCTCTCCACCTTTCACCCATCTTAACTGTTTTATTCATTGTCAGTCTATCCTACTCAGTTCCAGCTTTCCTGCTTTTCTGTTTTTCACATCACCTCATGGTACAGCCTGGTTTCTTTTCATTGCATCCCATGTCAGGCTTTTGCCTAATAAGCCCATCTGGGATTCAACCAGTGCCAAAAAGAATTCAGCTTGGGACTAACTTCATCAGGAGCTATGAGAATATTTAAGGGACACTCAGATATCAAAATATCTGTTTACAAATAATTGATCTGGACCCAGTGATGAACCTTACGATGAGTAACATTACTCTCAATTTTGCATCTACTTTATTGACTAGATCTCATGGTAGTCTTACAGATAGAGGGTCATCCTTGGATGTGCTGGAGGGGTCAAGGTATCAAGCCCTAGGGATTTTGATGACCTAGAAAATCACTGCTCTTATGGCCTGTCTGGTAACCTTCACTGGTTACTCAAAGGTACCTGACATAGTCCTGAATACCATTTAGATTACTGAGTACTACTGCTGAACTTAGAAATTGATTTCTAACCTTCCTTTATTCATGGTCATGGGCTCAGTCCTCGCTCAGTGCAAGTGACTAAACTTTTAACAAAGTACTAAGCTACTGAGAACAAGATATTAAATGTATTATACTATGGCTTGATAAGTTATTTGGCCTGCTGGCTCTGGTTGAGATGGAGTGTGTGAACCCTAAGTCTGTTAGGACTCAATCTCATTCATTTTGTGAGACAGGTATCTCTTTGTAACAGGAAGTTTAATCTCAACACAGTATGAAGAAATAAAACACAAGAAATTTCCCTCAATTTAGTTGTCAAGCCTAATATTCCTATGGTTCTGTTGTGAACTGAACCCTGCTTTTGGCTGCTGACTAGGTCAAAATTGCTTCTTTAAATGTCTCCTGGCTTTATCCACTGATATTTTTCCTTTCAAGCATGCATTGCATGATTATCTTCTGCCAAGTAACAAGTAACAGAACAAGAGGAAACAGCCTCAGGTTGCACCAAGGGAGGTTCACATCGGGTAACAGGAGAAATTTCCTCACCAAAAGGGTTGTCAAGTGTTGGAACAGGCTGGCCAGAGAAGTGTTTGAGTCACCGTCCTTGAAGGTATTTAAGGAATGTCTAGATGTGGCATTTAGGGATATGATTTAGTGGTGGACTTGGCAGTGCTGGATTAACAGTTGGACTCAATGACCTTAAAGTTCTTTTCCAAACTAAACAGTTCTATAACTCTAGGAATACCCTACCTTTAATAACAGTCCTACAGAAACCTGTATGTGTAGTGTAGAAACCTCACTAAACACTTTTCTTACACTTGCAATGTATTTCTACAGCTTTCGTTCCCTAGAGAGGTGGAGTTTTTGGGGGGTAGGTTTGTTTGTTGGGTTTTTTCTCTGTTTGACAAAAAACATGACTGAAAATCCTATTGCTGATCTTACTAGTCTATCAAAGAAGACTTCTGACGGCCTTCAGTGATATGTCTCATGGAAAGTAGCATACACATCTAAGATAAAAAAAAAAAATCTACCTTTGGTTATACAGTGGCTTTATTCAGCATAGTTTTAGGAAAATATACTAAAGTATTGAAAGTCTTTTTTTGTCTTTTGATTAACTGCTTTCCTAAATTTTAGTTTGAACTGAGTAATACATCTTATTGTTTATAAGGTTAATTGCTTAGAATTCTTATTATTATTATAGTAGGGTTTGAGGGCTCTTTCCTTCAAAAAGGTTAATTTCCATTTGAGAACAATGAAATGAAAACCTGTTGGAGTTGTAATAGTAAAATCATAAGTCACATATTTAGAGTGTAATTGTCTCTCAGAATTGGATATATACATAGAAGACTTTCATAAAGTAAAATCGTCACAAACTTTGTAAAAAGAAAACAAAAAAAAATCTAAAAAAAATCTAACATCTAGGGTTGAGATAGGAGTAATTTCACTTTCAAGGAAAGTCTTATGAAGTCCTGAATACCAATGGCATATCCCTTCCAATATGTTGCTAAGTGAAAGTCAGTAAAGTAAAAAAGTCACTATTTTTCTCCTGGAAATATATGAGAGATCTATTTTTAAACTGTGCATCAATTAAAAGGTTTGTTGAATTGACTCAGATTGTTCAGCACCTTTTACGATCCAGCTACGAATTATGCAAGATCAATATTTAAAAATATGTTAAGATATGAACACAAAATGGGTTATTTTCTTTTAAATACATTTCAGATGGGATTTGATTCCAGCTGAAAGATATCAAGATCTTTTGTAGACTGTATGTTTTCTTTTGAGTGTCTGTCCATCAAATGAGCATATTGGTCTATATATCAAAGCTGTTTGCTCTGACAATCAGACTATGAGATACTTTCTCACTGTAGTAGCTTATTCTGCTGGAATTGCCCAACGTGGTGTAGTAACATACTAAATGCTCATTGGAACTGCACATTGAGCCTGGATCATTTGAATCATAGCGAGAGCCTTGGTTACTAGGTAAGTTGTTGTCAAACTCACTCTTTTGCACTTAATGACTATCTAACTATTTTTGCAGAGCAACAGCATAGCCTAGTGGCTAGGCTTCTGGAGAAGACAAGGACCCATGTTCAACTGTATGAGCCATATCAGACAGAACAAGGAAAGCAGATTTTTATGTCACATAAGTTAGAGCTGAAAATCTCTCATCAATAAAAGTTTCATCATCACTGAAAAATGTTAGGTTTGGACATTTTTTCACCTCTTGTTTTTGTTCCATCAATGTTTCTGACCAGATAAATAAATTATTTCCAGCCAGATTTCTGGTGCAAATAATGCCACATATTATCTAGTACTGTTGTTTTGGGGTTTTTTTTATAATTTTCCTTTTGTGTAGGACCTTTGAAACCTCATTTTAAATGAAAACTTTACAAACAGAGTTTTCATCCAAAAAGTAAAATAAACGAAGGCTGACAGGGTTGTGTAGACTGTTTCTATATGTCAAAAAGAAACTGACTTTTTTTGTTTTCTGAGTTCACCCTCCCGTCTTCATAGACCATAAACTTTTTCTTAGCTTTTGAGTGAAGTGTTTAGTCAAGCTTTAGAATGATAGATATATGACTCTTGTGGTAAGGTCTGTGGTTCCATTTCACATCAAAAATTTGTGGAATTCCTCACAAAATAAATTAGAAGTTGTTATTGCTGGCAACGTGTTCTAGAATAGTTTTTGATAACAATAAATCAGAGATATGAGAAGATATAAATTATTTACAGAATATTTATAACTATCCAAATGATGCATTAGTCATAACAAGATATATTTTGCCGTGGGAAATCCTGGGAAATCCTTATGCATATCTTGCCAGGAGTTGCCTCTTGCCTTATGTGGTATATACCTATAACTATATTGTGTATTCCAGTCTTTAGCACTTCCAGTGAAACTTGCTGCTTCAAATGACAAACGTATGGTAGATTAGTAAGTATATTTATATGACAACATGTACAATTAAGTACCTTGATGCAACACATGGTAGTCTTGAAATAATCACTTTTTACCTTAGTCAATATATTTCAGTCTTTTGATGCAGTTATACATGTTAACAAAAATCTAAAAAACCACCTTTTTTCCCACCTTTAAATATTCCTATTTTTTGTTTGTTTGGGTTTTTTTTTTGTGAAAAACATGGTTTCAGGAAATACTTCAATTTCAATAGAAAATATCCAACAGACTACCTGTAAAAGTTGAGATAAAATGATGGATCACTGCCATTACTTGTGAATGCTCTAGACACTAATTTCTTCAATGTCTTGAAGCACCTTATTCCTGCTTAATTGTATTTAATTTTAAGGTCAAAAGTTTTACATAGAGTATTAAAAGAAAATATTAAAATTAATTTCTTTTTGCCTTAATTTTTAGAGCACTTAAATGTTGTTTTCTGACCAGCAGACTAAGGTGATAAGTACAAAATATGTTGTTAGCAAATAGACTGGAAGAAAATCATATATATTTAAATTCAGAATTTGTATTTACTCAGATTCTGTATTTTGGGTATAATGTTTAGCAACTTTGCTTATAATATAGTGGTGTGAGATGTTAAAATTTCTCATGTGCTATGAGAAGGAATGTACTGCTGATTTTTTCTTTCTCCCCTTTTATTAACAGAAATACTGTCTTTCACAGCAACTTTTGAATTAATTATACCAACATACAAGAAATTCTGTTAATTTCAATGTTTCTTTACAGATTGTAAAACCTGCAGATTTATGTGAAATTGCAGAAGACTGTCTTTGCTCTTTTTAAAAATAATTTCTGTGAGGTTTCATCTTCCCAACTCACTGAAAAAGGAAATTGGTTTATGAAAAAATTATTTGTGAGAGCTGGAACATAATGAATGGAAAGTGACAAAAGAGACATATTTATTCCTGCCAATGTTATATGTGTTGCTTTAACAAGATCATCATAATCTCCAGAGGTCCTTTCCTATCCTAACAATTCTGTAATTCTGTGATTTTTCAACTTCAGACAAAGTTTCCAGAGAGGTATATTATTGCTGTTTTTACTTATTGCTACCTGCTCTTTCAAGTCAACCTCTTAAAATCTCCAGGGCCCCACTTTTGAGTGTGTAAGTTCTGGCTACCACTTACTGTCATTGTGAATTCAGTGAGATTTTTTTCTTTTCCCTTGTGTGAATTGTATGTCAAAATGTTAAACATTATAACTGAGATAATGTGAAACAAGAAATACAGTCTAGGTGAAAATTTGCAATTTGATCTCAAAATGAGAGAGAAGTCAACTTTGATCCTTTAAAAAGCTTGACCTTGTAATCAGACAACACAAATTTTATCTCACTGGACATAGTGTAGCATCACTGAACTACTGGCAATATACATTTTGACTTGATACTCAGTAGGAATTAGGTATCTAAATGTCTTTGAATATTTGCCCCCAGTTGTTTGTGTATTGTTTAGAGAACTGAAGCATAACGAAAGATATTAAAAGGGTTTATTGACATGCCTTCTGGAAAAGACTGTTTATTTATAAAGGTGAAAATAATGTATTACAGCCATGACCTTGTAGATAAATGTCTGAACATCTTTAAATTCAAAATACTGAACTAAAGAATTTTTCCTTTGAAAATAAGTAAAATCTCACTCAGAAATCTTCAAGCAACCTACCCAGAAAATGGCTGTGGGCCTTCAGCAACTGAAATTTAGCATGAGCTGTAAAATGAATCAAAAATCTGAATCAAAAAATGTGGATCTCTTAATCTTTACTTTTGTGGGTTTGCTTATTCTTATTTTAGAAGAAACTGATACGTACTGCAACTATCATTGACTTATGTCCTACAGATTTATCAATAGGATGATGTAGAAACTGATAAAACTAGAAGGATGAAAATCCATTGTAGGTATTTGCACTGAACTTCAGAATACACAGAATTAAGCAGTAAGGTAGGGAGAAGAGGTATTTCAGTGTCAGTGATGAGGTAAAGCTGTTGGATGTCTTTCAAATTATTATGCTAGTCCAGATATTTTTTGCATAATGGGAACATCTTTCATGTGTCAGAACAGGTTTTGATTACAACTAAATAAGTGAAAGAAGAGATATGTTGATAAGGTCACCTTTAATGTAAAGTTTGGTCTGAGTTGTCTAAAGTATTTAATGGAATAGGGAAACCTGCTGATGAAATGAGAAATTCAGAGAAAGAGATGTTGTAGAACACCATATTTTGGAGGAAAAGACTCTTCCCCCCCCTCCACCTTTCCCCCTCCCAAAGAAAAAGGCAAACAAAAAAACAACTATATCAAGATAAAAGTTCAGTTACAGTAAATAAATCAAAAATTTGCTGAGAGTACATTCAATCCCACTGTCCCAACTAGAAGGGCTATTTCTATATATTCTAAGTAACAGTGATATTGTCTTAGAAAATTGGATTGTTCTGTATGATGATCAGCTTATCCAGTCCCATAAGTTCTAATCTTGGTACGTATGGCACAATATGTTAGATGAGTTTATAAATTAGTCACTCTCATCCCGTCAAGTGGTTGGGATTCACAACCAGTTGCGTGAGGACATGTATGCAAGTACATGCTCTATACAGACATGTATACATACATGCATGATTTCTGTCACATATATATGGCGTATTTGTTACCTGATTTATGGTATGTGTTCTGTATAGATGTACACACAAATGTATTTTATATGCAGCAAACATTTTTATAAAGATCACTGAGTTCATGTTGATCAAAAATTGTGTGGCCTCATTAGCGTGGTTCTAAATTGATAAATCCTGATGATAGCCTGGTAGGCTATATTGTCCCAGGTCTATGATCAGACAAGCAGTCAGACAGTCTTCTTCTGAGCTGTGCTTGTGTCTTTCTGGAACATAAAAAGTCATGATTCACATAATTTGCCACAAAAATCATATGTCCTCTTTTAGTCCAGTTCAAAAATTGTTCCAAGAACATCAGTTTTCTTGCTAGTGTTATTTTTAAGTTATATTTTCAAAAGAAAAGCCTGAAAGAATTTTTCCAACACTGAAGTTTGTAACTTTATTTTAAATAATCAAATGAAAATGCTTGGTATAAAAATGCTAGGGTTATGTGTTTGAAAACTAGGAGGCAAATAAAAAAACCCCTTAATCCTCCTTTACTGCTGTTAATGGATGACAATTCACATAAAAGCATAAGGTAAGCAAGATTTTTAAACTACTCTTTTAATTCAAGGTCCTGAGTCATGAGTGTAAGATACATGGCAGTGACAAAACTGGAAAGCCTGTTTATATTAGGCAGGGATCAGGGAGATGCTGGGTTTTTTTCTGTTTGTTTTGGTTTTGGTTTTTTAAGCTTTTATACTACAGTGTTTCATAGACTATTTAGATACATTATGATGCCCATTCTTGAACAAAGAATGAGTAAGTGTACAGCAGGTCGCTAGAATATGACTTCATTATGGTTTTTCTAAAGGTTCAGTTCACATGATCTACAGCACACCTTAACCAATACCTCCAGCTGGGCTAGAAAAAATATGAGGTAAAGGAAGTGTTGCACATACAGATATTTTCCTTTTTTGTTTCCACAAATATTGAGGATTATTTATTTATTCATTTGCTAAATATGATTCCTCTGAAATTAGAAGTCTTTCTCCCCTGCCTTCATCTCCAGGGTGTTTGTGTGTATACCTCTGTGTGTGTATATATATACGTATGCAGATTATGCACATATAAATAAACTCTTCATAGATGGCTGATATATATCACAACTAGAAATTCAAATGTGTTAGGGACTTCTTTCTGCCTTTAACCATTTACTTACAGTTCTGCTGAAAATAGAGCTTGGCAAGGCATCAGTTTGCTTGCTTTCATTTCTTTGGTTTGGTTTTTGGCTTTGGTTTTGGTTTTCGGCTTAGGTTTTGGTTTTCTTTTTGTTGTTTTGTTTGGTTGGGGTTTTTTTGTTTGCTTTTGTTTGTTTGTTTTTAAATGAAAATAGTTATAACAAATTAAACATGGTATTTTTTATTTTGGAGTGTGGAAAAGTATGTTTCTTCTTCAACTACCAGTAAAATATTTGAACAGGTCTGATTTTCATTCAGAAAAGAAGAGAAATGTTTTGTGCTTTCCTTCCCTTTTCCCCAGCCTAAGTCTGGATGAGCAATATGAATAAAAGGATCAAATGAAAGTCAGCTCCTGAAAGAAATTATCGTAAAAACTGGAGATGAAAAAATTCCAGAAATACAACAGAAAATTCATCAGTATACATGTCTAAGACAAAAATATAGTTCTATTCCTATTAATAGTGTGTGTTGATATCACTGTTGGGGATTAATGATTAATGAATTTTTAATACAAAATTATTAAGTCCAATAGTCTTGTGAATACTGATGAGAGAAAAGTGGAAGTAAATCCTTTGATTAATCCAACTCTCTCAGGCTACTTTGTGAGGCTTCTAGTTACTCCAATACAAAATTCGAAACATTCCACAATTCTCACCATTCCTGCCAAACAGTGTTTGCCTTCATTATTTGCACTGCGTACAAGTAATCTACTGATAATCATAGCTGGTTGCTAAGCATCCTTTCCCAGGAAAAGTAGACACTAGGAAAAGAATTAGTGAGTTCACATAGCTTAGGCCAGAATCAGAATCGAAGCATTTTATTAATTTATTAATGACATGTAATTAACCCACAGTGAACTATACATTCAGGATCAATATTGGTAATACAGCAGATAAATCATTATATGAGACACTTATACAGCATTAATAAACAGCTATAACCCAGCCCCTGTAAATCACAGCAGAAGCACACACCCCAACCTTCCCCAGCATCCCCCGGGTCCCAGGTGCCACTGGCTGGTGGCACTTGCTGCCCCCTCTGGCGTGGGCCCCCATGTGTGCCCCATGTTGGGCCGTGGGCTGCTGCCGGCACTCACAGGGATGTGCCTGAGGGGTGGCCACCTTGACAGGGATGCTGCAGCAGGGGCTGGAACTGTAGGTTCCTGTAATGGGTCTCCTCCACCTGACAACCCTTCATGCAGTTTTAATTACATTTTTCAGGCTGGCTTCCTCTGTATTCCTATTTCTTTTACTCTATTCCAAAAAAATTCTTATCTCCTGGTTAATACCCTGGCTGGTGGTGGCTTCATCTGTAGCACAGTCACAAAAAGAACTTTGAAGTACTGGAGTGTGTACAAAGAGGAGCAATGAAGGTGAGGGGTCTAGAGCACAAGTCTTATGAGGAGCAGCTGAGAGAGCTAGAGTTTTTTAGCCTGGAGAAAAAGGAGTCTCAGGCGTCCTTATCACTCTCTAGAACTACCTGAAAGGAAGTTGTAGCCAGGTGGGGAGTCAGTCTCTTCACTCAAGTAACAAGTGACAGGACAAGAGGACATATCGTCAAGTTGCACCATTGAAGGTCTAGGTTGGATATTAGGAGAAAAGACTTAGAGGGTTGTCAAGCATCAGGAACAGGCTGCCTAGGGAAGCAGCTGAGTCACCATCTGTGGAGGTATTTAAAAGACATGTAGATATGGAGCTTAGGGACATGGTTTAATGGTGCACTTTGCAGTGTTAATGGTCTCAAGGGTCTCAATGGTCTGAGAGGTCTTTTCCAACCTAAATGCAGTCACAATTCTGCCCTAGCAGCTGGGGTTTTCTAGGCCACCACATGGGTGAATCATGTGACCACCATGTAAAGACCATACAATGCCAAATGGCAAAAAAATTGCTTTGAGAAAGACACTTAGAACTGATTTTATACAGATATAACTTTTGTTTGTTCAGCTTGTGTAATTCTGTTCATTGTATAACCATATTTTCATATTAAAATAATTTTTGCGTGTGAAGACAAGGTGGGGAGGTGGTTAAAAGAGACAGAGGGTGAAACCTAGAGGGCGAGCAGTAGAAAATTTAGGCTATTTTAAGATTTTCTTGCTTAAATGTAAGATTGTTATCCTGGAATTCCCAACAGTCAAATAGATACATGGTCACTTTTGCAGGAAAATTGACCTAGTTTGTTAAAGATATTTTATACATTTTGGTTTCAACAGGAGGCATTGTTCCATGCAAGTAAGTATTTCTGTCCAATAGATTTGAAAGGAGCTTAAATTGATTATTGCAGGCTTACACAACAGTTTGAGACCTCTAAAGTTATGACACCTAAAAGCTACCCATGCAGTCTTTACTGTCCGTGAGTAGACATCAAAGCAGATGTCCTTGAAATGTCTTCATCACAGCACAATTTCCTATTGAATTCTGAAAACATCCAGCAAAATGCAGAGTACAATTCAATCTTTTTACATGTCTCAATTCAACAAAATAAGAACAAAAATGAGCTTCCAATGATAGAAAATGCCTCTACATCTCATTCTAGTTGTGGTGGATTTTGTTAAAATCACTGTATACCTAAAGCAAAGTGAACAACTGATTTCAAGAGAGGGAGGAGGAGAGAGACTGACTGTTTCACAGATGATCCAAAAGAGTTTTTCTATAGGGACAGATTCCTCTCTGAAGTAAATTGGCCTCTACCTCTACAGTTGTTATTCCTTATCAGTATTGGTCAAATCTGTTCATAAAAACCTCTAATAATGAGTAATTCAGAACCTTCTAGAGATTACTTTTTTAAAAATATTAATATTTCATAATTTCTTGCACTGTCTGCACTAAATCGCTTTAGCTGTGATTTAATCCGAGTACTCTTATTCCCAGCTGAGATGCAGAGAATAGATTTTTCCAACCTTCTTTTTCTTGTGTGCAGCAATAACTGTTGCTACAATCTCCTTCTCATACTTTTCTTCAGACTAAACAGTAACAATTCTGCCTGTTTCCCCTCATAATCATGATTTTTAGGTTACTGATCTTACTTATTCCTCTCTGTATTTCCTCCAGCTGGGCCACAGCTTTCTTGAAACATGGTGCCCTAAACAAGTATTGACTTCTCCAGTTAAAGGTGTTGCCTACATACTTTTTAACAAGTATTCCAGCTGTTTTTAATGAAGAACATTTGAACTGGATTTAGAAGAAATGTGACTGCTTTTTGTATGGTTGTTTTTTATTCTTTTTGTGACAAGATATATTATTATATAATGGCTGTAATGTTAGAAATCACTAATGCTAATATTACATATCCTATAAAAAAACCAGATCAGCTCTTCTCATACTGTCTGTTTGGCTCTGAAAATTTTGAGGACCTCTATATCACAAGTGTTCTGCTCATTGTAGTGTCAGCAGATAGCAAAAGAAACTTAATTGTTTTTTGTTTGTTTTTTTTTGTTTGGTTTTGGTTTTTTTTTAATGAGGAAAAGGTAACAACAAGTAATTCTCATTTACCTCAGTGACCTAACACTGTAGTCACTGAGAACTGGCCCTTGGTCAATGCCAGCTGTCTAACTGAATTTTCTACAGACCATGGTTTGTCACATTTGTGCATCTGTATGTTTTCCAGCAGCTTCTTTGTGCCTATGAAGAGCAGAAATACTTTCAGGTATTCTTGTTGTTGCATGTATGCTCACTGCCTTTTTTTTCTCCTACAACTCAGGTCAGAATTTAATATACCAGGACTTAAAATCTCAAAAAAAGAGAGTAAGTTGGATTCAAAATGCCTATGATGACTTTTAAACTGAGGATTAATGCTATTTAAATGGCTGTTCTTAATGACCTTGGATTTTTATAACATTTATTATGCTAAATACAGAATTGCCTTGGGATATGATATTACCTATTTCAGAATATATTTGTGCAGATTGGAATGGAGCTTTTTATTGGTGTTTATTTTATATATTATTGAGTAATAGTATTTATAATACTTGAAAGGTGACTTGATAAGTGACAATGGAAACTTCTTGTATTCTGGACAGATCACCATGTTGTTCCTACATCTCCAGCAAAAGTCCTGTTGTACAGGCTTCTCTCTTTTCATTATCTGAAACTAGAACGCAGTAAATAATAAAAATATCACAATGAATGCATACTAAAAATTGTAAATAAACTTTTCCTCTTCTTCAGTCACAACTTGCTGAATTCCCTTCTCTGAGTACTATCATACAAGGGTTTACTAGCAGATGGTTGCCCCAGAGAGTTCACTTAAATGAAGTATATTCATAGACATTTGTAAACAAAAATTACTTGAGCCAAACCAGAAAAGTTATACTGATTCACTTCTGGAAGAAAATACACTACATGCCTCGTGTATTCAATCAAAGATAACCAATGACATTCAAAACTTCAATATTGATTATTCTCTATTACTTCTTCCTAAAGAGTTTAAAAATAAGAGGTCTGTGAGATTATTGTGTGAACAGAAATTCGTCTAGCAAACAAATCTAAGAAAATTATAAAGGCCAAGTAATACAGAAGTTGGACATGGACAGAGAATAATTTCTGTGGAAAGGTGATGAAATACGGAACTCACCATTTGAAAAGAACAATAGATTTCAGAGTTGGAAAAGGAATTGATTTATGAAGCATGGAACTGTATAAATTTGTTTAGAATGTGTTACATTTTTAGAATTAGTTACATTATTCAAGTCTAGCGTGTTTATTACTTTAACCCATTATGCTCTGCTTCAGTGCTCAGAGCAACAACACATTAAAAAAATATTCACATTCTGTTATTTTTCTTAGGAAATTCGTATACTGCAAATATTTCTGATACCTGGAGAATAAAATATTTACATGCAAATAGAGAACATACAGTGGCACTTTGAAGCAAAATCTGCTTATTGGGTACAGATAGATTAGATTTGTGGTCTGGATAATATTTTTCTCTAGGATAGCAACTATCTGGCAACAATCAAGGTTTATTTTGCTGTAGTCAGTGTTACAAGTGAAATCTTGTCACATCTGTATAGACTGAGTACATGAAACAGAGCAACAGATCTCTTCTTTATTCTGCTTAGTACTATGACTTGCTTAAAAAATAAAAATGTTTAAAACTACAGGCATTCAGGGAAGTCACTGTGTCAGGAATTGTCCATTAATCCAAATAACGGATTGAAACAGGTTGAGATAAGTAACTTGTGGAGTGAACAGGAGTGGGAACTGTATGTGAAGAGAACAATATAGACTACAAAGAGTAATAAACTGCAGGACTTTTGGTGTAACCTGTAAGAGTAACCTGTAAGTCATGGCTAGGGTTTTCTGCTATTACAAGATTGGTTTGAACTCATATATTGAGAAAAATATTGGTTAATGGTATTTAGATTCTGATTTTTTTTTAAATGGATGTGTTATAGTTTTTACTGTTCTTTGTTCCCAGTAATTACAAAACCTAACTTGTGGCCTACAACAAAAAGCTACTTTTAATACATAAATTGGCAGCTACATTGTTATAAAAATCAGTGGGTATCTCATATTTTGAGATAAAATCATGAAAATTGGTAAAGCCACAGGAAAAGAACTTCATATTTAACTTCATTGAAGGAGCAAAATGTAGCAACTGGCTAACATGTCTTCAGTTTACAAGACCAGGATAGACACTCACGTAGCTAAACTGCAAAGCTAGATGTGAACCTGCTTTGCTAAACTTTGATCTTTCAGGTCAGTAGAAAAAAGTGTTCCTTAAGTTGTGGTTGATATAAGCAAACAGGTTTTGTAAGGGGATTTACTTCATGTTGAAAGACTGAAAGTATCTGAGAAGATGCCCTTGCTTTCAATGCACTTTTCTCAAAATTGTGTTTCTGCTTCCAAACAGACTTGAAATAGTAACATGTTGTCCAAGCTCTAGCCCAATCAGTCTGTTTCATCTCTGGTTTTCTGTTCAAAAATGTCTGTTATAATCCACTAACTTAGAAGGAACATAGGGATTTACTTCTTTTCCTCCCCTGTGCTTTCTTGAGGAGATAGCTTTAACTGATGTTACTGTTCTCCGTCCTAGACCTTTTTCTGGGGAGGATAGGACAAGGAAGAAACATCAAGCAGAAGAAGGTTTCTGATCCCTTGGATTCAAATTTGCAGGGACTTTTGAAGTTCTTTTAAAATATTTATTAGTTTCTGACCAAGACTGGATAGTATTCTATCCTACCCATCACAGTGAGTATGAACCAATGTGCATGTAATGGAATTATTATGCTGAAGGGGAAACTTTATATACATATAGTGTTGTGAAGCAGACTGCAGATTAGTGCTCTAGTGCCAGTATCACTAACAGACTGTGCCATTATGTTATTTAGGAAATTAGAGCGACAGCGTGCAGATGTTGTGATTTCAAATCTTAAAATCAACTATTGTTTGGTAAAAGAATATAATCCCAGACATGACTCTTAATGGCAAATGAACTTTTCACTAAGATGAAGTGTCCTAATACTGATAAATGATCCCATGTGAAACAGGCTTCATGTTCTTCAAATCATGACTAACAATAAGTCAGCTTTATTGACCTGACACAGTCAGTAGGTAAAGTGGTGGAAAAAGTCCAGCTTTCCTCAGGTTTAGCCTTTGTAGCTCAGAATGTCTCAAACTTTAAAAATTATTATTTCTGAGTTGCTACCATTTTTTTGTTGGTTTTGTTGTACTTATTGTACAAACACTAGAATATATAGGTAGTGAATTGTCTATATTTCCTATATTTTTAATTATCTAATAATATTATATTGTATTAGTGAATTATTGCTATATATATAATATTATTGTATAAAAAATATAATACCAAAACCTTGAGTGAGCAATAAGCCTCCTATTGAACATACATCCTACACTAAGATACTAAGTTTAATCTGAGACTGTCACTCCCTTAACACCTATTTATAGACAGTTCTTTGCAAGATTACCCTTCTACAGCCTTTTTTCTTATTTCAAAACTTGTTCAGAAGTGTTGGCAAAATAATTGAAGCTGAAGAGAACTATAACTTCTACAAAAGGAAGTGTGATGAATCAGAGGAGTGATAGGCACAGTTCAAGACAAACCACAATTATGACTCTTAAACAAGGACTTAATAAAAAATTGGTTAAATTTGAGAACTTAAAAAAACCTTGATTTTTCAGGGATCGAATTTTTAACACCTTCTGACATTTGACCTATACATTTTGCCGACACCTTATTATGCCAATTTTACATCTCTATGTTTTGATGCCTATGATAATCTTCCTAAAGGGGATGGTGAAGGGCCTAGAGGAGTCCACCTAATGAGGAGCAGCTGAGGTCAGTCAGTTTGTGTAGCCTGGAAAAGAGGAGACCAAATGGAGACCTCATTGCAGTCTACAACTTCCTCACAAGGGGAAGTGGAGGGGCAAGTATCAAGTATCTTCACTCCTGTGACAAGTAACAGGGCTCAAGCAAATGGCATGAAGATGAATCAGGGAAGGTTTAGATTAGGTGTGAGGAAGAGGTTTTTCACCTAGAGAGTGACTGAGCACTGGAACAGGCTTCCCATGGCAGTGGTCACAGCATCAAACCTGAGAGGATGCTCTCAGGCACATGGTGTGATTCTTGGGGTGTCCTGTGCAGGGCCAGGAGTTGGACTTGATCCTGACGGGTCCCTTCCAACAAAGTACATTCTGTGATTCTACGAAGATTTTGTCAATAGGCCAGTATACAGTAATCATTAAACTGTGAGCCTGGAAGCTAAGGCAAAAATGCTTTAAACTGAACATGAAATTTTAAGGAATAATAAGTTCATTTAGATGTCCCTCTGTTGAATTGCAAATTAAAATGCAAGTTTCCTGAGACTGATATTGGATTGTAATGAACAGGACTCTATTCACAGAAAATTATTCACTATTCCTTGTTAAAGATACCATATGATCAAAGAGCCAATGTTTGGTCTGAATAAAGCAATATCTCAGCTTATCAATGAACCTTGAGAACTGATTCAGAGAGTCCTGTGCACCATATTTTATTCTGAGGAGTATATTTTTCTGGTGAACTGCTGTAAAGCTGTGTTTATTACCAGAGTGGCTTTTCACAATATTTGACTTTCAGCCTCTCAAAGCAGAGAAACCAGAAAATAGTTTTGTAAAATAAATAACAAGCTAAATTATGAAGTTATCAATTAATAATTGCCTCAAGTAACTTAAAAATAATTTTAAAAACCATACAATTTGAAATAAGTCAATACATGAACTCATTGAGCCTAAAAAGGATAATTTTTGAAAAATACATTATAGACATGGACAAAATGAAATTAATTTACACATAAACTTGCTGCATTTAAATGTTTACACCATGAGAAGCAATTTTTCATTTTTTTTAAGCTGTGTCCTGTATTATATTTGCGTATTTGAGCAAGGCTGTTTCTCTTTTCAGTCCTAATTTTTACTGCATTTTGCTGTTATCATCTGAACTTGCATAACATCACATACAGTCAATACTTTCAAAAACTGAAGTCATCTTATTTCTCTGAAGAAGTATTAGAAGTCTACAGATAATTCTGTTGGGAGTTTGCCACTCTGTGACTAAAGATATTCTTACAAACTGGAAGGACTTTTAATTTCATGCTCCAGTCAAAACTGAAAGTCTTCACAATCTCAATTGTTGTCAGTCTCAGAAGGTGTACTTTTCAATATTCTTCAAAATTAACAAATCTTAAGGCACCATGACATGTCAGAATATGATAATAGATAGTATAAGATGTTGTGATTTACAAAGTAAAGTATTGTATTTTCCTCCAGAAAACTTTTCTTTACTATAATTAATGTATAATGTTTTATAGTAAAGATAACCATACTAACATTTGTAATTGAAGACGGGTAGTTTTATGGACCATATTTTAAAAGAGTTGTTTCAATGCCTTCTGGCCTTTGTCTGATAGATTAACATTCTCATCTCAGAAGTAGGATAAATGAGAGATTTAACAATTTTTTATAATGATGACCACATTAGAGATAATATTAGGAAATTGTAAGATCCACAAAAATTTAGGCTTATATATTTTTGGTCAAAATTTTACTTTTGTCAATAATGGAAGAACATGAGTAACAGTTTTGTTCATTCCTGTCTTTGCATGTGAGTCTTTTTAACCAGAGTATTTTGCTCTATTTCCTAGTGAAGTGATTGTGTTCATCATAGGTTTCAAAAAAATGAACGAAGTTTAATTGTTTCTCTGATCAAACCATAAGTTTTGGCATGTGATATTCTAGAAATCCATTAGACGGTGAAAAAATGTTCAGAATATAAATATTTTGATTTTTTTTAATTTCATGATTTTTAAGTCAACTTCACAATTTTCTGCAACCTGATCTCCTAATAGTTGCAATATAACATTCTTTGAAAGTATGAAAAGAATGGAGAACACTACTAACAAGGACTTTCTAGACTTATAAAAGAATACATCATGCTGAATCAGTGTTAGAGCAAAATTTGACTCTTCCTTTTTGACTACTTCCCTTTTGTCTTTTTTAATTCGATTTTTCTGATAGTTCATATCAGTCATCCTCTCATTTATCTCACTCTTATCTGGACATAAGTATCAACAGGATGTAAACATAATATTTGAAGACCCTACATAAATCCTGTGTGTTCACTTTGGAAATGGCTTTCGTTATAACTTGTATCTTTTAATCTTTAAACTTTGGACACAGTCATTTTGTTGTGATATGCAGGGGCAAAATGCTTTGATCAGCAGCTTGCTTTCTCTGGAAATCCTATCAAAACTAACTAATCAGACTCCTATTCTTGCCTCTATTCCCTGTTTCCACTCTTCCTATGAGTATTTCTATGAATAAAAATAGCAACAGTAATTACAACATTGTGAAATGAACAAAAAAAACCAACCTATCAGGCATTTATTTCCAGCAGCCAGTAATTTGCTAAGAACATCTAACAACCAGAGCATCTTTCAAGGCAACTTTAGAAAAGATCTGTGTTTTACTAACGTTTATAACTGTTACTCTGCTGATGTAAGATACTGTGGTTTGACTGTAAACTGACTTTACAGCTAAGCTGGGATAAATCAGGGAAGCCAAGTAATTGACTGTCATCAGAAGTTACTTGCTGTCTCAAATTTTCCCCTTGTTCACATCATCCATTTTATGAGAATATATTCCTTTCTCACTGAAGATTCTCCTCTCTGATATCATTGTTACAGTGGGGATCATCCTACTACCTTTAGCAGAATGAAACACAGGGTTAGACTCATATGATTTTACGTGATTTCTAACACCCAGCTGCATAGTTTTAAGTTTTTTGACAAGTTTAGCTTGTGTCCTGTATTTTTGTTTTAAAGTGAATACTGTAATGAAGCATTAAGAGATAGAGAGAGAAAAAAAAAAAAAGGCTTACAGGTCTTCATATTCACATGGGTAAGACATTAATTGTAATAGTACTGTGCATAATTCCAGAAGACTATGTACTGAAGACAAGATGTCCTTCCTACTCTTCTCCACCATCCACTCACCCTCAAAAAACCCCAAACCAAATGAAACAACAACAAAAAAAACCCAACACTAAGAAATTTGCAATTAATCTAATGTGAAAGTCATGGAAGAGGCAAGGAACATCTTTTCACCAGAGGAGAGAGCTTAAGTTTGCATTAATACAGACGTATATCCAGGGGACAGAGGCATAATATCTAAGAAATAAATTATCATGAGTGAGCATGTGATAATTCTCCTCTAGAGAAGGATAGATGATTCTACATGCAACTGTAGCAACTCCTCACCATTCCCTTTCACAGGCATCTAAATACACCTTACACACACCAAAGAAAGAGTAATTGAAGATCACAGAGGAGAAGCTAGGAATTTTGAAGCATCATGCCCAGGTTATATCACATAGGTACCTCTCTGTAAGGCTTAAAGTAAAATATTTAATTCCTAAGGGAAAGCAGTGGTAAACTGTCTGACAGAATAATTCAAGTAAGAGGGCACTTGAGAGATTCTCATTCACAGACATCATCTTTGGCAGCCTATTTCGGCAGCAAAATACTGTGCTGCAGACATTATCACAGGTATTTGTAACTTTTCTGTATCTGAAGTAATAAGTGTGATCCTGGAGTGTTTTTACAGTAGGCTCTACCTGTATGCACTCTTTCCTCTTGAATGGGGTTATCTTGATTTAGTCGCTTATTTTTCCTATAACCACATTTTTTTCTGTTCCTTTAATATAATTAACAGTATACTTGGCTTCCTTTTTTAACTCATAACATATCAGTTATATATCCTTCAAAGAATGTTTAAGTGTGCCAAATGCATAAACAAGGAATATGGACTAAATTATATTTTCATTTTTGTCGACTTAATTTAGTCTTCCATAATCCTTCTACCAATAAGTCCCAAAGTATTTCCTTTTCACCCATTCCAATAGCATTCAAACCATAACCTTGATTGACGTTTAAGGGTGAGTGATTAGGAAGAGGGAGAAATGCCAAAATATTGTACTTCAGGATGCAAGTACTAAAGCATTTATTTCAAGTCTTATCTTTTCAGATCATGTTTTCCCTAAATCATATGGGATCAAAATGGTCTCTGTCTTTATTTACAACTGCTTGAATCAATTCTGAGAGTAATAGTAATAAAATTTTATATTTTTTCATCAAATCACGCATGGAAGCTGTTTGAATCACCCTATTTGATCTTTGTTTTCATGAAAAATGCTTTATGATTAATTTCACTGTATTCTCCCAAACTTATTTTCATTAGTTTAATAAGTGTTTTCGGCACTCATGTAACTCCCTGAGGCACCCTGCTAATGACTTACCTACACCTGGACTTGATGCCGCTGATCACACCCTCTGAAACCAAGAGTTTAGCAAGTTATAGATCCACATCACTGTCCCCTAATCTAGTGCATACTTAGTCAACTTGTACATGATGATAGGATAGTTTAGAAAAATTTTAAAAAGTCAACGTAAGCAGCATCCACCTAGCAGACCAATCACCCCATTGTTAAAGATGCTCAGGTTGGTAAAGCATGATTCCCTCCATAAATCCATGTTGACTATTTCCTCTGTTGACTGCATCCTACAACAAAATAAAATTGGAAACCAAGGAAAAGTGACCTCTGCAGAGTACTTGGGAGGTAATTTTTTCTTCTTTGACACTGTCTTGTTTTGAAACATGGACTATTTTAAAATGCCCTTAAAGAAATATATTCAGCTCTTTTTGCTGTAAACCAAGGGTAATTTCTGTCAGATATTCTCAAATTATCTGTATATAGATAGTGAGCATTTTTCTGCAAAAAACATGCAATTAGTCCTATTTCTCTCTATTTTAATTATGTGGTTTATAGTGATGACTCATGAATACTTCTACACTGTCCAGATATATCGCAAAAAGTATTCCCATGGCAACATGAGATGCGTCTGCTCCTTGTTATGCCTGTAAATGAAAACTGCATGTGCTGGGTTTCTCTTAGAAGAACTTTTTGTGAATTAGGAGTGATCTGCTGCAGATACTGCCTTTGGGCTGTTCAAAGTTCAGTTTGTGATGTTTCTTTAGTTGTCTGCAAGACTCCATGTGCTATCTGTTATACTTCCGGAAAACTTTGAAACCTACAGCTAACAATAACATAAAATAATTATTTAAATTAAGAACATGCTACCATGCCGTTGGAAGTACAAAGATGCTGATACATGAAAATGAATGAGAGAAAACAGCTGCTGAAGTCCAGCTCCTTTAGGGCAGTCTGTGATAGGGTCTGTAGGGGAAGCCTTATGAAGAGCAGCTGAGGTTAATTCCTTTGTTCAACCTGGAGAAGAGGAGACTGAGAGGAGATCTCATTGTGGTCTTCAACATTCTCATCAGGGGAAGTGGAGGGGCAGGTACACATCTCTTCATTCTCATGACCAGTGAGAGGAAAGACTTAAGGAAATGGCATGAGGCTGAGTCAGGGGAGGATTATGTTGGATACCAAGAAAAGATTTTTCACCCAAAGGGTGGTTGAGAACTGGAAGAGGCTGCCCAGAGAAGTCATCACACACCAAGCCTGACAGAGTTCAAGAAGTGCTTGGACAATGGTCTCAGGCACATGGTGTGACTCTTGGTATATCCTGTAGAGGGCCAGGGGCTGAACTTGATAATCCTGATGGTCCCTTCCAACGAAGGATATTCTATAATTCTATGATATACAAAGAATCAGATTGAATGTTTTGTTATATGAAACACTGAGACCCATACCAAAAGTTAGTGTCAAAAAGCCTTGAGGAATATTGCTTTAAAATCAATTAAGCAGAATTCTGTATTATGTCTAGTGTTTCCATATTTCCTGGCATACAATCAATAAATGAAATTTGGGAGCATGTGCCATGCAGAACATGTATAGTAAGCCCAATGCTTCTGGAACATGTTACCTCTATTGGGCATGTTCAAGTGAGCTGTACAGCACACATGCAGGTAAACTATGCATACACAGTTGTCATTTGCCTGAATACTCAGGGGGGAAAAAGAAAGAAAAAAAGACTTAATTCCTTTTTTTCAAGCCTGAAGAAAATTACAGTCCTGTTAAGAAAATCAAGACTTATGGCCACCGTGGGTTTCTTGTTCTTAAAAATTTGGTCACAACTTTTCTTCCTGTAACAGAGGCAGTAGATATTAATCGTTGATGGAATGGTATCTGTTTTAGAGACGCAGTTCAAAGGTTTTGCTCTACTTTGATAGTACATGCATTCAAGAATAAAATCTCAGTCATTTACTGGAAGATATTTTTTCACTGTTCTCATTTTCTTTGCTCCTGGTTTGAGCTTGTCTGTATTTTTCATCTTTTGGAGACTTTTGATTTACTGTGATATGATGAAATGAATCATTAGATGGTTAAACTCTTTCAAAAGTTAATGTATCTGGCTAGTTTTGGCATTAATGAATAATGAATGAGGTGCAATGTACCACATTTCAGCAGCTGCCCTGAATGTTTTGTGTAACATCTTCCAAGCTTATTTTCACTTCATAGGAGGGGTATCCTTATGATAACCTGCAGCACTGGAGCAGAGGATGTGGAAATTCTTATCTCTCTTTCTTTGCAGAACATAGATGTGATCAAATACAGCCTTGAGCAACCTTGTCTGACCAGACCCACTTTAAGCAGGGGGTTGGACTAGATAGTTTTGAGCTCACTTCCAGCCTGGATTACTTTGTGATTCTGTGGTCTACGAAATGCATTGAGTAAAAAACTGTAAAGAAATTTCAGATGATCCCTCCATTGTGAAAACAGAAAATGCAGATGATATGAGTGCAATCATCTGAAGGTTTAAAAAAAATATTTTTATTCAGAAAGAAATGCATATAAAATTCACACTGACAAGTTCAAGATACCAAATACATTTGTAAAAGGAGATTTAGTTCATATCAGGAAACCCTAAATTGGAGAACTGTAAACTGCAGGTAAAATTCAATCCAGACCACTATGCAAAAAGAAATTGTACATACAGTTTTTCAGAAACCAGGGGAGTGTAGTGTATTTGATAGTAAAATTCACTATAAAGTTGGGTGATTTTTTTTCTCTGAGTTATCTTACTGACTTCAGTCATGCCATCTATGGATTAAGCACTTACTCAGCATGAGTGAATGTATCATAATCTGGCCTTCAAATACCCATTTTCTAGATTAATCAATATTTCTATTGAATGAAAGAAAGAAGGAAATTTAAACTGAAAGGACTATGATATTATGATAATAATAACTTTTAATTTATTTTCTGAGGAAACATAAAATATTTTTGAGTTATAATTACATCTGACTGATGTTTTTCAGAGATGATTTTTGAAAAGTGGCTTTCCATTATTGAAATTTAGTGTATTTATATCAATGCTGTTTTTGCAGCAGTTGATAATGAAGACATGAAAATGTGTCTCTTTTAATTTTAAAACTTTGTTTTTCATTTACATGAATACTAGTTTAATTTGAAAATCTATTCAAATCCAGTTATGAAAATAAATGAGGAGACATGTTTCTTGTAAGTTATTGCAGGTGATGCTAAAAGTGTTAAGACCACCCCTAATACTGATTTCAGCCAAGCCATCAGAAAGGTATCTTATATTTAGTCTCCAAGTGTAGAGAAGTTGAGAAAACTTCTCCCAGGGTTATAGCAGAGTACAGAGGGAGTGCAAGAAGAAGGAACGTGGCTGCCTGGGCAGGAACCCAGTGTCCTGCTGAGCCATCCTTTGAACTTACACGTTCAGGCTCAGATCCATAGATATGCAAATATATAATTGTTTAGCTGCAGCTGTTAATGTTGCATGACCCAACTGTATGACACTACACCTGCTTGAGTTTCTGCTCTTTCTAGTACCACAGCATCACTATGCCACGTAGATTTTACAGAATAAAGTACGTCTATTTTAATTTTTGTGTGCCTGTATAAGTTGCTCATTACTTGCATAATGTTTATGATAAAACACCAAGTATATTCGTAGTAAAGTTTGAGCAAGTAACTGTTCAGTATTTCTGAATATAAGTTTGAATATGTTAAAATGTTTTGTAACTTTCGTCTCTAATTTTGATGTCTTCTGAAGAAAAATAAAACAATTATAATAAGAGCATATAAGACTATTGATTAGTGCACCAATAATGTAGCTCATCCAGCATAACATAAGTAACTGAAAGTTAGTTGTCTATGCTTAAATTCATCACATAAACATTTCTGTGGAATGAGTGGAGAAAAGTGGGCCTCCGAGGAGGGTGATTTTCTTCGTCATAAGATAGGAGCACTGAAAAGCCTGAATTTTCTGCAGAAAATCTTTAGTAGATACCAGCTGTGAATACTGTTGGGAAAAGTTTACCGGTTACAATCCCCAGACAAAGAAGTTTTCCTGGGCAAAGGATAGTTCTACACAGCCCTTGTTTCTTATACTTTCTACCTTATCATGCACTCCTGGTCATATTCATTTATAAAATATAGGACAAGATTGACCATTAGACTGACATAGTATGGCTATTCTTACATTCAGTACATTTATTACCTCACAGATATAAAATGATTTAGGAAAGGAAGCTTACCCTTCACCTAAATGTGGAGGAAAACAATATCAAAAAGAACCTAACATATACATATAATTTTGTCAAGTATTTTAAAAAGGCAAGTAATAAGCATATCTCCACATCTAAAGCATTATATTTTGTCTAAACAGCATGAAATGAGGGTATTCTGTCTGGAGACAATTACAAAGAGCACTGAAGTAATTACATCCATCTTTTTGATCCACTTTTTTTCTGCTTCTCGTTATATAATTTGTACATATAAATTTAATCATCCTGGTGGCTGATGAATTAAAAATAAATAAATAGGGATGTGTTCCATGGTTTATATATAACTTGTCAAGCTGGAAGGCTGGAAATATATCCTTTCATTCAAAGAAAAGCAGTTGATGCAGGATACATTTCTTTATTTTCATGTGACAGTACACTTCTCCTTAACTGTGGGTGGTGAGTTGCACTGTGGTGGAGATCTGTCTCATAAAGGAAATAAATATGTGAGATAATTGTGCAATGGAGAAAAAAATTACTGGCAGAGGAAGTGAAGAAGAAAAAAAGCTTCCCTAACATCTGTTTGCATTACAAAGGATCACATTCAATTATTTGTGAGACCCCTAAAAGTCATGTAACTTTCAAATTATTCTTTT
The DNA here is from genome assembly GCA_013396655.1 of Campylorhamphus procurvoides. Taxonomy (NCBI): domain Eukaryota; kingdom Metazoa; phylum Chordata; class Aves; order Passeriformes; family Dendrocolaptidae; genus Campylorhamphus; species Campylorhamphus procurvoides. The sequence continues at coordinate 1,611,150 of WBMV01008903.1, read as the reverse complement.
TATGATTTCTGATTCTCTGCCTCTTTTAAACTTCAAGGCTGCTATCTACTTATATTTTTAGATACTTTTTTCATTCTTAAATTTGAAAACAAATTTCACAAATTTCAATCCTTCCATTTTAAAGTAGATAATTCTAAGACCTAGTATTTTTTAAAAAATGTAGTAAACATCAAATGTGTTTATAATGCACAGGTAGGATCTGACAGAACCAGAAATTAATCCATGAGCAGGATATTTGTGTTTATTTTCTACAGTTATTGCAACACATAGGTACCTTGTCAAAAATGCTCATAGGACTAACACATAGAAAGGTCAAGAAACTAAAAGGGTAAGGTTGTTTCCCAGCAAAGAAGTATAGAAGAGTCAGAGAATCACAGAATATGCTAAGTTGAAAGGGACCCACAAGGGTCATCGAGTCCAATTCCTGGTCCTGTACAGAATCATCCCCAAAAATGACAGTTTGATGCTTAACTACTAGCATTAAAAAAAAGTGAACAAACTGCAGACAAAAGTAAAAACTAAGTACTGAAAATATCCTGACGTACAAACCTCAGTCTTATGTGCATCCAGTCTGGCAACATATCAATCCAGCTGTTTCTTTGCTGTTGTTTTCGTTAAAAAAAATTAAATCACTGACTCTCAGAGACAAATATCTTATTTTTTCCTTCAAAGAACATTGCTGACACTTCTTTTATGTATTGCTCACCAGAAATCTCCTGTTTGGCTTCAAGAACAGAGCACCATACGAAAGACCTTTAAAATATTGCAGAAGAAGGAACACATCTTTTTATTGAAAAATGCATCCCTTACCTTTCATGTGCTTTGTATAGTTGGATTCTCTACGTAAGAAAGATTCCAGCTTCACTAGGAATCAGAGCAGAAGTTAGGCTTACAGTTGCTCATTCTTGTTGCAGCAATACATAGATATTGCAAACAGCTACGGATACCAGCTTGGACAGGTTTTGTGAACATGTAGAAAGAAATGGAACAAAAATCAAATGGATCCCATTTCACTGATGGTCTTGAACATTTACTCTGTTTTAGTTCTCAGAGTGTTTTAAGAGTTTTTTTACATGAGTTAAAAATCTCTCATTGCTGTGATTCTTTAACAAGCTTGTGATGTAAATGTCAGGTTTGTTCAAATTTGAATTTTCTAAACTACAACTAAAACCACCGAGGCTGACATTTGTCTGCTTTATTTACAGTGTGGAAATGGTTAATATGCTGCCTTTAAAGATAGTGTCTGTGTCTGCAATTTTAAAATTAAAAAAAAAAAAACCAAAAAAAAACAGTGGACCATAAAACTGAAAAAAAAATGTATTAAGTGCTTTATACTTTAATTTTGCTGATGGAAGAGTTTTCATACATAATCCCCATGATGGCAACCAGTGCTATTAGAAAATCTAATTAGCTATTAAGGATTACCTTTGGAAAGAAATTATTTACTGAACTAGAAATATTTGTAAACACTTTGTATAAATTATCAATTTCTTGCACAAAACCTTATGATTTTGTGGGGTGATTATTTGGAAAAAAACAAAAAAAACAAACAAACAAAAAGATGGATTGTGGGAGATGAAGTATAATGCATCAAAAGATACCTTAATGGAGGAACACCCATCTTTGTCTAGAAAACCACTGGTTTCGTTTATTATAAAGAATGAATCTTCTATGGTCAAAGCAGAGACAGATGAGAAAAGTGTATTCATGGAAAACATTGCTGCAGTCAATACAGTTGATGCTGTTACTTATTTGTCTTCCACTTCATACTTCAACGGATGCATTTTCTTCATGATCTTCAGCTGCTGTTGCAGGAAAAAAATGTGCCTAAACTTGGAATCTTTTATTTCTCAGACTAAAAACATACAAATACATGGTTAATAAATATGAATTCTGAAACAAAACAAAATAAAGAAAACTGTACAAAACATCATTCAGTAAAAATGTGGATTTTAAATACCAAAGAAAAATGCAAATATTCAGAAATCCTCAAATCTAGCTTATAAATGTACTCTTATTTACTTTATAATAGACAAGACTGAATGCCTTTAGCCACTGAGAATTAGGAGACTTTATGACTCAGTCCTAGACATGTTTTCAAAGGTAGAAACAACAAGAGTAATAAGAACTAGTCTCACTATGAATGATATGAATACTTCGGGGTTTATTTAGGATTTTGATGGTGGTGGTGGTGGTGGGTTTTGGTTTTGTTTTGGCTTTTTCCCCAGAAATAGAGTTCTGATTGTGAACCCAACCAGTGGTGACACATCCAGATTGATTCAATGAAGCAAAGTTTGAAATTTTCCTATTACGTGCAAAGGAAAGCAGATGAGATCTCTTTCCAGGCTGAAAAGACCCTATAGGACCATAAAATATAATCACTAAATAAAAAGTGACTACAAAATATTTCAAGCATTATATCTTTAATAGCCTGCAAGCATATTAAAATTTTTTCTTTTTTTTCTTTTAAATGTCATGTTCTTCCCTTTCCATTGTGACCTCTCTTCTTAGTTTTGTCAAAACATAACCACCTTCCTTACAATGCACTTAGTCTGTGCTTTGATTTTACTGCTTAGTTGATCATATCTTCTAACTTTTTTATAGAAAAAGAACCGAGCCGGGGACTATCTAAGAATACATACAGGTTACGAAAAGCTGTGAAATCGGAAAATATCATCCTAATGACACTGTGTCTCGGGAGTAGTATAAACCGAGTGTCATGACATGAATTTCACTATCCCAAAAAAGTGAGTCATAAATTTCTCCTTTGTTTCTTTTCCACTCTGAGGGGAAAAGCTCAACTATTTTTACATGTCAACAAAAGATAACATCTTTTAATGAACATGGATGTTGACATGTCCCTACTGGCTTGCATCCTTTGTCCCTCTGCTAAATTCTATATAACTACACAGCAAGTTCTAGTGGTGCTGATGTTGATATGTCATTTCTGTAGGCATAACATAGTCCACATTGAGAGTTACGCCTAGGTACAAATCTGCTCTGCAAATTGCTTAGGTATAAAGTATGTATTTATATTTGACAGATCTGCTTGTGCATAGATGTTTTCTTAAAATGATCTCTATTAATCTAAGTAGATCTTTTTCTTCTCTCTTGTTTTCCCTCTCAACATCAAGACAGGTATAAAAAGCGGACATCATCTTGTTTGCACATTGCCAGAAGAGCTGTTAATTTCTAATTACATAGTCACATGCTCTCCTGCACTACCATAACTCACTGAAATTACTGAGATGCCACCAAATCTATAATTTGGTCTGCATATAATTGTTATTGTTGTTGAGGATGAAAAAGTCTGAAAGAAATTAAGGTAGGCGGCCTGTCACTTAGAAATGTGACCCACTGGATTTCACCTGGAGAAACACATCAAATAATGGGCACTTCAGCAACACTTTTAAAATTGAAGATTTTCATTGCTTAATTCTTTAATCCTTTGAACTATTTTGTTTCTAATTAGCTCTAATTAGTTCTGTGTTACACTTTAACACGTGTAAATAAGAGATTTAGGTTTATAATAAAGGTGTTTAAGTGGTATTCTCTTTTATCATTCATGCACCTTTGCTAGAAACTAAAGTCTCTGAAATAGTGCATACTTTATGTTATAAATAAATTAAAACTTAGCCTGAATTTCTGATGAAATGCCAGCTAGATAGTTTATGATTTCTAAATGAGTGCTTTTGTTAACTTAAATCTTATTTAAGATTATTGTCAATTTCTCTCATACATTCTTGAATCAATCCTGCTAACCTACTATATATTATCTCAAATCTGGATATTATGAAGCATTTGAGCCTCTGGATGTTTTTATAAACTCATATGGGAAAACTTATTACATTTTATTCATCAGTGACATATGGAACAAATTAAAATGAAACATTTTATATTGTTTTACTTAGTGTAAATTGAAAAGCTAGATCATATCTCAATCAAAATGTTTTTGCTCTCCTAGAACTGCCAGACCTGTTCGATGTATGTGGGATTCTCCAGCTATATTATCTCTTTAAACTTTTAAACATTTATGACTATGAAAGAGATTTTATAAAATATAATAATCACAGAAGCTGACAAAACTGGAAATGGCCACAGGCATATTTGGAATCACTAACCATTGTGTCACATTCAAAAGATACAGTAATAAAATAATAGTATGTTGGGATATGCTGATATGATTTACGTTTCTTCTGGAAGATACAGTAGGCCTGTTATGCACACATAAAGAGAAAGAGAGATCAACAACTAGACAGAAAGAAAGAGAACATCACAGCTTCTCTTTACCGTTGGCAAAGCACCTAAGAAATGAATCCCTGTTTATAAACCAAAAATATTTCTGAACATTTTGTACAGCATTTAATCAGGTGAACTGGTCCTTTGACAAATCTGAAAAAGACCAAAGAAAAAGACTTCAGCTAACCCACAGGTCTCAGTGTACAGATCTCCTTGGAAAGAGTTTTTGGAATGATATTTTTGCCAAACATGGTCTGTGTTTAACCTTTGCAAATGTCTATATATGGTCTGTAAGCATTTTTTGCAACTACTGTGTTGCAAAATCAATCTAGCAGTCTAATCCAGAACAGGTGTCCTACAAATTCCTTTGCAAGATTAACATAGAAAGCATAGCCTTATGGACTATTTTAGTAACTATGATTAGCATTAAGAAGCAAATCCCCTTCCATATTCGTGGTGTGAAAGGATCCCATTTCAGCATGTGTGCTGTTCCTCCACACAAGAAGAATGGGATGTGGGGTCAGGCTGAAGGGGCAAGGCTAAGCTGGGGATGGAAGGATCAATGTGTTGCAGTGCAGGAGGAGGCAGTAGTCAGCAGAAAAATATCACCAACTTCATAAATTCTCCATTTAACATGCCTCAATAAAGTGCAACACAGAGGCCAATATCTAGTAATCAAGAAATGTCATAGGCATTGCATAGACTCTAAATGAGCTGCTTTAATTTCCTGGTCTTGACAAATTTATTTTATCTTCTGAAAAATTAATGTTAAAATGATCTAAAACAGTCTCATGATGAAATATGGAAATAAAATATCACCACGTGAAACATATTTTAATAGTCTTAATATCGGTAAACACAGACAAGCTCTTAAAACTTTTTCTTGATTCAAAATATTCCAGGTTTTAACCAATCAGAGGGAAAAGGTTTTCAAATACATAAAATGTATTCTCACAAGGTGAGAATATTAACAGTTACAGTAAGTGTTGATCATGCTCTTAAAATGGATTATAACAAAATTCAGGATTTTCAATAATGTTTTTATGATGAATATTTTGATTTGTATAAAAAGGTATTTCCCCAAAAAGGCTTACTTGATACCATTTTTGCTTTTGTATGTTCCCTGGAGATGTAACCTAAATGTTTAATACAATTAAACTTTATTTAGCAGGAACAGACATTTCCCAAATGCTCATCTCTGGCTGTAGTCACAATCTGTTCTCATGGGAACTAAGTACTGCCATAAACTCCACGGCCTTCCCTTCCAGTGCCAGTTGCAGTCCTTTAGCTTTTCCTTTTCCAATATAAATGCATGATAGAATATAAATGCATGTCCATTAAACAGTAGTGGTACTTACATATAATTTTAAAAGAAAATAATTTATAAAATGAATAAAAATGGTTTAAAAGTATCATACTCTCATAATTTCTTAAACTGCAATCAAAAATAATTTCTGATTATCTGATTGATTTAATTTAATCCCCCAGTGCCATACAATTTCCATCTACTTAGGATGGAAACAAATTACATTCTAACCAAAGTTGCGCCAAATCTTCATTTATGTATGTAGTAACCCTTAATTGCTTTCATGTGAAGATCTCACCCTGAATCCAATGAAGTACAGAGAATCTGTGACAAGGAGTTCAACAGCTCCAGCGGACACAGCGGACATCCTTTTGGCCCTTCTTTTGAACCTGAGTCTCATATCCTTAGCTGATGCTCCCTTGTTCCTCTGATGTGCAAAAGACATAGTAAGTGAACAAAGAAATCTCTCAGTGTTACCACGCTCCATGCACTCGTGAATCTCTTTTATAGTATTTCTTAACTGTCTTCTGAAAAATGAGAACTAGTTTAATTAATTATTCCTCTTATGAAAGCTTGGTACTTTTGATATTCCTTGGTGCCCTTCACCGAGTCATTTCCAGTATTTATTTTCACACTTAGTCATCACAGCTATATATAGCACTCATGATATAGATGTATACCATGGATTTATACAGTAGAATATTCCTGTGATCTTTCATGTTCTCTTTCCTTTCAGTCTGTAACCTTTGATTTGCCTTTTTGACACCTCTGAGTGCTAAGATGTTGTTTTCACTGAACATTCCTTAAGGTCTTGGGGAAAATGTTAATCATATGCCCAACATTTCGCATGTGAAATTACCATTGTTTTGTCTCCCATTTGTGGGAATGTGCATCACTTGACACCAGCACTCAATTGAACGGGACCTTTTACTTCCCAGGTGCTCAGCTTTTAAAATATTTTTGCAATTCTGTATGTGTGCCTTGAAAAACTTACTGTCATCAACAGACTTTGTCAGCTTACTGCTTACTTCTCCATTTTTTTAGGTTATTTACAGACATGTTCAATAGCACAGGTAGAGCAGCAACTCAGACAGAATCTAATGAAAAATCTACAACAAAAACAAGGAACCAAAAAACCCCAAACCAAACAAAACAAAAAAAAAACAACAAGCAAAAGAGCAACAACAATAAAACCCCCCCCGTGACAGAACAAAATAGATTATGATATGACTTCTTTATTTCTTAATAATATATATCACTGGCTACAACATGTTCTTAAACTAGGGAGGGGATATGGATTGGACAGCCAGTAGCTTTAAAAGGATGGCTAAATAAGGTTTAAAATCCATTTGAAGTTCAGAGACAGCTGATGTGATACTTAGCTTACTTAGCTACCACGGAAAACCCATGATTCATTGCTTACCTATGATGCCAAAATATTGTTAAAACCCCCTGGGTGGAGGGGATGAAACCCAAAAGATAAAATAACACCCAAACTTTACATAAGCTTATTTCCCAGTTTATTTATAATTAGTGTAGGTACAACCAAGCATTGTTTTGTCTTGATTATTTACATAAACTATGATTTAAAATTATACTTGGAAATGATTATTTCTGGTCATTTCCTTATAGCAGAATAACAAATTTACCTTGTCTTGAAATCTTTCAGGGACAAATTCAGCAGCCAATTAAGCTGTTTGTCTGAGATTGGATGGGAAGTATTAACATCTAAATATTCTGTTGAAGATACTTTTTTCACTTATTTATTTACAGTTTATGTGTAGCAATCATGTGACTTCAGAACAGAGTTAGAAAGCAAAGTAATGAAAGCAGAAATTATTGTCACAAACTAGATTCATTATTGAAGGGACAGAAAAGATGCTTCAAATCAGCCCTCATTTTCCCCATCATATGTGAGTAGATATTCTGATGAACCTTTGCATATTATGATAATACTCTTTTCACATTTTCATGCTGGAAATGGGTCTGTGAGCATGTCCAGCAGATCACCAGCAGCTTGTTTGAGAATCTTTTAATCAGGATGTGGAATCCTTAAGGGAAAATGGAAGTTGCAGGGAACTCACAACTGCAGTATTTAGTGTGAACTCCATTGGGGTTATGAAACGCAATGAGCCAATCCACTCACATCAGCTCATGGATGATTCTCCCGTTTATATCCTTAATGAGCTGTCAGCTCAGACATGCCAGCCCATGTGGATTTCCTACCTTTTCGTCTGACTGTTCTTCATTAAGAGAAGGCAAAATAATGAAATGGAGCAAACTGAGCATGAATGTTTTTCCAGACATGTTTCTGTAATGGAGATTAGCCAGAAAGGTGTTTAAAAGCTTGCTAAAGTAGTATCCAATGTTTGGCAGAGACAGCTAATAAGGCAATGGCCTCAAAATGAATCTGTGCATCAACAATGCCAGAGTGCTTTTTTTTTCAGGTAGGTATGAGTTGCCACCCCACCAGATATTTCTGGAATGACAGATACCTGAATTTAAGCTTATCATTAGGGCCTGTAAGTCTGTGTAAACAGTTCATGGGGGATTGTCCTGTAGTTCTTTCTGGTAAGTAGCAATGCTGTTACTACATGATTTACCAGTAGGTTGATACCTTTGTTAATGAACATGATATTGTTACTTAGTCTAGAGATACTGAAAAGCAAAAAAAAAATTCTTCATAGATTTTTTGGAAGATGTGAAGACATGTCTAGAATTGCTAGTGTGAAAACATATTTTACCTTTCTGGACGCTTAGGGCCTCAGTGAACCAGAGGATAAAGTCATGATTCCTCTTTTACTGCAGAGACACCTGGAGTGCAGATTTCTCTAGTGACTGCCACAGCTCTCAGGGCACTGTGGATGCTGAAGAGTCTGTAGATTAAAGCAGATTCATTAAAAAAAAAAAAAGCACCATCCTCCACTTTCTTTTCCTGAGTCTCTTCACTGACTTCAGCCTAGGACAGTTCTGTCTCATTCTGTTTTTCTAAGTCACACTAGAAGTAATAGTAAGCAGTTTAGAGGGGATTTTAGACAGGTTTCAGAGCACAGACACTTCCTGGGGTAGATTCAAGAAACAAGATGCAATTCAGGAACTGGTCCAGGACTTGTCTATTTTGAAGATGATTTAGGAGACTAAAAGATTTTGTGGCTCTCATCAAAGCCCTGAGATTTGTGTAAGAAGTCACATAGACCATCTCCCACTTGGACAGCAAGTACAACCCAGCACCTCAGACTGCTTAAATATGACATTATTGTTACATGGATTTTATGAATTTACCTCCTGGCAGTGGGGAATGGAAAGACTCTTCCTAGTCATGCCCACTAACAGGACAAGAGGCAATGGGGACAAAATGAAACATCAATTTAAAAATGAAAAAAAATCCAGTTAAACATCAGAAGAAAGTTTTATTCATTTGAGGGTGGTTGAACACTGCAACAGCTTGCCCAGCTGTTGCACTTTTCAACTAAAAGACAGTGTGGAGACTAATGCTGATATGCTATCAGCATTATCAAGCGAGCTTAACTTACACTCAATGCTACACCAGAGAAATTGTGCCATCTCAGTCTTTGGTGGTACTCAAAAGTCAGCTGGACACGGTCTTGAGCAACCTGTGCTAGCTCACCCTCCTCTGAGCGGGAGTTAGATGAAGCAGTCTCCAGACACCCCATCCAACCTTAATGATGCTATTATTCTGTGAAAGTTTTCAGTAAGTTAGAGAAAAACTTTATTAACATATAAAGAAATATCATTCTTTGTCTTACAGGGAATATAGATCCATTTAAGATTTCCTGATTTATAAATATGGTTTGTTGATTGCAAATATGGTTGATAGCTTTGCCTGCTGTTTTCTGTAATGGTCATTCAGCTTGTACAGTCATATACAGAAACAATACTGTGGTCATTCTGTCTTCAGGACCAATATAAAAATGAGATGTGTAACACAGGGTAACAACTAAGAGGGAACATGTTTGGTAATGGCTCAAGACACATTGATTTTTGGCACATTGATATAAATCTCGGGTAATCAATAGTACAGCTGGTTGCAGGAAATGAATGACTAATGTCCAGACCTAAAATAATTTCAGTCTAATGATGACAAGTGTATTGGGCACCATTTTGTACTTTATCAAAGAGAAATTGTCACAACGAGTGAGCAAATCAGAATGACCATAAATGGGGTGGGATGGAGTGGACACAGAGTTCCCTCTAGATAGCAGAAAAAAATATTTAGGAGCATAGCAGAGTATGGCAAAGGTATCCATGACTACATGGGAGTAGATCCAGGTTCTGGTGGGCCAAAGGTATGTCTTTGGAAGCACATGCAATAGTGATCATGAGAACTGGTCTTCTACCAAGGTATTACTGCCTTGTTGCTCACAAGCAGTGCTTCTCTCTGTCCAAGAGGCAAGCCACATGGCAGACAGGCAGGAGGAGACTGTTTCACACTTCTGCTGTCTGCAAACTAATTTTCTAGTGTGAGAGAGGAAGGTTATTTTTGGAATGGTATATCTGCTTCCATTTTAAAATTCTTAAGACAAATTGACAAGGGTAGACAAAGACATTGAAGATTGATTTGCTAAGTGGAAAAAAAAAGCATTATAATCAAAGATTAATGAAGTTCAGTGCATTTTGTTTAATCAAACAGATGTTCTGGAGACATAGCATAGCTTGACATTTTTTTTTTTATTTATTTTTTTTTTTTATTTTCACTGTTGGTGGCTCCTGAATCTAGTGGAAAAAAAGGTAAGGAATAACAAGAAGATTAAAAATGCAGCTCAAAAGAGTGATACACTAGTATATGTAATGGCACTACTAGTCCAAGTAAGTAAGAGACACTATTTTCATCATATGAGGGAGAAATATTAATTTTGGAAGTGTAATTTTTGTCATTATAATACATACTTATGAGAAAACGTGAAGAACAAGAGAATCCCACGTTAAAATTCAACTTTGCATTTAGATTGCTGAAACTGGGAGAGATAAAATGGCCCTTGTCAACTTGAAAGTTATATATTCATCACGGTATCAAGAGACTCAGTAATTTCTGGATAAGTTCTGTGACTGTATTAAACAGGAAACTGTACTTGATCATCCTTTTAAGGATGACCTGATCTGCTAAAATCTTAAAAAAGCTGTGGGTGCTCCAGAGGCCCAGCCCAACAGTAGATTTTTGAAGCCAGTGATCAAGATAATTTTTGAAAGACAGGGCAAAGTTTTAAGAAGATTTCTTTTTCTTTCCAGTTTTGATTAATTTCTCATTGGACTATTTTTTATCTAAATCTCATTCAGCTATGCCGTTCTTGCATTTCACCTGTGAATACTCACATTTTTAGAAAAAATAAATCACGAATGAATAAATTTGAATTGTTAAAACTATTACTTGGTGTCCACTTGGTTTAGAAGCAGGAAACTTGGTCTTTCTTTGTTACAAGCATGAAAGTATATTCATTCAAGATGAAGCAGTAATACTGACAATAATTCTTTTTATTGACCCCCTGCCACAAAAATGCATGCTAGTTCCCTTGAAGTTTTCTTGCATGTGATGCACTGTCTGAAAGGGCTTCTTACTTCCTAGCTGAAGAAGTGTTATTACTGTGAATGAGCAAAAAGTGATGAGAGGAAACTTCTGTGTTCATTATTATTATATAAAACAAGAAAGATTAATAGTTGGAATTTCTCCAGTAATCCTGCGAGTGAATGAATGTGTCTCTGCCAATGGTCCTTTCCAAACTAAACCGTTCTGGGATTCTAAGATTCTATGAGTTCAATACCATTTACAAGATTGGAAAATGAGAGCTTTTGACAAATCATAACCTTAATTATCTCAGTAACTGAATTTGTGACAATACTCATTGTAATTTTTAATGTTTATTAGAAGGAAAAACAACCCAAGACATTGGGCTCATATGAAAGGTACACCTCAATATATACAAAAATAGAATCTTCAAAATAGCCACTGGTAACTTTTTTGGTGTTACTGGGCTACAGTAAGGAAGACACAGGGATCAGATTTGTTTGTGGCATCTTTTCGGACACTGCAGAGGCTGGGGTTGTCTGTTGAAGCTCTGTCCTGGTCCTGTTCCCTATGATAGGTAGTACAAGAAACCTTGTCAAAAGACTAGAGTTCTTGACTCTAGGAAGCCCCTCCAGGGAAAACAAAGGTATTATGCTTCCTTGATACTGCTCCAGCCTTTTTAATCCAGTATAAGCACACTAGAGAGTTGGGATCCTAGCTAGGAGCTCCTGTTTACAGATAATCCTTCATGTCCTAGGGCATGAACATTCACAAGTCTTGTAGCTTCTAGAATGTGTCAGGACCTCTAAATGAAGAAATTAATGTTTAGATGTTTTTCAAGCATACAGAATAATACCAAGCAGAAGAAAAGTCTTATGTAACTTTCAGGCAGTATCTTAAAATATCCTTCTTCGCACTGGGCTCTGCCTTCCCTGCCCATTCCCTATACTCTGTGACAGAGATCATGGGACTGACTTTCAGCTAGAGATGTGTTGTATCAAAGAGATTACCCCTTGACCTTCAGCTCCTTCTTCCACTTTAATATATAAATTTTGCTTTCCCAGACTAAAAAGAAATTAACTTCTACCACTAAAATTTGTTTGCAGTTAAGTCAGAATTCTCTATAGTGCCTCAAATGAAATTTCTTCTCCACCCTCTCATTAAAAGCAGCATAAAGCCAAAGCTTTTGTTTAATTTTATATATCTAAAATTTTGCTTACAGGACCACGTCCAGCTTTACTGTCCCTCTCTAGAAAGTAAAACAGAATTAAAACACGTTTTCAAGCTATAAAATAAGCACAGACATCAAGGAAAAAGAAAATCATTATAGAACCTCTGAAACAGTCTGAATGCTTCCCATAACTTCCACTTAAAAAGTGGAAAAAGTTATTATGCCCTGCTCAAATATGACAAATGCCCCATGACAGTAAGTAATGCACATGGTATCATTAAATTAAATTGTACAAATAAAAAGGGGTACTTTATTCAAATAATGAAAAGCCAGAGAACCAAATATAAATTTCAGCATGGGTATGGTACCATACTGAAAGTACAATCTACTTTCGTAAATGTGGATCTGACCTAAATTGTCTTTAATACAATGCACTGGAGAATATTTTCAATTAGGTACTAATAATGAAAAGTCTTTTTTTCTTAATGTTAATATTTTTTTTATTTGCATTGGAAAATTCAGAGAACAGTCATTCAAACTCCTGTGTTTTCTGTGAAGGCAGACACCTGGCCTTAGTTCTAGTGACAGAGGGAAGGGCAGTAAGGAGCGTGAGTGTGCAAAGTATAAGCAGGAACACAGCGTATAGATGTTTCTGCTACTTCCCCCATTAGTCTGGAATCATCTTTCCTCTTCAAAATGACTTTATTTTCACAATTTGAAGGCTCTAATATTGAAAATGTTATTCAATGCACATGGCATTTGCTGATACTGTCATTTTTTGGAAAACATATTAACATTTTCATTAAATATTATAAAATATATAATATATAAATGTATTTTAATGTATTTAGTTCTCACTAATCAACATGAACTGTCACAGCAGCTGTGTCAGTGTCATGGGCAAATACAAATGGTGTTCTAAAACAAGAAGTCTTGTTGCAAACAGCTACTTAAGGGATTTAGGAAAAAAATTGATTTTCCACAAGTCTTGTATTATTGTAAGTTTCACTACTGAAAATTCTATTTCAACTTTCTTAGAGCTTTGCAGTTTCTCTATTTCTACAAGCTTCAAGGGTCACATTATATGATATGGCTTATCTAATATACACTGTCCATGTAGGCAGAACTAAGGCTAAGGTTTCACTTACTGACATCTATATTAAAAATATTAGTTTAAAATAGTTTTCAAAATTTTTTAAAAAAATAAACACATTTTAAAAATGCTGGGTTTGGACTGGGAAAAATATATTCATAGAATTATAGAATCATTAAAGTTGGAAAAGACCTTCAAGATCATTAAGTCTGACCTTGACTAAACACCACCGTGTCAACTAAATTAAGGCACTAAGTGTCATGCCTAGTTGTTTCTTTAACACCTCCAGGGATGGTGACTCCACCAATTCCCTGGGCAGCCCGTTCCAATGGCTTCACCCTTTCCATGAACATGAATGTCCCCTGGCACAACTTGAGCTAATGTTCTCTTGTCCTGTCAGGTATTGCCTGGGAGAAGAGACCAACCCCCACCTGGCCACAACCTCCTTTCAGGTACTTGTGGACAGTCATAACCTCCTTGAACCTCCTTGAACCCGCTTTATTCCAGGCTAGAGAACTCCATTCTTCATAGGACCTACTCTCTAGATCCTTCACCAGCTTTGTTTCTGTTCTCTAGACCTGCTCCAGAACCTCAATATCTTTCTTGAAGTGAGGGGCCCAAAGTTGGAAACATAACCCAAGATGCAGCCTCACCAGTCTCAAGTACAGAATAACGATCACTGCCCTAGTCCTGCTGCCCACACTATGTTCACATAAAAACATATTTTAATATACATTTATATTTGTATCAAATATTCAAATGTAGTAAAAGTTATGTGGCATTTATCTATCCTAAAATGTTAGACTGCTTCCTAACTAGGACATATTTATTTAATTAAGATTTTAAACCCTTTGGAGGGTAAAGAAAGTTTGCTTTTTGATATCAATTAATTAAAGATAAAACAATTACATATAGGGAATGAGTAAGACTCCTTTGCACTTTACAGATTTTGCTGCATTAAGCAATTTGTGGAACTTGCAGATTTTAAGAACAAATGATGCATGAAACCAGAGCAAATTGGGCCCTAAGTGGGTGGGTGGATGAAAGAGAGGATTTAAAGGGATTAACACTTTTTGGAGTACTTTACATAAAATATTTTTCCTGTGTAATAATGCAAATCAAAAAGATAAAAAAGCACATACATGGTCATATTAACAGTGGGATATGTTACTAAAGAAAAAACGTAGAATCTCTATCATAAACCCAAAACTTTAAAATCTGTCTGTAAATTCCATGTCAACAGATTGGGGGTTTTGATGACATTTAAATATGATATTCAAAAGCTGTTAATAGTTAATCTATGTAGCTGAGCTGGATATGGAGAGATTTATACAAAATTCTGCATTATACAAAATTCTGCATTATTTAACATAGATTAAAATAATACCTATGTAATGACTAAACATGTCTTGTCTCAGAGAGCCTAGAGATCTTTCCCGAGGATGCCTTCCTGAAAGCTGAGGTAACTAGTAGGAATTGAGAGGATTAATTACTCAATTCATTAGTTACTGAGAAGCACATAAAAGGCGGGGGTAACTGGAGACCAGCAAAGGGCTGGAAGCACTCCCATTTCCAGCAGCCCACTCAATAGGCACAGAATTGCAGGGCTCTGGGAGATGCACTGAACCCATCTATCTGCACAAAAAAAAATGTCATCAGGAACTCCTCCTGCCCATGATAAATATAAATGCCACATAGTACACTGGGGAGTCAATCCTGGTACAACCAAATTTTACTCTTAACTTCAGCAGAAAAAGTTATTCCTTGTGATATAAAATCTGATCTTGGTCAGTTTTGCTTTACAGGTATGTAGGTAATAGTAGATACAGAGCGAAAGGTGCAGTTTATGTTAGGAAACAGAGTACATTTCTAGGCAACCTCACATCTTTATTTTGTAGGCTGATCTCCAAATTGTGACAGCGGATTCTACTCCAACTTGCATGAGATATAAGGCAGGAAAAGATTAACCAAAATAAATATATATATTCTTTTCCCCTCTCTCCTTTTAGTGTCTCCTTAGGTGAGTTTTAAGACAGCTTCAAAACTCTCAGCTAGGTAAAAAAAACCCAACAAAACAAAACAAAAAAAACCACAAAAACCAAACACTCCACAAAATGAAAAGAAAAGAAAAAGCCAAACAAAAAACCACAAGCGAACAATAGATAGAAATCATGTCTGAAAACACTTACACATTTTATATAAACTTATTGTGTATCTTTCTTCTAAAGGTATATAAAAATATTCCATAATTAAAGCTATATTAGTAAAAGTAGGGACAAAAGTCTTCTAAAGAGAGGAATAGAAAGGCACATGAAGAATGTTAAAAATTATGAATACAATTAATAAGTCAATCTGAGCACTCTCTTAGGAAAAGAGATCACATGGCTTCTGTTTTTTTTATTCAGCCTAAGCAGTTCCTCTTACATAGTAAAATTAATTAAACAAATTATAAAACTACATATGTTGCCACTACTAACCTTATTCTAAATTATTAATTACCTCATGTAAGCCTCTAGAAATGTCAGAATTAGTCCTGGAAGGTTTATATATGTGCACAAAGTGACAATCCACTCATTAGACAGGAAGAGGTTAAACAACAAGATGTGCAGAGAGCTGAAAAAGTTGCCCAAATTCACCTTGCTGGGTAGCACACACCCCACTCATACAAGGAAATCTGGTTCCATGTAATTTTTCTGACTGATTCTTAGTTCAATTCTAAAGGAAAAGCTACAGGCATGCACAAATGTTTTCAGGATAAATACCTAAATCAACTACATAATTGCATATAAATATTTGAAAGGCAGTTATATTTGTTGTTTTAGCTTTATATGTGTCTTATAACGCAAAAATGCCAAACAGGCCATATATGAGAATGAGTTTTTAAGTTTATATTTAGTACCATGAAAATCTTCTTGTCAGTGAGACATATTATATATTGGATAGTTCCTCAAGAAAAGCAACTACAATGAAAGTGATTGAATTTTTTAGTCACCACTTTGACTACTTTTCAATATCTTCAAATTTTGTACAAATGGAATACCGTAGGAAAAGATATCAAAAAGTATGATTAATGAGCTGAGCAAAGAATCTGGATTTTTCAGGGGTGAAAAAGGTTATTCAATTAAGTTATGTGTATTCTTAGAGACCTGTATATAGCTTTCTTCATTAAATACATGAACTGTGTATTGATAGTGGAAGATATAGCTGACAGTTAAAATAAAGCCAAATAACATATTACACTGTGAAAACGATACCTAATAAATGCCACAACAGTCCTACAAAACAAAACAAATCCTCCCAAAGTTTTTTTTGTTGTTCCTTTTTTTTTTTTTTAAATTAGAACGGCAGTCAGCCTTTTCACCATTGTTACAAACAGTGATAAACAAACGTCTCATAACTTCTAATCTTTAGAAAACACTATGGATGTCTTTGCTGCAAATGTGAATGCATTCCCTTAGATCCATACTGAAGACTGAACCTAAAACATTCCAAAAGTTGTTCCACATCAGTGGGAAATTTGTACTGTATTTGGGTGTTCAAACCAGTTGAGGCCTTGTAGTGACTGGCAGCATTCAGGGCACAAGTATTTTGTTAAGGTACTGCTCTATGTGTACTTGTATATGGTTTATATAGGTGTTTCCTAAGCAGGCCAGAGGTTGAACTCTATTGTGCTGATTAGCCATGAGAAGGAAAATTGAAGAGGGTGTGACTGGAATAACAAGGAATTCTGCAGAAGTGAGAAGTGTATATTAAAGGCAAAAGCAAGACTCCAACTTAATGTTAAAAAGGTTGCTATATAGCTCTATGTCCAAATGAGTGAATCGATTGCAATGCAAAAATAGAGAATACCTCATTTGATTTCCAAACATATTTTGAATCCAAATAGAATACTTAAAAGTTGCTATTCTAAAGCTTAAT